>OY728153.1:1509499505-1510117379 GCA_963277665.1 Viscum album | reverse complement strand
GAATAGTTTTTAAAGGTTAAATATGTATCAATTGTTAAATTAATAACACTAAGATATATTGATGTATTGGAATTTTTCATATTAATAGTGTTGTTTTTGTAGTGAGTAATAATTAATTATCAATAATGGTTTTTTCAAATCATCATATGGCATGTTGAAATTTAAAATATATTTTACAAGATGTACTTTCTTTTTTTGAGTGGATTAACTTGTGTACCTGATGTAATTTTGATCATGAATTGTGGATATTAACTCTTGTATTTTGTTATTTTGATAATTTTTTATGAAATTTGAGTCTCATAAACTCTCTCTTTATCTCAATATATACATGTATTGAATTTTATTCTATTTCCAATAAAAAAACTTATCTCTTGGTATCATTTTTTCTATCTCAGTCATAGATTCAATAAACCTATCATTTTCTAAGAATGTGATGTTCTTTAGTCCCTTTCAAATTCTAATATTCCCTCTTATATTTCTATTTTGGTGGATTATTGATTCTTTGTGTTCATAGAGGATATAAAAACCCCTGCCCTATATAAGTTTTTTATTGTTATCTGTTCGTCACTTATTTATTTTATTTGGTTTTTAAATTGTGATTATATATTATATTTTCACTATTTAATTATTAAATAAATTAATGTGAGTTTTTTGATATGGAAAACTAGTTAATTTGTTAATGATTTATATTATATAATTTTTTTGTGACATTCATGTTAAAAGGTTGGTTCTATGTACTATAATTATGGATAACTATGTCTAAAGGGTTTAACTAAATAGAAGAATGGTAAAATAAAATTTCTAAACGATGCAATCATTTATAAAATGATTGAGGGGAATAAATAAAGTCCAAAATTGATGTTAAAATGAGTAATTATCTTCATTAAGTGTAAATAATTGTTACACAAATTAATATTAAATGTTTATGGAATTTAGTTTATTATTGGGATGAGTTAGTAATTTTTTTTGTGTAGAAAAAGTGGTTTCCACTGTGATCAATATATTCTTCTATGAATGGAATGATTTAAGTGTAAACACACTTAATTATATAGAGTATTTAATGACGTGTCTGTGTGATGTGATTTCTCTGTGACTTTATATGATATGTGTTTTGTTTGAAATTGTAAATAAAATACATTTATTCTATGGAAAAAATAGTCTAAAATCATCTAATGTTCAACATCTTGAAATATCAAAGACAAAGGTACCACAAATCGTATAATATTATTATTATGATAATTTTATGTTTGAGTATATTGTATGATTCAAAAACAATATAGTGGTCAGTGTTATCATTTTATGGGGAACCTATAATTTCTTCTTTGGAGGATGTGATAAAGTGTAGTAGAAGCTATTACTTATGTATTACCCAAAACAATAGTGTTTTTATTTACAAAAAATCATTGAATAAAATATGGAAAATTTTTAATTAAAATAATAACAATATTTTTTGGCTACTTACGGAGCTGTAAAATATATAGCCACATAATGCATTTTTATGGGAACAATATATAAACCTATAGAGTTAAATGAAATCCTATAACAATGGGAATAAAGGATAAAGAAAATCAAACTACACAAAATAAGGATAAAAATATGTTTTCCCCAAAGAGTTTTTGATTCATGGAGAAATTTTGTAGAAAGTTAAATAAAGGAAGTTTTTGTAAAGACTCAATCTTTTCATGTTCATCCAAGAATGTGATATATATATATATATATATATATATAATAGAAGACAAAAAATATGTATATGAGAATATGTTAAAGTAATGATTCATTGGGTTGCGTAAAAATGTAATTTATCATGCATAACACACACAAGAAGGCTATGATGAATGATTCACCAAAAAGATTAATATAGTTATATTATATAAAATGAAAAAAAAAATATTTGAACAATTTTAAAAATTCCTTGAATGTTTGTAATGATGGATATTTTTTAATTCAAAAGAAAAAATAAATCCAAGAAAGAAATGGAAGGAATGGTTTGGTGGATGAAATTAATGATAATATATGTGAAAGTTCCAAGGAAGCTGACCATGTCAATAAAAAAACACATGATCATTTATCAATCCCAATTAGAAATAGAATAAAATTTGGATGAAAAAAGTAACTAGAATTACAAATGAAAAAATAGATTCCCAATGATAAATAAATCAAATTTTATGAGTGGTTTTCAAGATACTGATTTAACAGTAACTTTTTATTAATAAAAGGACAGAAAAGGCCCAACGTCATGGAGGCCAAAAATAGAGTAGGCCTAAATATTCTACCTTAAAAAAATATAAAATCCTCTAGAAAACACCTTCCTCATCAAAAATGATATAATTATCAAATTGACTACTTTGAGAAGCAACAGAATCCACAATGAAAACACCTTCTCTCCAAATGTGTTTGACTAGAAGACACTGATCGATAAGACTTTTATAACTTCTAACAATATATGTTAGATGACAAGGATGATCACTTATGCCCTAAAAAAACTCACCAGTAAGGAAGAATCCGACTCCACCTTAGAAATTAGAATAATGTGCTTCTTGTATATAGTAAATCCCAAAAGAACATCCCCCACCTATGTTTCTACAGAAGAACTTGCACCTAAAAACAAAATAAACCCCAGAATGACTAAGACACAGTTGTATCATACCTTCCCACCACCACGCATCTTTCATAATAAAGAAGAAACATCCACATTCAATATCAATCCTGCGATAGGATCATTCCATTTAAGCCATATCCCCTACCATCTATTTGAGACATCCCTCCTAAAACATAGATGCGGCAGCAGCAAGTTAAAGGCCTTCACCGACTCTCCCCTTAAAACAAGGAAACCTGGTTCTGCCACCAACTTTTTTACATGAATCGTAAAAGATAAAGTAGAGACTATATTTCCATCCCTTTATCAGTTTCAACCTTCCCACAGAAACTAGAAAATTTAAGAAAAAATAATCACATATTATTTCATTTTTATTCCTTATGAAGACATTGAAATGGTTTATTTAAAAAAATCATGTAGATAAAACCAAATGATTTGAAGATTCCTGTTGAGGCTTAGAGCATCACTAGCTTATGGAATCTAAGGATATGACCTCCTTTGGACATTTTAATCTGTAGGTAATGAATTGTTCCAAAGACTCTTGATCTATAAAGTTATCTTTCATGGGATTTCCTGGCACCCAATATGCATTGCCTTGTATTTTACTCCATTACTCTAATGAGTCAAACTTCTGATATCCTTGGCATTGAAATTAACTGATGATGTTTCAGTGAAAAAACAATAGTTTGGTTCATCAGATAAAAATATCCTCACAAAAATGTTTCTTCTAATTTCCCAGAATGGCATCAATAAAATATGGGTTAAGGGAAGTTTCTTTTAAGGAGATATTATGTGAATGAAATTCCGGAAAAAATAAGGGTTTTCCATTCAAATAGTTTTTTAGTAGTTAATATCCCTATTTTCAAAAACCCATATTGATTTTTTATTCAATACCTCTTTGTGCTTCATCAATCAATGAGAAATGATGGAAAATTTCTTATAAATATCATTCAAATTCTCCCAATCATCCCCAAAAACACAATAGAATTAATGTGGGAAGTGTAAGAAGGATAGAAATATTTCAAAGGACTATTTAAACATACTGTATGCTTAAATAGATATTCTAAAAAAGATTAATCTTACACTAGGTAATCCATCTAATGTTATTTCAATATTTTAGAGTTAGTGGATTACATTATAAAGAAAAAAATATAAGTTACTTTTAACTAATCATCATAAATATTCTATGTTAATGATTAGTTAATATAAGGTCTGTTGTATTTATGTTCTTAATGTTTATTTTCTATTCATCTAAAAAATTATCTATCTTATTTATTTTATGTTTCAAAAATGATTACGTATTTTTCATATCATTCATGTCTATCGAAATCAATACCCACCAACCACTTTCCTATTACCTCATAAGAGGCACCCCACTCTCTTTTCCAATAGTATCCTAACTAAGGCATAAAACATTTACACATGATTAATATGTAATATAAGATTACATAAGAAAATATTCTATGTTAAACACAAATTTATCATTCCCTATAATAAATATATCTTTAAAGTACACCAGAATATATAATTATTCAATATAGTTATTTTGAAATAATTAAAATGGATATATATAATTTATTGTTGATGAAATTTTACATCCATAATTTATTTAAATAGAAACAATTATAAATGATCATCAGACCTTATTCCTCACATTTTCTTGCATTTTAGTCCACCCCATAGTGTAAAGGTATTTTATAGCAATATTTTTTTCTTATTTATTTCTGATGCTTCCTAAGAAATACATTTTTGATAAAATAAAACTATGTATTAATTTGAATCATTGTAATTTTGTTTCAAAAAGATCAAATTTTATTAATTACTTAATCTAGATACTCGTTCGATAAAAAATAATTTTAAAAAAATGTGGTATTGGACACTCATTCATGATAGTGTGGCTTCAAAATTCATACCAACTGCAGCATGCTAGCCACTATAGAACTCATTATTATATACTCTCCCAATCTCACTTAATTACATGAGATATTCTATCCTCACAGGCTCACCGTCAAGAAGATTATAATGAAGCTGGCACCAAAATATCAATTCATATAGATTCAATAATAATATAACATTAAATGTAATGAATTTTCACACCCATATTTGGACCCCAAGCATTATCATTAAATTCATTTAGAAGGTTTCACCCGGACAGTGTCCTGATGATAATGTTGTCATATTATTTGGAAATAATATCCATAAAACCCAAACATTGTCACCCAATTTTTCATATCATTTTATTATCCTCGTTGTACTCAACCATTAGATGTGTGAGATAATTCGACATTGAACACATGGGTGGATGCCAATGCCGCATATTGAAAGATATTAATGTGGAAGAAAAAACATTTTTTTAGGAATAAATATTATAATGAAGATAAATTATGGTCAAACAGTTTTCTTGGGGTCTATAAATATACCTTAGGTAGTATGATTAGGGGGTTCCATTGGATCCCTAGGCCCTGAAGGATTGTCAACCTATGCATAAGGTGTGGAATCCAATGCATACTTTGAAGGATCAGTAGGTGTTAGAGTAGAATTAGAAGGTTAAAAAACTTATAATATAGGGGAAAAGGAAGTATAAGGAAAATAATATGGAATAAAATTATATAAAAATGTATAATATGGATGAAGAGTAGGAGCCATTATCATATAAGGAAAAGAAATGGAAGGAGGATCAGATGAAAATGGTGGTTAAAAAATAACCAGCCTAAATATCCTGAATTCCTCTAATGGAAGTGTGGGATAAGATGGTTAGTTAGATGAAATGTTAGATGATGGAAAAGGATGTGATCGGGTATGCCGTGTGGTGTCCTTAGCTTTAGTACCACTCCCATCATATCATCTGTCTAATCAATGGTACCACTAGGATCATCAAAATATGTATCCCCTAGATGGTGTATCCAAAATAAAATTTGAAAACAAAATTATTCACATGACATTATATATTATTGATATAGATATATTTGAAATAAAATATTCACAACTAGAACCAACGGAAGGATTAAAATATATCTCATTGGGAGATTATTGTCTTCCACCCTTTTCTTTCATGTCTCTTGAATGCTTTTAATTTCCTACATTTGAAAAAATATGAAATTAATTAAAAATTCCTAACTAATTAGTAATCCAAAAAATCAATAATATTGAACATGAATTAATTAATGAATATCAACTGTTAAACAAAATAAAGGATACATAGTAATATAATAATATCATTTTACAATTGGCAATAAGAATATCAAAACATTAAAGACATGTCCAAGAAAAATCAATATATTCAAATTATAATATTAATAATTGGAATGATATTGTTTTATTCTATTTTCAGTTTGATATAATTCTATTTTGTTTTAGAAATTTGGTTTATTTTGGTAATTTTTATGTTATTTCACCATTTTTTTGGATTAGGTCATTTGGTTAATATTTTGGGTTAGGTCATTTTCCCATTTTTAGGTCATTAATTTCATTGGATTTGATTTACATTTTAATTAACTTAATATGTTTCAATTCAATTAATCTTGTTTTTTTATAATTTAATTATTTAACTTTGGTTTTGTTAGGAAGGTTATAAAATATATTCAATTTAATACTAGAACAAGAAATCCAATGAAAAATTCATCAAATATATATTATAAATGCACATGAAGGTCATGTGGTATAAAAACTATTTTTAATCAATAGTAATGAAATTTGTATATTACCACCCTTAACAACCTATTATAAGATAAACCAAAATAAATGAGAACATAGATTAATGACTCTATTTATTTTCATTCACAACTCCAGGTTCACAATAAACTATGATAATTGAACTATTGGAGTCATCATAACTAATAAATAGATATGATCTAATGGGAGGAAAGATGATGTCAATTTCATTTTAACCATTATAAAAAATATGTCTTGGTAATACATCAATAATTAAACCAAATTCAGGTTGTGAATGATCTTTCACATAAAAAACATGTTTCCCAATTGATGCCAATATAAATGGATAATTAGTTGTAGGAGTGTGAGTCATGTCAATAAATTAAAATCCAAAAGCATCAATAAATATTCCATGCATCATCGTCAAATCAAATCACTTACATTTCATTATCATGACCTGAGAATGAGGGTAATAATCTGATATATGTATTTTCTCAACAAATCCATAATAAGATACATTTTCAAATTTTGGACTATTATTTGATACATTTTCATAAAAATCAATTATGGAAGTTACTATAACACTATCATGTTGGGTTCTCATATTCATTTCTAATTCAGTGATAATAAATATTTACCCATTGATCACAATTAATTTTCCTTCATGAAACAAAAAATTTAGACCAAAATACAAATCACTTGTTTCATCAGAGATAGATTCAACAAGAATAAACAATACTTGAAATATAATTTGATTTTAAAATTAACTAAATATTAATTTTATTAATTTATTATAGTAATATTTATACCTTCAATTTCAAACAAGAATAAAATTCTTTTCTATGAAATGTCTATATATTTATCAAATATAAATAAAAATGCTTTATATGTATCATTTTTTATGTTACATATTGAAATAATAGAAATAAATTTACAAATATATAAAATTACATGATATTAGATTGCATATACATATTCAATTTACTTATTTTAGTCATCAAGAAAATCACTGTTAAATAAAAATGTGTCATGTTCCATCTACCACTCCTCAAAGATTAATGTAGTCAATGTATATGATCTGAGAATTAAACCTATTTATGGAAGTGATGGAAACTAGTTTCAATTTTATAATATTTCGTTTCATTATTTCTCATTGGTCTGTTCCATCTTGTAGTTACATCAATCAAATACATTGGACATAAATTCATAAATTCTTAATTCATGTAACCCCTCATGAAAGATTAATTGGGATGGTTCCCAGTATGAAAATATGAATCAATGTGTACATTTTTCTTTCAGTTAGATACAGCCACAAAAAAGAAGGTCCTCAAAGAAGAATATTGAATAGAACATGGATATATAGATGCAACATGCATGTGAAAAATGATGAGGAAATACTTTCTCCAACTCAAACAAGTTTAATGGTGCCCCATCAAAAAATATTACAAGAAAGACTTGGAAAACTTCTTATAAAAAAGATATCTATAAAAATGGAAAAACCAAATAACAACCTCTCTAAAATTATTGGATATTAGATAATAGATTTCTATTGGAATCTACTCATGCATAAGGATGTTACAATCATGAGTCTTTAAATATTTTAGGTTTAATTCTATTCTTTTGAGTTATTTTGATATGTTTATTGAATATAAATTAGTAACTATAATAGTATTTAGTACTTATTTAAATGATTTGTTTGTATAGGTGTAATCACATTAAAATAATACATAACATTCCATTTATTTTCCCAGATACACACATGATGCAATTTTGGTATGATACCTCAATCCACCATGTGACACCAAGATTGTAAGTCATGTTTTTCTTTCCTTTTACATTAAGAATAATTAAAAGAAGCATCTCACATGTTTTTTAATTTTTTAAAATATATGAAATTACACAACAAATTGGTTGACCAATAAGTCAAATAAATGAATTTAATTTTATTCTCCCAATTGTAATTTGTTTTAATAATAATAGTCTTCCTATTTATAGCATTCAAATAACCCTTATTTAATAACAACTGACATCATTCAATTCATTAAGAAAATAAATTCTAGACATAAAATGAGAAGGATTTTTGCTCTCCATAGTATTTTAAACCCTTTTAATATTATTCTTATATGGATGATACATTGGTAAGGATCACTTAACTAACCTAAAACGGAAACTGAAATGACATTTAATTCCTATGGATCATGTATTCTTCATAGAAATAAGACATGATAGTTTTCCTTTTGTGATCCCTCCAGAATTCATTTCATAACAATGGAAATAATTTATCATCCACATAGTCACAAAAAAACATATAAAATATGTCTTTTGATCATGAATAATATTTCCATACAGTCTCATTCCAATGTTGTTTCAACTCTTTTATTAAAGGTTTCATGTATACATCTATATCATTATCAAAATCTGAAGGTCTCGATAAGATTATACTTATTAAAGTGAATGGTTATTTCATACACATCCATAGATGAAGGTTATAAAAGTCTATGGAGACTGGCAATATTTTATGTGAAGTATGAATCTTCCTAATCTGATTAAAACCATCATATGATATACCCAACCTCATATTACACAAGTTATCACAAAAATCCAGATATTGAGAAGAAAATGTATTCCATATAAATTCATTTATTTGATTAACCAACATATCATTATCCTTCATTTTCTTAGTATATTTTCATCATTTAGTTATTTATAATTCACCAAAAATAAAATTATTATTTACACTTATAATTAATTGAATTTTCCATATTACTTTCTGTGGCACACGAGATGGTGTTCCATTAGTATTTGGCTTCCATTAGGATGGTCCATATTCTATAAAATCATTTGGTTTAATAGTTTCTACTCAGAATATGCTATAAAATTTTGGGAATGAATGATTTTTTAAATCCTTGTTCGTCAAATAACTAATATGCCATATAATTTTTTTAGGGAATATCTACATCATCTAGAAGTAATTCCTTCAAAAATAGGAGAAATTAATTGATATCTGTATTAGAAATCTCATACATGGTTTTCCCGTTAACATTATGGATTAAAAATTATATATTTTCTATTTCACTAGATTTCCAATATACTAGAGTAACGATAACATCGTTCAATTTTTTTCACCCTATCAACATCGTCATTTTAATTACATACATCATGTATTATCATCACAAAGTCTTCTTTGGTTGGCATCCTTTATTCCTCATGATGAAAAATAAACAGAAATTGATCATCTAATAACTTCTCCTATCCAGTTCTCTCATTCATATCATGAACATTTTAAGATTAAATTTTCTCACCATCATGACACTTGATGCAGCAGCTTGTTTGAAAACAATATTGGAATATATGGTAGGTAAATTCATTATGACTTAACTAATGTCTTATAACACATCTATAAAATTTTTAGTTTATACAAACACTATCTAAATAATTATTAAATGAAAAATCCAAAAATCCTTCCAACTTTTTTTAAAAT
The DNA here is from genome assembly GCA_963277665.1 of Viscum album. Taxonomy (NCBI): domain Eukaryota; kingdom Viridiplantae; phylum Streptophyta; class Magnoliopsida; order Santalales; family Viscaceae; genus Viscum; species Viscum album. The sequence goes on along the minus strand of OY728153.1, from coordinate 1,510,107,651 downwards.
TTCATGGGATCTGATCTGTTTTATATATCCAACTTCTATATATTTTGTGAAAAATATTTATATACTATTTCATACAAGAAATGAAATAATATTTATTTTAAATGAAAAATATATTTAAGTAAATGAGAATTGTTAACTTTAAATAAAACCACAACTGGGACACTAGTATATATGTGGTTCATAATATAAAATACAACAAAATACTATATATGTATAAAAATACTATAAATATAAAACCGTGATATTTAATTTCATTATATCAAGTATTAATGACTATACTTAATACTACATAATGTTGTGTTTATAACAATTTTTTAGTTTTTATCTTATTCATATCAATTTTTATGTATGTGTAATGATTAGTGGAAGTGTGATAGAGGTGATAAAATAGTCGACAATTATAAAATAATGTATAATCTAAATTAGAGTTATATATGATTCAAAGTCTAGGATGCAACGAGGAAGATTGAACAATGAGTGTATTAAATAAAATTGTGAGCATGTGAATGAATTAATGATAACAATATTGAAACTATTAAAATGAATATAAGGGGAATGAATTTGAATTGGATAACTTGAAATGTTTTTCAAAAATAAATTTTCATTACAGGATAACTGAGCCTTTTGTAAAAGTAGATAGTTTAGATAGTATGTAAGTAGTATATTAAATAATATGATTTTCAAATATTATTTGGTAAATTATTTTTACCTATCGTAATATAGGTAGTTTGGTTTAATACGAGTGATTCTAATTAAACGTCAATCAAGGAGTCATAAAAGTCTTTTATAATAGATCCATTTATCTAGTTATTGTAAAATACATGATAATAAGTGATGAAAAAAATCATCTATAAGGGAATTTTATCAAAGATTCATAAAAAATATCATAATTATTTGAGCTTCATAAAGTGGGAGGTTTTGTTTTTATATTAAATTTGAAATCCATTTAAATAAAAAAATTATAAGGAAGAATATTTATGTTTTTTTGGATGTAACACATAGAGTTATGTGTGTGGTGTTTTCTGAGATACATAATGAATAATTTCAATTATTAAATTAAAAAATTGAAATTAATAATTTTATAAGCCTCTAACATTTTAAAAAAAATGTAATTAAAATATAATTACAGTGTTACCATATATATATATATATATATATATATATTAGAACAAAATAATAGGTTTATATTATATATATAGAAGTATACAGTAACTAAATATTAAAAAAACTCAATAATATTTATTATGAAATCCAATAACAAATATAATTACAAATAACCTTTATTGAATTAATGTAGAATTTGAAAAAAAAATTGGTTATTATTTAAAACCTAGAAAATAATCATAAATGAAGGTTGAAAAAAGAGATGAACTATTTGAAACTTACTAATTTGATATACAATAAGAATTGAATGAAAGCCTTAAGGGATGAGGGTTTTTGTTAATGGGTAAGAAAACTAATTTCTATATGTTATTGTTTTATATATAAATAGAAAAGGAAAAGGATTTTTGGAAGAAGGTAAGAACCATTTGGAACTCACCATGTTGATGTTGAATAACAACCTATTGAAAAGATAAATTTAAGAGGATCTCTACTCCTTAGGAAGAATATGAAACATCTTGTTGGGAAAAAATGCAGATTGATTTCATATACAAAGAGGTGAAACCTATGGTTGAATTTGGGAGATCACTATACCAATGGTTTTTTATGTATTTACATATAGGTAATGTGTACTAATGTTTTTTTAAACTATTTTTATAACCTTATATAAATAACCATATACTGATGGTTATTACAAACCATTGGTATTGGTTCATTATATAGCTTCTTTTTTTTACTATTGATCTATTAAAGTATTTCCACATGTTTTAAAAATATACTGTGAATTAAGCATAGATTATCCCCCAAAAGTGTAAAACCATGTATGTAGAAAGGGATTAATCACTCCACACCATAATAATTGTCAATATATAAATGACCAACTCTTCTTAGATTAATTAACCCGTAGATGTATCTATGTGATAACCATGTCCACTAATAGTTTCTAGATTAGGATAAATCACTAGGAAAACCACATAATCTACATCTTACCATAAATTTGGGATATTATATTATACTTAGTATTATCAAAAAGTTTTTAACTAAATTTATATAATCCTAATCTTCAAATATTGACTAAATCCCACAATTATAACAAATATAATGATCCATGATTTTCATACATAGATATTAAACATTATATGACTTTTATACATTACATAACAATATGATATACACCGGAACCATAAAGGTTTAGTTCCATTTGAATATTTTATACATAAATGACTTCTTCTTAAGTGATTTACATCATCTCCCACTATGTTCTTCATAGATAGACCTATAATTTTAAAAATCATACATAAATTTTTTTTTCATAAACCGTGGAAAGGAAACATAAGAAAGTGTGATTTCAAATTCCCAGTAAGGGTCTCAAGGGAGATATCATTGATAAATTAAGAATAACATGAGAATAAGGGTATACACACATGGTTTTAACAATTCAAAACCACACCCTTCATATCATAAATAAAAATCACAAGACATAGAGTAATTATTGACAGTTCATAAGACATCAATCATAAATGAATCAAAGAACACAATCCATGAGAGAATAATACTACCATTAGACATAAGTTTACGGAATAAACATATGAATTTAAAATGATTTCATTAGTTCAGGATCACTTCCAAGACAATCATAGTAGATTGGGTTAAATCCATATTATTTCATATCCTTAGTCAAGGTTCATTCCCAAGATTATCATAGTGGGAAAATTCACATACTGAAATGGGATCACTCACCCTTCAAGTCCTTATTTTCTCATGAGATATCCATATTTATCAAATTTATTAGAGGTATATATAATTATTGTATCATTAATCACATTATAAAAATAATACATATGTTTGATAAAAAATCATCAATAATTCATCATTGAATAACCCATGAAATGGAAATAGGTTTTATGAATATATAATCATTTAATCATAGAACGGACCATAGAAAAGAAAAGATTTCTATAAAGGATTCATCATAACATATTTAGCACATGGGAAAGAAAAGGGTTTCCTATAATCATACTTAAATCATCATCATCATAATCCATACAAAGAAACAAAGTGTATGGTATCATTGATCATATCCATATTAAATACAAAGTTATATAAATGGATGTAAAAATAGATAACGTATCCTTTAAAATATTTATGGAATAATTTTTAATATAAAATACCATTTTCATTTTGAAATCAATTATTTAAAATTAAATACCTTCCCAAAAATTAAGGGAAAATTTACTTAGAATATATCCTCTATTAATTATAATGTAATCTTAGTAACATTTAGAGACCAAAATAGCATGAAATTCAATTCATGTTGTATATGGTAAAATAATGATTACATTCACATTTTTTATAAAAATTCACAAGTAATTTGATTGGAAAATGAAAAGATGAATTATTGGTAAGTAATTTTTAAAAAATTGAAACACGGTTTAAAATATTATTTAAAATATAATAATGGATTATTAAATCCATTCTTCGTTTTTTTAAAGAAAACATGGACATGAAGGAATATTATTCTAATCCAAATAGGGAATGATGTCTGTTTTTCATGAAAACATTTTTTAAATAATTGTAAGTATTAAAGAGCATAAAAAATATTATTAAATTAATATTTCAAGAAAAAATTGAGAAAAAATTTAAATTTCATGAAATTTTTGATTGGTAGATAATGAAATACTAACATTGGAAACATAATCGGAAACAATCCTAATAAACAATGAAATTGTAATATAAATCCTTTATTGCTTTGGTAATACATGTTCCAATCCCTCACGAAGGATATAACATTATATGGATTTTTAAAACCACATAAATTTCATGAAATCATGAATAGTAAATTCATGGGAATGATATACACTACAAAAAACAAGTGTTGAATATGGCATAAGTCACATAGAAATAAAAGTGGGATGACAAACCCTTACCTTGAGTTCCACATGATTCAAAAGTGATAAAACCTCATATATAATAAATTTAGATTTATTATATTTCTATTATAGAACCATTTAAATAATTATAATATCCTATATTATCTACTTATAACATTTCAACACTAATTTATTAATAGTCCATATTTAAGATCATGATTTTTGTGTGTTAACTGTTTCATTTTTCATGAATGTTTCAGCTCGATAGTTATGGTCCATGTTCATGATCATGGTTATATCATATATATATTTTATTAATTAAGTGTTGTACATATCAACATCCAAGTAAATAGGGAATAAAAAATGAATCACATCACGTCGTGGAGGTGGTAGTCCATATGTATGCATGAGCAACGATATCATTTTCCAAAGGTTATAAAGAATGTGGATTATGGTTTATCTATAATAATTGTAATAACTATGCATATTTAAGATTATAGTTTGATTATTTCATATTGGATACCATGGATTTAAATGAGGTATTAGAATAAATAAATTGAAATAGGACGAGTAATATGATTACCTATACTTCAGTATAACTGTTTTTGATTACATTATAAGGACCCATGAAATGATCCTTTAAGAGTAAAAAAACCTCTAATTTTTTAATATTTAGGTCTAGAAGATATGTTTTATGAGGTTTATTGGTCTAAAAGGCTAAAAAGTCATGAGGAAGCAAGGAGAAGAGGTTCCCTTTTATAAGTGAGGGGAGGTGTACTATTGGATTTACTCAATGTATTAACTCCAAAATGTTATATATCAAATATAGGATGAGTATGACATGAAATTATATCATACAACAAAATTTGGGTAATTTTAGGTGATTTTTAACCCTTATCTCTTTGTTTTAACCCCCATTAACTCTTTTTTCATAATTATCATGTAATCAAAGTTTTTTACTCTTTAGGGGTCAAGAAAAAAACTATAAGATGGAGAAGTGTTCCATAAATGGACCATTATTGATATTTTAAATCATATAACATTAATTGTTTGAAAAAATTATTTTTATGAATTTTTAAACATATAATAAAATATTTTTTATTATAAAATACTATTATTTTTATTTTTTATAATACATATAATATCATAATATAATATGTATATTACTCATGTCAAATGGTTCCAAAATGAAATGGTCTAAATATAATCACTCAATAAAATTTATACTTTCATATATATCATTTTAAATTTTTTCTTTTGGTTTATTCCCTTGGTAAACCTATTTTATCATTAACTCTCATAATTCCTTTTTCAATATTAATGGTTTATAATTTTACTTTTAAAGTTACAATTAGAAAAATATTGGAAAATGGATGAAATTTTAGACCATTTACAATCATAATTAAACTATTTTAATATTTTTCTAAAATTTAAAATATTATATTAATTATTTTTTACATAAAATATCATTAATGTCATTTTAAAAACAATTCACATAATTGGAAATTGAAAAAAACATGACAGAAATGGATTTAAAAATTATATATTTTTAAAAACATATATTTTTTTATTTATCTTAAAAATTAATGGGATACATTAATGAACATAAAAAATTAATCTTTTATTGTTTTAAAAATCATTTACTAGATTTTTTATGGCCTGAACATGCACTGTATCGATATTCTGTAAGCATTTAATATAAAAATTTCATCACTAAAAATTTAAAAAAAATTATAAACATAAAAATAAATAAATTTTGTTCAAAATAAAGGTTTAAATTCATCAAATGTATTATTAATCACCTGTATGTAATGGAAATTTATTTAATATGTTTTATTTATTTTTCCCCCAGAAAAAGTATTTCTCAACCATTTGGATAATTCCGTTGTTATATAACAGAAAAAGTCATATATAACCATAAATATAATCTATAATTCATGATATATAATAAATATGTCACGAAAAATATTTCTTATCCTCCCATATAGTTTTTAGGATGCTATATTTGTCTTTTCTAGTGTTTCGTAAGCACTTTGTCAGCAATGAAAATGATTTTAATATTTATAAAGAAATTAATTATAATTTATATGTTTTGAATTATTTTTTATGATATTTATATTATATTATAATATATGAACCCTTTGAAATGTTTCATAAATTTTTATATCATATTTATGTGATAGAGATATCATAATGTATATCTTATTCCATAAAAACTAAAACTTTTTATTGATCGTCAAAATTTTAATTTCCTCAAAAAAATAAAAAAAACATAATTTATTAAAATTTTGATATGATATTTTAAATGATATATTATTTAATAAAATATAATTTTCAAATTTTCTAAAATTTTATTTTAATAATCTCTCAAAAAATGTATGAAAAACATTTTTGAAGAAAATGTATTTTGGAGAATAAAATGACTTTACGAATAACTAAGTTATTATTTTATAAGAATTTATCAATAATTTGTTATTGATTATGTTCTTTATATATATTTCATAATTTGTTAAGCTCTATGTATACCTTCAAATCTGACAACAATGATATAATAGTCATAAAATAATAATATTTCATTGTTCGTTAATGTTTGACTTTTTATGTGGTATACACATTTGAACATTATGTTCTCTTAAAATAATTGGGTACTACACATAGGATATTAAAATGTTAAAAATAATTAGTATAATTTATTAAAATTAATATATCTACTCTATAAAGAAGATCCAAATAGATAACAGTGCTAAATACAAAAATGGACAATTTCAATACTCTCTTGAGAATCTTGGTATTCATCATGAGTGTACTGCACCATACACACCATAAAAAATGGTATGGATAAAAGAAAGAATATGATCTTTGATGAGTTGGCTTGAATTCTGTTTATTTTACATGAAACCTATCAGTTTATTGGGATATATGTTATGAGAACAACAATATATATTTAAAATATGTTCTTCTACTTACCTAAGGAAAACTTGTCCCAATACGAGATATATTTTATGAAAGTGAAAATTTTGATATACCTAGAGGTATTTGGTAGCCCCCTAATTATCAAATTCAGGGGTGATAATCTTGGGAATTTTGATCAGATGGTACTTGATGGTATCTTTGTTTTATATCTTCCAAATAGAAGAGGATAAAAATGATATAAAAAAATTAGAAGAACTATCAATTCTTCTAATGTGAAAGTTATGGAATATTCTAATAGAAAGGTCCCACAACCAGTTAAAAATGTAATAGTATTTGAAGATGAAGCTATTTTTAAAAAAATAATGGGATAAATATTTTGTCATATGTGATGATATAGAGGATATGCAAGAAAATGATATAGATTAATATATTTCATGTGATGATGGATAACATCATTTATCTCATCCAAGGATAAAGAATCAATTAGAGATAAAAAAATATCATCAGAGATTAATATGAACAAGTTAAAACTAGAAAATAATTCAGGAAAATACATATCGAATTATTTTCATAAGTTGTGTCAAGAGATGTTGAAGAAGCCTTCAAACAACAAGAATTATTTTATACTAGGAATTATTGACTGGATTAAATTGAGAAGAATGAAACATTGAAGTAAGTACCCAAGGATAAAAAAATTCATTATGAAAAAGTGGATGTTCAGAAAAAAAATTAATGAAAAAGGAAACATAATGTGAAACAAAGAAAGGTTGGTGTGAAAAGGCCATTAAAAGGTTGATGTGGTGGAATTTGATGAGACTCTTCTCTCATTGAATGACATGAATCCATTATAATATTTATTTCTATTAATATAAAAATACAATAAAATATATTCTAAATAGATTTAAAATATTCCTTTTCCCACGGAAAATTAGAAGAAGACGTATATATTGAGCATCCATGTGGTTTCATGTTTTAGAAAAATGTGAATTTTTTTACTGGTTAAAGAATATATTGTATTTATTGTCAAAAGATTAGAGAGATTGGTTTTTGATGAATAATACTTTTTTAGACCTATTGAATTTATGAAAAGAATGATTTGAAAAAAATATTATCATCAAAAATGATTTTTTTTCTTTTCTGGTTCTTTTTTATGTAGATGAAATTATATTTATTGAATATAATAAATAAAGGTGTGAAATTTTTGTTAAGGAGGTGATGGAATTATTTAAATAATATATGATGGGAGGGAGGAAAAGCATTCTTGGTCTACAATATCTCAAAACAAATGGTATATTTTCCATTCTATAGATAATTATGCTAAGGAACTTCTAAAATGGTGTGGAATATAATATTCAAAGCTTATTTCTAAACCCATTTCAATTGGAACCATCTTATCAAAATATGAGAAAGGTAATTATATTGATAAAAATATTTCAAGAGGTTAATTGGATGCCTATCATATCTCAAAAAATCAAGGAATAATTTAGTGTGTATTTTTACACCATGACCTAGATATCAATGTGCCCCAACGAAGTCCATGTTGTTTCTAGAAAAGTAAATATCAGATATATTAAATGTAAAATTTTTTTGTTGAAATGTGACAAAATAGAAAATATTAACCTAATTTATTATACTAATTATAATTGAGATGGTTTTGTTGTTGTAAAAAGATCCAATTTAAGTATAATTTTCATATTATGTGAAATGTAACATCCTGTTACCCTGATTGGGTAAGTTTTTACCCCTCTATGAGTACCCTTTTTGGCATGGAGTCTTTAGAAGTTTCTTTCTAGTTTTCTAGAGGCTGTATGAGATTTATATGTTCTGTAACAGGGTTATAAAATGAGTAATGGATGTTGGGTACATTACGTGAGAATTATTCATGTCGTGAAAAGATACATGACGTGACAAGTTTTTACATGTCTTGATTTTATCAAATATCATATATTAATTCGAGGGGATGGGTTTTTTATAATATTTTGACATCATGGATTTCATGATGTGTAAAGGAATCACACATCATATAATTCCATGATCATGGACTTTTAGGGTTCTATTTGGGGTTTGAGTTCCCATTCAGCCACTAGTTTTCCTTTTCTCTTGAACAGGGGTTCTTCTCTAGAGATTTTGGGAGACTCCATTCCTTCCTAATCAATCTGTTAGACATTTTATCTTAGTTGTAGTTTTGGTTCATCTCATATTGTGAATGAAAAATATGCTTCTTCATTTCCATTGATTACGGTAGTACCCTTGAGTAGTGTTATTGGATTCATTGATCTGAATTGGTGTTTCTTCAAGTTGCCTTCTAGATCCATTTTGTGATCCTTTTCTAGAGGTTGATATTTTATTGGTTGTTGTAAGATAGGTGTTTATTCTTGAGGAATTTGGTGTTTCCTCTCCTCCATCAACCCTCTTTATCAATGGGATCAATTTTTAGATGTGTGGACTGGGTTATAGGGCCATTTTTTGACATCATTGAGTTTTTATTGTTGGTGGATCCCATTACGGGCATGTGTGACCCAAGTTTCTAGGTGGGTGGCTCCATCTTATGCTTATGATGTTGAACGTCATTGTTTATATATTATAAACTAATTTATAAAATGAATTATCATTGTTGTTTTTGGGTGTTTTAAATCATTCTTAAATAAAAATGGTTTCTCTATGGTTGTTGATAAATAGAAAGAAAATGTGTATTTTTCAAAGCATTGTAATGGATTTCTGAAAATGTTTTCACTGCCTTAGAGGGATTTTTGAAACTAATAACATGGGTTCCCTTGGGTACGTAGGTGGATGTTTTAGGTTGAGACCATCACCAATGTTTTGGGTTTATCAGGTGGGTTTCTCATGGGTATTTTCCCTATTTCCTAGGACCATTGTTCTAGGAGTCTAATATTGATATTATTAGTGGGGTTTACTCAAGGGTACTTGTTTACTTCCAAGGCTGATGTTCTAGGTACTAAATTATGCACTTGATTAATTGTGGTATGAGTAGTCTGCTAGTCTGACATATAGCAATCCTTAGGGTTGATACTTGTGCATCTGTTTTGTGTTTCTTGGAATTTTTTACCCTTGATATAAACTTTTATTATTGTAAAAAATGATATTGAAAATGTTTATTGAAATTAATATACCTTCATTTTTTTAGAATTGTGTAAAAGAGAAATTATTACAATGTTTTCTATAAAACTGCTTTACTATTTATCATGTAATGTTTTATTTGAAAGGGGAAAACATGAATTGTTATATATGGATTTTTTATATAACACATGGGTGGGATCCTATTAATGCAGTTAGTTGACACCATGCACACCACATCTTTGGTATATAGACATATGTATCTCTTCTAATAAAGGGAATGTAAAGGCATCACAGTGAGGTGGAGAGGTTTTATGTCAGTTGAGTTAGGTAAATGGTGGTGAGATAGTTAGAGTTTTTTTACACTATAAGAAGGTGTAGCTATTTAGATTTGGTCCTTTGTAGTTGGAATTATATATTGGAAATTTTTTCTACATTTAGATTTATTTCTACCCACTATTTTCTTACCACTATAGACTATATTTATTATCCTTCCACTATTCCTTATTTCTCTATGTATATAGATTCCATGTATTTTTTAGGTTGGGTGAAATCATTCCCTCTGGTTTAGTGTTCGATTCCCAGGTTCTTGTCACCAGCTCGTTTGGATCAATAATTCCCTTCTAGTAAGTGATGGAACTAGTTGGGAGCCAGGTTTGAGGGTAACTCGAGTCGTCTCAAAAAAAATTATATCAAAGGGAGGTATGTCACTATGAGTTCTTTTCATAGGACATCTGTTAGACAAGATATAGGATTATCGAGAATTGAGAGGTACAACGTGATAAGTGTCAAGCCATCTATTGTTGTTATGAGACTCATGTTTCCATGAGAATTTGGGATATGTGTCTCTGGTGTTGGGTTTTGTTTTAAATCTTAGTTCCTGGTTATGGTTTTTATAGTTTTAACTGGGATTTATTATATTGTATAATTGTACTTTTTTGGGTGTGTAGAAGTACACCTCCAAGATTCCTTCCTTGAGTTCTTCAGGAAGGTTTAGCTAATGCGACTCAAGTTAATTCTTCTATAGATCATAATATCATTGATTATATAGTATGGGTAGTTCGGGTTGATGATCAAAACATACCATAAGTTTCTAACATATTTTTTAAAGTACAACCATGATCTACAGGAGAGAGATATTGATCATGGTAATTCTTGCATGAGAATCCAATTACATTAAATGGATGAATTAACATCAAGAGGTGGAGTTCTGGGTGGATAGGATCAATATAATCATAAAATTTCTAGGGACACGTGATAATATTAAGGTGACATGTGCAGAATTCAGGCTCAAGTGTTCTAGTATTCGATGGTGAGATTCCATAGTCGAGGCAGATAAACACGTGGACTTGGATTGGAAGGGATTCAAAAGCCTATTCTTACAACAGTTTTTCACGTAGTCCCTAATGTTGCTAAAGTATTTAGAGTTCTTGTATTTTTTACACGAAGAGTGTTCAGTGTGAGTGTACACCCATCGGTTTACTGAGCTTATCCATTTTGATCTAGACATAGTGAAGAATGACCAGTTGAAGTATCATAAGTACCTATAGGTTTTATGACCAGATATCCGATTATAGGTATTTATGTTAACTCATTCTTTGTATTATGATATGGTAGATAGTTCTATGATGTAAGAGATTAATATGGCAGGAATGGTTGGATTTACCAACTATTTTCTTCCATCATGTGTTAGCTTTAGTGAAGTACATGGTAAGAAAAGAAAGTAATAGGATCACAACAGTAGTAGTGGAGGTGGGTCTCAATAATGAGCATCCTCTGCATTATCTTATACATCTTGAAATGTGCCTCTGACATGCTATCAGTGTGAAAAGGTTTGACACACAAGAGGTTATTTTCATATTCCCATGAATATGTGCAGTAGTTGTGGATGTTTTTGTCACTTACAATGCTTCTATCAAGCTATGAATTCACATTATTGATTAGATTTCATCATATCTAAAGGATACTATAGAGAAATTAGACTCTTTAAGGGATTAGGAAATCTATCCACACGAATCAAAAGTGAAGAAATTTCATGAATTAGATGAGTTCCTAGTGGAGGTTGATGTAGGTCTAGAAATAGTGGGTTGTACTATTATTATTGCATCATCTATAGTAATTTAATTATTTGATATAGGTACCTCCCACTCATTTATGTCTACACAATTTTTTGATATGCATAAACTTTAAAAAAAACTTATATCAATTTTAATTTAATTAGAGAAGCCTCTTGGTAAGAGGGAAGAGTAGGGGTTTGGAGATGAAGTTGATTGTTATCATCAAAGTGTTTCTTGTATTGTTGCCAAAGTGAGATATTGTGTTTTTCATGGGGAGTGTGACTCGAGGTCTAATCAGGAAGGACCTTCCCACCTATAGCTCAAGAGTTTTTGTCTAATATTGAGATTGAGGATGATGAAATTTATTAAATTATCGATCTTCCCATTGTTGTTCGATACGTTTTTGGTGTTTTTGTAAAAAAATTCTTTGATCTTCCCCCGATAGAGTGGTTGAGTTTACCATTGACTTAGTGGTAGGTATACAACCGATATCAATACATTTTTATCATATGAAACCTATATAGCTAAAGGATCTTGATAATTAATTATATGACATTTTAGAAAAAGGTTTTTTCCTATAGTGTTTTCCTCGGACTACCCCAGTTCTATTTTCTAAGAACAAAGGTCATTCACTATGGTTGTTTGTGTACTATTGGATGTTTAACCAAGTAATATTTATGAAAAATAATCCTCCTCCTCATGTGGATGATTTTTTTATTAGTTAAAGGGAGAGAAGAGGTTATCAATGATTGAAATTAGACCGAGTTTTCATCAGATCAATGTTCAAGAGTCTAATATTCCAAAGACATCTTTCAAGAGAAGGTAGGACCATTTTTAATATCTTTTGATTCCTTTTGTTATAACTAACACTCCTATAGTTTTTATTGATTTTTTTAATCAGATAGTCTATCAATATCTTGATTTTTTTGGTATTGTATGTTGATGATATTTTGGTTTATTTGAAATTCAAGTATGAGAATGATCATCATCTAAGATTGGTTCTAGAAATTATGGGAAGTCGGTATTTTTATGGAATGTTTCTAAATATAGTTTCTCTATTCAAGAATTGAAGTTCTTAGGTTACAGGATTTCTGAATATGGATTATCAATTTATACCGAGAAAGTTAAGGATATATTTTCATGGAGAGAACCATATAATGTCTTTGAGATATTATGATTCCAATGTCTTGCAAGATACCAACGAATGTTTGTGAAGGATTTCTATAATATAGAATCTCCTTTGACTGGACTTACTCGGAAAGTGGTGAAGTTCACATGGGATGGGATGTTTCATTCTTATTTTGATGAACTGAAATGAAATCATACATCGACTCTTATTTTGATATTACCTGTTCTTGATAAGGGTACGCAGGGTTTTTATGCTTTTGTTGTTGGTTTGGGATCCATGATTATACAGGAAACCCATTTGGTAGATTACATCTCTTTTCATATTTGGCCACATGAGAAGAATTATTCCACTCATGATTTAGAGTTACTATAGTTATAAATGAACATAAATTTTTTCATCACTATATTTATGGGGAGAGGTTCATAGTATTATCTAAATATTGGATTTTGAGTTATATATTTTGTGAAAAATATTTTAATATCAGACTTATATAATGGTTAGAATACCTTTAGACATTTGACTTTGATATTGCCCACAAATTGGGCAAGTGGAATGGTATTGCAGATGCTATTGGTTGGAAAGCACAATCACATGCTATTCTACAATCTAATGAGGAGTTGAACCTTATTGGGAGCTTCACCCAATTTCACCTAAATACTTAGGAGAATGTTTCAGGTATGGTTCTGACAAGTGTTTAATTCCCATTATCTCTCATGGAGTCTATGTTTTAGCATCAGCAGTAGGATGATGAGTTACATGAAATTCTAGAAAGCCTATAGGGTTGGGTGACCATTTTAGGTTGGTCTTTATCTTCAGATGGTATGCTCCACTTTTGAAAGAGGGTTGTCATCCCAGTATTTGTGAGGATTTTATTCTTGTTTAATTGTAACAACTCTTCATGGTCTAATATTCTAGGCACTATGAAGATGTGTTATGACATGAGACGAGTGTTCTGGTGACTGGGTATGAAGTGCGACTTTCTAGATTAAATGTCCCGCTGTTACATTAACTAAAGGATTAAGGAAGAGCACATGAAATGGTCTTGTTTTCTTCAACCTATTCCAATTATAGTTTGAAAATGGGACAATGTATCCATGGGTATTTTTTTCATATTACCATGTACTTCATGGTGGACGAATTCTATTTGATTAATTATTGATCGATTGATGAATTCTTCTCATTTCAGTCTGATCAAAGATACCACTATGGTTAAATACCTAGGTAAGTTGTATGTGTAGAAGACACTGAGGTCACATGGGATTCCTTCTACTATTTTTTCAGACAGGGATCCTAGGTTTTCCTCGAGGTTTTGGATTCTTCTCCAAGAGGCAATGGGAAGTCAATTCATGTTGATCCAAACATACCATCCATAGATAGACAGTCAAAAAAAAGTTTGTTATTCAGATCATGGAGGATATTCTTCATGCACATGGTTTGGATTTTGGTGGAATATTGGATATAAATCTGGGAATTATTGTGTTTTTTTATAAAAACATTTGTCAGACATCGATTAGAATTGCTACCTTTGAGGTTTTTAATGGTAACCCATGAATTTCACCTCTTTATTGTGTGGTGGTGGTAATATTATATTTTCTTAGACCATGTTTGGTATAAAAGATGTCAACAAATATTCAATATGTACATCAACATCTGGTTACCACCAAGAGTCAACAGAAATATTATATGGATCAACAAAATCATATTTTGGAATTTTCCATTGGTGAATGGGATTTCTTGAATGTTTCTTCGTAGTTGGTTCACCTTTAGCTTGGGAAATAGAGTAATTTACCTCTAAGATATGGTTTACCATTTCAGTTCACTATGCGACATAGGGAGGTTTCTTATCAATTAGCATTGTTAGTTTAGTTGATATGTATTCATGATATTTTCGACATATCATAGATCAAGAAGTATTATCATGATCCCGCTCATGTTCTGAGTTGGAAAGAAATTAGGTTAGATCTAGCTGTTTTTATTTTGGAGAAATCGGTTGAGATTGTTGAATCTTTAGTGGAGGTATTATGTGGGAAGACGATTTAGTTGGTCAGTGTTTTGTGGAAACATGGATCATATTCTCATGAGACATGGGAACATGATTTTTTGATGAGGGAGCAGTGAACTAATCCTTTTCTATGGATTTCAACTTAAACATGACTTCCTGGGGATGGAAATTCTTTATGGTGGGGAGTTTGTACCATCCTGTTATCTTGATCAGATATGTTTTCCCTCCCTCCAATTTCCCTTTATGGCTTGTATTTTTAGATGTTTCATTCAAGATTTTCTAAAGGATATAGAACATTTACATTCTGTGAAACGAGGTTACAAGATTTGTAATAGTTGGTGGGTTCATAATGTGAGATTGATTCGCCATTTGAAAGGTTAATTAACATGATGAGTTTTTACACATCATGAGTTAAATAATGATTTTATTTTCAATTGAGGCGATGGGTGTTCGACGTATATCAACATTGTGTATTTAAATATGTTTAAAGGTATTAAATGTCTTGTAATTCCCCAAGAAGGGATTTTTAGTGATCTATTCAGGTTTTGAGTTTCCATTTGGCCTCCATTTATGCTTTTCTCTCAACCAAGGGTTCCTCTATAACAATTTTAGTAGAATTCATTCCTTACTAATCGATCTATTTGTAATTTTTTCATAGTAGTGGTTAGAGTGTGTATCATTGGGTGAGTGACCTTTTTTGTCTCTTCATTTTCATTGATCATGGTAGATCCTCTGAGTTGTGTTAATGGATTTTTTGGTCTCAATTGGTTTTTATTTTTGTCTTCTTTTAGATATATTGTGTGATCTCATTCTAAAGGCAATTCCATTGCTGTTTGTGGTGCGACAGGTTTTCTTTTTTAAGGTATGTGGTGTTTCCTCTTCCCAACCAACCCTCTCTCTCAATTTATTCTATTTTGAGAAGTTTCAACTGGGTTCTAGGTCATTCATTAACTTCATTTAATTATAGTTGTTTGTGGATCCCATTGTGAGAGTGTGTGACTTGAGTTTCATGATAGGTGATTACATCTCTAGCCTATATTGATGAACCATGTTGTTAGTTTTTTATTAAATGATTTATTAAATAAATTGGTATGATCAATGTGTGTGTGTTGAAAATATTTTTTAATGAAAAATGGTTTCTCCCTGGTAGTTGAAAAATAAAAATAAAAGGGGTATTTCAAGACATTGAAATGGATTAATGAAATTGTATTGAACCGGTTTTCAAAAAAAAATTCAATGAATTGTGAAAATGAGCCCATTATTTACCTTGTTACTTAGGTGGAAGGTCTATCTTGAGGCCATCATACATTGTTTATGATCATATAGATGATTTCTCAGGCGTATTTCCTCAGTTTCGTAGCATAGTATTCTAGGGGACTAATAACGACAATTTTGGGGGTCCGGGGATCATGGATTATTCTGCTACTTTCTAGGCATGTGTTCTTTGAACTAGATTTTTCACTTGATTGATCGTGGTTTGAATAGTATCTTAGTCTGACTTATAGTGATCCTTGGGTTGATACCCATGATTCTATTTTGTCTTTCTTGGATTTTTTGTTTTAGCCTTGATATGCATGTTTATTCTTTTTAATGATGATATAGAAAATGTTCTTTCAAATTGATATACCTTTTTTTGTTTTAGAAATGTGAAAAAGGGAAATGTTTACCATGTTTTATATAAAACATATTTACTACTTATCATTCCATATTTTATCTGAAATGTGATTAAATGAATTTTTATACAGAAAATTGTTAGGGATCATATATGTGGGATCCTATTGAGCATGTTGGCTCATACCCTACACACCACATTGGTGGCGTGCAGACCAATGTATGTCTTCCAATGTAGGGAATGGAAAGGCCCTACAATGAGGTAGTGTGGTTTTGCATTATATGAGTTGGGTATCTGGTGGGGAGATAGTGGGAGTTCATCCACACTATTCAATGAGTTGCTATTTAGATTTGTTCCTTTGCAGTTAGACTTATTGCTAGGATATTTTTTCTACATTTACATTTTTTCCGGTGTTTTCATACCATTATGACAAATATTTATTATATTTTAATTGCTACATATTACTCTGTGTATATATATTCCATGTGTTTGTTCAGGTTGGGGAAAATCGCCCCCTTTAGTTTGTAGTTCGATGCTTGAGTGCTTGTTTCTAGCTGGTGGGGATCAGGAACGCCCTTCATGTATGTGATGAAATGGGTTGGGTTCCATGTTATTGGGTAACTTTGGTTTTTTAGTAACATGAAATTTGTTTTTGTTGGTATTAAAAGATGAAACATTGAGTTGTTAATAGAATTAAATAATTTTAGTTTGTCAGTACCACTAAAGTTATAAAAAAATAATGTGTATGAAAAAAAATTATAATATTTATTAGATGATGTGAAGCTAATCCTTTTCTTGTACTATGATATAAAAGATAAATAAATCACAAAAGGATTCTGATCATGTATTCAATATCAAATAAAATTAATATTTTAGATCACTTCATTAAGGATGTTTTTGAATAGAATGAACTAATGTTGTAGTATGCACATATAGACGAACATGTGGTTGATATTATAACTAATACACAACCAAAGGAAACATTCTAGATATTGAGGATATGCATGGGTGTTCAAACTCCTCCACTTAAAGGATATGGTACATGATCTAGGAACCATACCTAATATAGTATTTTTATATTTTTTCAATGAGGGGTAAATAATTGAAACATTAACCTGTCCATTGAAATTTTATTTACCTATCAAAAGAGTGTGTATATTTATCGGGAGTTTAAAAATAGGTATTCTATGATATAAGCATGTGTAAACTATTTTTGTATATTATTAATGTGGATATAGGAAATATTTCTTAATGTTTGAAGTTCGTTTTTTGTAAATACATGATCAATGTAGAATGATTGTAGATCACTGCTTTATTGAAGAAATGAAATTTGTTTCAAATGATTATTGTTTTTGATACTACAATTTCCCACGATAACATTTAATTATTGGATAATGTTCCATTTATTTATTTTCATATATTCGATGAATATACTTCTTTGGTACACAACTAAATTAAAATGGAATATTATTTAGACAAAGTTGTTTTTGAATAGTTGTCTGATCGATGAAGAAGATTGTGAGCAGTAAGTGGGGTTGATTATGGTTTTTCCATTTTTGGAAAACACATAAATCAGGAAGTTCATGAAGTCATATTTTACCTTTCTAACGATAAAGGTTCAGATGAGCTGAAGAAGGAGTTAGGAGACTTCACACAATAGTGATATGACTACATGTTTTATGGTGTGACCATGTGTCGGAGTAGTTCGACCACATGTTGGGATGTTCCACCACATTTAGGAATAGTGGAACTCCATGAAGAGTCAGGTGACAAAATTTTGTTATAATGAGATTGTATGAAGGGTTGTTAAACTATACACTAGAATAGTGAAGCTATATAAAGTTTCATGCGACAATGCATTGGAGAAAAGTCATCACACCTAGTATTGTGCAGCAATATGATGATATTTGATTGACTATAAAGCATATATCATTGATGGGTGAGGTAAGAGGGGGAATGAATCACATTCTTGATGGATCGACCATGAAATTATTTTTCTGAAAAAATATTTAATGTTTTTGAGCCTTCAATATCATGATAAGAACTATCATGATTCTTATAAAAGAGTATCTTGGATAAAGAGAAATGTTATATGAAAGAATAGAGATATAGTGAAACCATTATAGTGAACTAAAGAGGGGAAGAAGGAAATGATATATGAAGAATATAGAAGCCCTATCATTTTAAACACACAGTTACATGATTCTATGTGTTATAAACCATCTAATACAAACCAATGATCATAAAGTCTAGTGTCTTTGGAATATTAGGTACATAAAACTCAAAATAATGGAACTAAAATAAAATAACATTATATTAATCATCCGTAATAAGATTATAACTTTCTTTGATCTCCAACATCTGCATAGGATAACCATGAGAATATATATATAATGGATGAGATAAAAATCCCAGTATGGGAATAAACATAGGAATAAATCACAACACATGAGTTAGAAGGCATAACAAGATGACATAGAAAGTCATGGAAGATGAGTAAAAATATGGAATCATAATATATTGAACATAGGATCATATAATCATGGAAAAATTGGAATGTCAAAACAACATAAAACATGACAGAAACATGAGTTAAGGTTATCTACCAAGACAATTTAACAGGGTGGAGAAAGTCCCATAATGGTATCAAGTTCACTCTTTATCCCTACATGACATCTCATGAGACTAAACATTACCCAATTCATTAGAGTTATATCTTTTAAGGATCATCATAATATGGTCATGCATATGTATGCCACATGAATAATAAAACATAATGAATAAACATAATGGTTACCCATGGAAAGAAATGATTATCATAATCATGTCATAAGGCATAACAAATGGGTGTATCATAAAGGATTCCATGGAAGAAAGGATTAAAATAATACATAGATGTTAATAAGGAAAAACATGAATATATATTGATAAATTAATTCCAACTGAAGTAAAAAAATGTAATTTTTTTAAAACCTTCAAAATGAGCCACTTTAGTACAGGTTAAGGGAAAATATTTAAGAGACTTTAAAATTGAAAATGTATAATTGATTGTATAAAAAAATGAAAAAAAATTATTTTTCATGAAAAAAGGTTGATTCTAGAGAAATTTTGTTTTAATAAAATATAGTATGGAGTGTACATGAAAATGGGTAATAAAAAGGGATGTTTTTCTCTAATAAGGATTTCTTATCAATAAGAATTTAGAAGGAAACCTTATAAAACATGCATTTACCCATAAAATAAAAAAGAATTGATCTATGAAAATATTCTTGGATAATACCCATATAATTTAGGAGGATAAAATAATAGGAATCAAGAATTACATTGGGGTAATGATAGATAAATTATAACCTAAAAGAAAAGTGGAGGTTTGGAGAGAAACCATTACCTTATGTTTGTAAGTGTCCCAGAATTGTAATTATTGATATGCATAAAAAAATAGACTCATTAATAAATTAATTAAGAAACTTTTCATTACGTATTTTATTTTTTAAAATTTTATTAATTTCATTTATGACCATTTTTATGGGTTATAATGATTATTTTATTTTTTGTTTTGGGTGTACTTATTCCATAATTTTATGATCAGTTCCCATGAGTTTAATTACACGAGTTCTTGTAAAATGGAAGAAATAAACATAAGTGGAATTATATTATATTTATAAAACTATATAATTTTAAATGATACAATATATATTTTTATTTTCATATATGAGAATTATTCATTAGATAAAATGTTAATGATGAACATTAGTTTATTTTGGTAAATTTTCACAGATCACGAACTAGTTTTGTTTTATTATTTAATATTATGTATATCTAAACATAAGTAACATAAAAAAAGTTTTATTACATATATTATAATGTATTTTATCAATAAAAATGGTTTTATGACAATACATGAAGGTTGTAATGAAAAATGAAAACTTTTCATCCATGAAGGAAATGAAACAACACCCCACAGATGATGTTTTCATTTTTAGAGAAGAGGGAGAAGAGATTATATTTGATGATAAATAATCTCTTACCATAAACAAATTAAGTTATATATATGATACTATATTTATCATGCTTCTTTGTATAGGATAGGTTAGTTATGGATAATAAAATAATAAAATTTAAAAGATAAAGAGGGAGGGTTTTACTTCTTAATTGTCATCTCTTTGAGAAAATTTTAATGGAATTTGGTAATTGTTTTTTAGTGGGAATAGGAAGATCAAAACGTGAGTAAGAGTCTTGGGAGATTTAATGTGATGAATTTGTAAATGATTCATGGCTTGGAAGGTGTGAGGAGAAGAGGTGGTGATAACTAGGATTTATTGGGGATGAGAGGGGTGTTTTTTTATTATTTTATTCATTTGTTTATTATTACGACTCAATACTAATAATTGTTTTAATTATTATGATTAAATATAGTAAATATTTCATGTGAGTTCAAAACAATGGGTTCTTACATCATCCATGACTCTAATATTCATGTATTTGGCTTAAAATGTTAATACTGTAAATCATTGCAGTTATCCAGTGACAAAAAATTGAACTATTTTAGAAAAATGACAAAAAATAAACCCTAAATATTTTTTAATATATATATTCCAAAAATAGAATCCATTTTATGAAATTATGTTTTGAATTATGATAATTTTTATTTTAATTAAAATCATCATTTATTCAAAAAATACCGAGTTTAAAATTATAAATGATTTTTTGATAGTTTGAAAAATTAATTAAGGAATCATTAAATTATCTTAAAATTATAACGAAATAAAATATTAATTCATAAATAAATTTTGGGAATTAAATTCTTTTAAATCGTTATATTAATTATAAAATTTTAAATAAGAAAATAATATTTCACAAAAATACCCATACTCAATTTATCAAGTGTATCGTGCTACTACTTCCCAACTGGTTTAAAATTATAAATGATTTTTTGATAGTTTGAAAAATTAATTAAGGTTTAATTAAATTATCGTAAAATTATAAGGAAATAAAATAATAATTTATAAATAAATTTTCGGAATTAAATTCTTTTAAATAATTATATTAATTATAAAATTTTAAATAAAAAATTATATTTCACAAAAATACCAATACTCAATTTATCATTTTGAAACATTTATTCACATATTCTAAGTTATAAATATATAATATTTTGATCTATAAGAATCTTATATTTTATTTATACTTTCATAGGTTAGGTTACTATTTTAATGGCTAGATTACTATTCCTAAGGGTTGTATTACTATTTCAATAGTGAAGTTACTATTCCATTAGTATAGGTTCCTTAATTTCTATAAATATCACCTATTTCATTTTTAATTTATGAGAATAAAGTTTTTTTAGGTTATATATGTGATTTATGTGTTTCATACTATATAATATAATTATAATAAAGGAATTTACATTGATAAAATTTTGGATCATTACATTCCCTCCCCTTATGAAATTTATCCCCCAACGATTCATGTTACATACTAAGGTGAAAGCAGGTGAGGGTAATTTGCTAATGGGCTTGTAAAAATGGTTCACGACCGCCTCCCTACAAGGTGTACCCCTCCTGGGCCGACAATGTGAGAAGGGAAAAAAATACCCCCAAGTCCCGTCTCTAGTAGGCCCTGGGTTGGTGGCATGCAGAGAGGGTATAGTAAACACACAAATGGTAGGCATTACCCTCTAAGAGAATAGAAGAGAAAGAGAGAGATAAGATCTACCCAACGAACTAATACTCAGACAAAAATATAAAAGAAATCAAAAGTGCACATATGTAATTTCATGAAAAACTACTACAAATGAAAAGGGAAAACCACAAGTACATAAAAGAATATAAAAACAATAGCAACCGTAAATCCCAAATAGCTCACGCCACCCCAAGATAGTAGAAACCAGCCTGATCTCCAACCTGATCCAAGTGACTTGAAAAATAGTTTATATATAAAAAGGGTGAGTATAATAGTATACTCAGTAGGATCCTCCCTGAAGCCTCCCATGAAAGAGTAAAGAAATCATGCTAAGGTATAGTAAACAACAAGTGAAACTAACTATAAACCTAATAGGTATACTACGTTCCCAGCCTCACCATGGAAACTCTCACCATGTAACGTATACAAGATTATATAATATAATTAAGAATATCATGTGTATCATGCTACTACTTCCACTTGGATTAGATTAAGACATTTATTATTATTTAATTCCATGAAGAGATAAAAGTGTTAAAATCAAAGTTTAATAAATAAACAATTTTTAATAAAGGGTTACACATAAGATAAATTATACTATAAATATAAATTATAGAGATAAAATCAATCATAATGGTATTTTATCAATAATTTTTAGACATTAAATAATTTAATTTATTTATGACACAATTATGATGTAGTAATTACCTAATTAATGATATATTAAAATAATTGATATTATAAATATCCAAATAAATGTAATTTTAGTCTTTTTAAAAATTACACTATTTTTCTAGGTAAATATGACTTGTTATTTTTGGTTAGATGTATTTTTTTGAAGTAATAATGCTGTAATGAATTTAGAAAAAAAAACCATATAGTTTGAAAATTGACATAAAAGAGATTTAAAAAAACATATTATATTATAATTTGATATTCTATTCATAAAATATATGGTTTGGAAAAACGTCTTAATTAATATAATATATGTCCCTAATTAACTACTTGAGGTTCTCTTGGAAGTTTATAGTATTTTTATTAACAAAATAATATAAAAATACAAAGAGACATGATAAATGTCAAACTATTTAACTAACATTTAAATAAAAAAGATAATGTTAATATAGCGACCCAAACCTATCTAAAACCTATTGGTTGTGTGGTTTTAGACCCATCCCAACCTTATCCTATAAATAATTAATTTTTGTGTCATTATAAATTGAATATTATTTTATTATAAAATAATATTTTTAGCTTTTCCTATGGTGCCCTTCACCCCCTTTTAAAAGGGAACTCTTCCTTCCCTAAAATTCCCACCATCAAATAATTTTCTCTCGGACAAACCCCACCCAAATACCCTCTAAAATTTCTTCCCATCATCCTAGAGGCCCACATTTAGTCAAAAATCCAACCTAAGGATCCATTTTGATCATGTCAAAAGGAAGAATCCCGAAGAAGAGGCAAATATTTCATCACCTATTTCATTTTCCTTTCTTCTTACACTTCCTATTTCTTTGTTGTTTCCATTATAAAATAATAACTCTAGTATATTCTATATACTGAGATGTTATTATAAATATGGTACAACCATATTCATCATTCTATCCATCCTTTTAATGACATGTCATCATATGTGTGTACGTACGTCTTATCGTCACCACGTCGTTGTGTAATTGTTATTCAATACATTATTATTTGTATGGGTATAATAATGATGTGTAATTGATGTAAATAATAAATATAACATGATAATGATTCTGTATATATGATATAATATCCAATTATATATTATTTTAGTATCAAAAGAATGATATTGCCGCTCGTGAATACGTACAGATTACAGTCTCCATGAACGTGATGAGATTCATTCCCCATTATATCCATTCAAGACTAATTTTTATTATATGAATAAAAATAATGTATAAAGACTCAATATCATTATGAATATGAATAAGATACATATTATTTAAATATCAATAGAATGATATTGTCGCATGTGCATACGTACAGATTACCGTCTCTAGGGATATGATGTGATTAATTCCCCATCGTATCCCTTCAAGACTAATTTTAATTATATGTTTAAAAATAATGATTAATGAATAGATATCATTCTGTATATGAATAACATACATTCCATCCATAACAAATATTACTCATATAACAATGAATATAAAGGAAAACAAATTCTTTAACACTCGAAATGACGATAATACTTATATATTATTAGAAAAGCAATGTTAAAAGATCATATATGATATAATATTAATGTATATGATTCTTGTATAATTTAAAATCAATTATTTCACCATTATAAAGTATGTTAACCAACCCTCAGCCAAGTAAAAGTACATGGTAAGGGTTAATTTCACAATCTCTTTATATTCTGAGGTTGTTTTTACGTAAGTATGTAATGGGACCTCTTTATTATCCATATCCATGTTTCATGAAATTGTATTCCAAATTTTTTTTACTATTTACTAGAATATGGGTTAAACCCATTTATAACCTTGTTTGAATTTTTATAATATGGTTTAAAAGGAATCTTTCTGTCGTCTTCCAAACAAGGTACATTATGACCCTTTTGAAAAAATTAAGGTAAGAATGTTTTTTAACTTATACGGTGGGCGTGGCTATTTTCAACCATTATAAAAAAGTAGAATCATCCCTTACATGATTATAAAAATATTTTAAAAATAAATTTTGTCTTAAATTATTTTAAAATAGAAATAGAAATTTCTCTAAAAAAATGCTTCGATTTCATCTATGTCAACAACCATTGATGGATTTTAAGATTATTTGAAGTTCATTTTTTATGATACAAAACATCCTATTTGTATTGAAGGTTTTGTGTTATGTTTGACCATGGATGTGTTATTTTCATATCATTAATGGATTATGGATAATGTATTGACATTTCTTATGCCAGTTTTAATAAGAATGATTATGTGATGTTTAATCCTTTTCACATGAGGAATGCATTGGACTTAGTAAGTGACCATTGTAGCCCGCTATAGCTTCTCGATGCATCGGTAGGTCTCATGAGACAAACTAGTGTCTTGGCACAAGGCCTTAACAAAATAATATTTGTAGTCTTCGAACAAGGCCTTGACTATGTGGTTTTGACGTCTGGCATTATTCATCCCATCATCATTAAAGTGGCCATTGATATTGCATGTGATTATTCAACTACTAGAATATCCATGTGAGTAAGTAAATGGAATTATTTAGATTTACATTTTCCATATTGTGATGATGTTTATGTTAAAAATGCTTTTGTTTTAGTTTTATAGATTTCCTTAAATGTTTATACTTATTTATCAAAGATTCCTCTATATTGTTATTCTTATTGAGCATCTGAACTCACCACTTTCTATGTTTTATATTTCCCAGGATGCGAAGAATTATATTATGATTAACCTGTAGGGATAGTCTATGGGATCTAAGTTTTGTCTATGGAAACAATGTTGTTTTAGTTTTTTATTTTATGATGTAATGTAAATTTTATGAATGTATCTAGTACTTCCAACGCTACTAAACTAATCATTCTTTCGAGACATGATCTTCTGTGATCATTCCAGTGATACATAATAATGCACTGACTCAGGGTAAGTGGGGTCAGGGTGTTACAGCATCATGAAGAATCAGGATGACTCCCCTCTCTTAATGATCTGGTTCTGGCCAAAGTCCTCTCGATGACCTCTGCCCTTGCCATCACCTCAAGATATGTCTTCAGGAGAAATGGGGTGACATGGCATTGGATCTCTAGATGCGAAGCCTCTTCAAAATTCCTCACCGTAGCTTCCTCATCTGGAAACAGGCCCAAAGAATGTTGTAAAAGGGTCCTGAAACAGATTCAAAACTCTTGTACAATGAAACACCCCTATCAAGGGGTAAAAAACTCTGGTAGACTGGATTACTTCATGGACGAGGAATGAAACTCAACTCTAAACTTGTCTCATTACTCCTCCCATGATATCATTTACTCCTTATGATCCTTGAGGAACAAGAACCACCACTACCTTGTTGTTCTACGCAATATCCTCACAACCAATGGCACCTAGTTTTACTTTCGAGCATGGATCGAACTGGATCTTATTTCAACTTCCTCCAACTAGTCTTTTGTGAACTCATCTAAAATATATCCCTCGTACTTATGTAGACTATGACACTGAAACTCTTGGAGTTTCCTCCTCCAATTTTCATCATCATCATCCTCTACCCTATGATAATCTTCTAGCACAACCTGCAGGACATCATTTATGAGATTCTGATAAGGAAATTGACTTGGAGCCATACCTATAAAATAAAAAACAGTTACAAATCCTAATCCTGGAATAAGGAAGACTCAACATTAATTTATTTATTGCTTTCTTTTATTCATTTTAGTTTACCGTATCCCATGTTCTACCAGTTCAAACACAAGCACAAGGACGAATGATGCATGATCCTTTTCTAGGTCTCTACCCTACAACCAGAATCACCTTGTTTAGTAGTCATTGTAAACTAAAAGGTCTGTATATCAGATCATAATGGGCCCTGAATGCCTATGTCTCAGCTAGTCTCTAGTGTTTACATCACTTCCTAAACATGACTGACACTGTTGCCCTACCAACCCATAAAAATTCACCAATTCCTAACTTCAAACTCCATCCTATCCCTCAACCAGAGCCTCTAATACCACTCTGTTATGAACCCCTCCCAAAAAGGTGTACCCCTCTTGGGCCGGCAATGTGAGAAGGTAGATAATGACCCCTCGATTCCCACCTCCAGTAGGCCCTGTGTTGGAGAATAGTACTGAGGGTATAGTAAACTCACAAATGGGAGGCATTACCCTCTAAGAGAACACCTGAGAAAGGGAGAGATAATACATACCCCAACCAAATCATTCACAGACAAAAATATAAATTAAATCTCAAGTGTACATATGTAATGTCATGAAAAAATAGTACAACGGAAAGGCAAAAACTTTAAGTACCCAGAAGAAATTAAAACCAATAGCAACCACGAAGCCTAAACAACTACTGCAACCCCAGGCTAGTAGAAAACAGCCTAATATCCAACCTACTCAATGTGACCTGAAAAATAGTGTATATATACATAGGTTGAGTATAATAGTATACTCAGTAGGATCCTCCTTGGAGCCTCACGTTCAAAAGTAAAGAAATCGTGCTAATGCATAGTGAAAAACAATTGAAACTAAATAGTCTCCTAAACAAGTATACTAAGTTCCAAACCTCACCATGGATACTCTCAATAAGTAATGCATACGAGATTATATAATTTAATAAAAATATCATGGGTACCCCGCTATTAATTCTCCACTGGTTTTCCGCTTTCCCCAACATCGCACGTCCTATGCATCTCTCTCTAAAAAGGCTTGCTCACAGACCCATGGGCGAAGCACCACAACATGAAACCCATGAAACAAAACCACCCCATCCACACAAGAAAATTAACCAGGTAGTTTCTAGGAGCCACCACAGCTCTCATAATGTGTATCATACGTTGAGCATTATAACTCAAGCCATTACAGCCCCCACAATGAATAATAATCCTTAATCCATTAGAGGCTATACACGTCACACCTATAGTAGTCCATAGAAAATAATATCAAAAATATATTTCTATGAATAACCACAATCCAATACAACCCTCTACCAACACGAATGGGAAATACTAATTGCTGGGCCTACCAGCACAAGTAACTACCAAGAGAAGAGAGAAGGGCCAAATGGGGTAGACAGCTATCCATCCTTCCAATGGAATGTTGGGGAAAACACCCCCAGGGATTAGAATCCCTAGGGTGTCAGTTTACCTCAATGATATGGTGGAGTAGAATATAGAAACAAAAAAGTACAGAATATACTATAGATCACAACCACACTATGGGAATAACCTATTATTAGAATCAACTGCAGCTTATGTCTCTCGGACTCCCTGCTGCCACATCAAAGACTAGGTATCATATAAGAAAACCACCATTTAAAGAGTATTAATACATTAATTCATCCCTTTTATCAGTTTCATTTTACTTTAATTAATTATTTAAACATTAATTAACCATAAATATTTTCCACATTATATTTCATTAGCATCACACCCAAAGTTCATTGTTCCAATAAATTTCAACTTCATCATTGGATCACAACAAGATCTAGCCACATGGGTCAACATCATTTATTCAATAATTTATTAAATAAATTATTACATTCGAATATTCCCACGCATTCTAGAATAATATTCTAACTACCAAAAACAAGGGGGCTCAACCCAGTGAGTAGATGAACTACTCATCGTCTCTTTGCCACTTATAACAAGTGAATAGACCCATCTTCCCTTAGGAAGATAAACACAAAAATCACATGGCATACCCCGTGCACATCTTCTCCCCTTTTGGAAAGAGGGTAAGAAAAACCATCAGCCTTGAGCAGTGGGGAAAGTAAAGTAGACAAGAAACCAGCAAGATCAGCAAGCATCCAAATATTCACATCCAACCTATTCCATCATCCTTGGTGTCCTCCCTAACACGAACATGCATAAACCAATGCATATCACCACTCTTGGGGTCAACTGCTTCCAGAACCAACAGGCCTACATTCCCTCACATAACACAATAGACATCCAGGGTCACATCACAACATAAGTAGTAGGAAAACAACAATCACATCAGTTGGGATCTTGGCCCTTAAACAAGAAAGAGGGTAACTCGAAACCCTACAAAGAATTAACATTTATCAACAACCAGTTATTTAATCCTTCTTGAATTAACTGATTCATTATTCGTAGGTTCTAACTACGGGAATCCTAAACAGTACTCTATCACAAATTGATTAATCATTCTTAATGCATCAATTTGATTGCCATAAAATTTAAACAATAATAATATTCCTTCACATTCCTCCTTATCATCAACCAAACAATTATCAAATAATTCCAGCTTTACGTTCCTTAAAAATTTCAATCATGAATGAATAGAAAAACAAATCAAGCATATATGTCACACTATCTAGCAAAATAATAGGCAATAAAATACGATCAATATCAATTTATTTATCCGGTTTAAATATTTATTATGTTATTTCCATTATGATATAGTGGGATAAAACATTCTAACTATATTGTCGCACATAAAATAAAAGATAAACAATGAATCCCCTACCTCAAATAGTTCTTGATGTTCTTTATATTAGAATGAGCCACACAACAAGTTATAGTCTCCTCCCCCCGTGACAACTGTATCCACCCGAGGATGAAGATACATGACCTCACAGGTCAACACCCAAGAAAACCCCATTAGAAACATGGAGATAGAATTTTCTAAAAGGTAATGGAGAAATAATGGAGATGAACCCAAAAGAATGATGATAGATCATACCTTATATCGAAGATTGACGAATACTTCTTGGTTGCATAAAAAATCAAGGGGAACCAATCCAAGGAGGAAATTTTGATTTCAAAACTCATATGGGATGGAATGAAAGGTTCAAGAATCTCACAACTGAGAAAATGGAGGATAAAATAGGTAGGTTTATATCTCGTCTCTTTTGATGATTTAACAGAGCATCAGTTTAAGATAGGCTGGATTTTCCATTAAAAGAAAATCACATTAAACCATGCGGTTTAACCATGTAAGTGCCTCTCAAGCCATAGAAAAAATTAATATAGGAGTTATGGATTTTGAATCGGCCATAGTGTCCTTAAAACAAGGATTTTAATGAATTTTATATGAAAGGAAATTTCAAAGGGGTGAAACTATAAGAATTAGGATGCATTGTTCATGAACACATCATTTGGCAAGGGAAAGGGGTTTCTGATGGAACCTCAATATTCTGGAAATATAGTTCCTGAACATGAAATTTTGAAAATGAAAGTGGCTACTATTGGAACTTCACCATTCTAGAAGCACTATTCATGAACTCAAAATTTGGAAGAGGAATGAGGTAACCATTGGAACCTCACCATTCTAGAAACACTATTCATGAACTCAAAATTTGGAAAAGGAATGAGGCTACTGTTGGAACCCCACCATTCTGGAAACACTTTTAATGAACTCAAAATTTTGACAATTGAAAGTGGCTACAGTTGGAACTCCATAATTTTGGAAAAACTATTAATGAAATCAAAATTTGGAAAAGGAAATAGGATACCATTGAAACCTCACCAATCTAGAAACACTTTTTTTGAACCCAAAAAGTTGGAAAAGGAAATAGAGGTTACCGTTGAACATCATCATTCTGTTTCACTGTTCACATAATGCTACCGATGACATTGTTCACATAAGGCTATCGTTTTACTATCCATATAAGGCTACAAATGACACTGTTCACTAATGTAAACTGTTGTACTATTCCCATAAGGCTACGGAAGACACTGTTCACATAAGATTACCATTATGCTATTCACATAAGGCCACCGATGACACTGTTTACATAAGGTTACCATTATATTGTTCAAAAAAGCATACGAATGGTGCTGTTCACATAAGGTTACTATTGCACAGTTCACATAAGGCTATCGATGACACTGTTCACATAGGGCTACCATTGCACTGTTCACCTAAGGATACTGATGAAACTATTCCCATAAGGATACCACTTCACTGTTCACAAAATTATACTGATGAAACTGGTCACATAAATGGAACTTTGGAAATTTGTTTGGGATAAGTTACCTTGACCTCCCAGAACAGCTCAGACACCATATTTTCACAAAGGAATGGACCAGAGAGGTACACGACATTACAAAAGGAAACTATAATCATAGAAGGGTAAAATTTCATATGAAAAACATATCCTATGTTTTATTCTATATTTTTTAATCTAGGTTATCCATTATGATATAATTAACCATAGGGTTCTTATTGTTGTTTTATAGTCCTAATTTCCAAAAATGGCTAGAACATGCTCTAATACGATCTAAAATGAGCCTGGTATTTTACACATATTATTATATGATTTTAATCAAAATTAACCATTAAATAAAAACCAAGGATTATAAATTCAAATGTCTTTATAAGATTAGGTACATAATAGTGAGAATATGTAACTAAAATAAAACATTTTTATATTTATCATCCATAACAAGATCCTAAATTCCTTTGAAGTCCTATATCTACATAGGATAACTGGAGGAATAGATAAACCATAAAAATGAGATGAAAAGCCTAGTAATGGAATAAACATAGGAATAAAGCATAGCACATGGGTTATAATGCATAACACGATGTCATATAATGGCCCGGAACATGAGTAAACATATGGAAGAATAACATATTGAACCCATGATCATGTAATCATAGAAATATAGGATTATGGATACAACATAAAACTTTACATAATAATGATTCATGGAAAAATTCTAAGACTATCTTACATGGTGGAAAAAGTCCCACAAAGGAATCAGGTTCACTCCCTTTCCCATGATGACATCACATGAGGATAAGAATTATCCAGTGTGTTAGAGCACTATTTGGTTTCACCCATATTAACATGTTATTTCATATGTTTTCCATATGAATAATAAAACATAAAGAATAAACCTAAGGGTTACCCATAGAAGGAAATGGGTATCGTAATCATGTCACACGTCATGTCAAATAGGTAAATCATAAAGGGTCTATAAAATAATGGATTTAAATAATGCATGGACATTAATAAAGGAAAATTTTCATAGATGTTGATAACTTATTTACAACTGTAGTGAGGATATATAAAATTAGTGTTTATGAATCCTTAAAAATGAGTCACATTAGTGGAGTTTAACCGAAAATATTAATGAGACATTAAAATGGAAAAGAAATAATTGTATGCATAGAAATAGAAATGAAAAAAGATATTTTATCAAGAAAAAATGGGGTATTTTATGAAAATTATGGTTTATTAAGGATGATTATAAAGTATACATGAAAATGGGTATGAAATTGGGAAGATTCCATTAACCAAGATTATTTATTGAGAAAAACTGAAGAGGAAACCTTATAAAACATGTATTTTCCATTCAAAGAAAGAAGATTTTGGATATGTAAATATGTTTTCAAAACAAACATAGAAAATATAGGAGGATTAAATAAGAATGTTTAATAATTTCATTTGGGTAATGAGAGAGAATGTGTAACTTGAGGAAAAAGTTGAGGATCAGAGAGAGTCCCTTACCATATGTCTGAGAGTGTTATAAACTTGTACATAATATAAAAAATAATCATATTAGATTCATTAATAAATTAATTCAAAAAATATTCAACATGAATGTTATTTACTAAAATTTTATTATGTTTGTTTGTAACTATTTTTATGGGATATAATGTTTATTTTTTTTTCCGAGTGCCTTTGTTTCATGATTTTAATACCGGTTACCTTGAGTTTAATTATTGGAGTTCTTGTAAAATGGAAGAAAAATCAAGAAGTAAAATTATATGATATGGACTCAACACCATAATTTCATATGATCCCATATCTAATTTTATTTGTGGATATGATAATGAATTATTAGATAAAATGATAATGGTGAATGTTAGATTATTTTGGTGATTTTTTTCAATCATCACATACTAGTTTTGTTTTATTAATTAATATTATATATATATATAGAAAATAAAAAATTGGTTTAATACAAATATTATAATTCAATTTTACTAAAAAATTCGTTTTATGACCAGCCTTTAAGGTGGTTATGAAAAACAAAATCTCGTCATCCATAAAGGCTGTAAATCAACACCCCACAAATGATGTTTTTATTTTTAGAGCTGATGTAAAGGAGAATAGATTTGAAGATGGATATTAAATTAACAAAAATAAAATTTAATTATATATATGATACTATAGTTATCATGTCCCTTTTGATAGATGAGGTTTGGGAAGGATAAGAAATTAAAAAAAAATTAAAAGAAAAAGACGGAGTGTTTTACCTCTTGATTTTCTTCTTCTTGAGAACCTCCTTAAGGTATTTGAAAATCATCTTTTTGTGAGAAAAAAATTACCATTAAACTGGGAATAGTCTTGGGAGATGAACTAGGAAAATTTTTTGAAATATTCAAGGCTTTCAAGGTTTGATGATAATAGGTGGTGAGTAATGATATTTATAGGGGAGTGGAGGGGTGATTTTTAATTATTTTATTCATTTGTTTATTATTTTTGGATCATGACTAAAAATAGTGTTGATTATTTGAACTAAATACAATAAGTTGTGCATGTGGGTTCTAAACAATGGGTTATTATATCATCAATGACTCAATAATTCACGTATTTTCTTAAAATGTTAAATACCATAAATTACAATATTTCACTATTCACAAAAAAGAAAATATTTTAGAAAACTAGAAAAAACACAACCTAACTATTTTTTGACATTTAGATTTAAAAAATGGACTCTATTTTTTGAATTTAATTTTCTAAATATGATAATTTAAATTTTTTAATTAAAATCATTACTTATTCAAAAAATATCTATTTTAAAATTATAACTGATTTTATGAGTATTTGAAAACTTTTTTATGGTTTCATATTCTTATCCTCAAATTATAGGTATTTTTTAATTTATGAATGCATTTTGTGAAAATAAATTTTCATTTAAATCATTATATTAATAATAAAATTTTAACTAAACAATTACGTTTTATAAAAATTCCAATACATAATTTACCTTTTTTTAAACATTTATCCAATTATTCAAAGTTATAAATAATTCATATTTTCATACATAAGATACTTGAAAATTATTAATACATTCATAATTTAGGTTACTATTCTAATGGCCAGATTACATTTCATATGGGTCACATTACTATTCCAACAGTCAATTTACTATTCCATATGTATAAGTTCCTTAATTTTAGTAAATATCACTTATTTCATTCTTAATTAATGATAATAATATTTTTGCTAGGTTATATATGGGATGTATGTCTTTTATACTATGTTACATAATTATAATAAAGAAATATCTATTGATAAACATTTGGGTTGTTACAAAGTATTTTCATTTTTATGTGAAAAAGTTGGAAGATTGTCAGATTTGGGTATGAATTTATACATTAAGAAGACATATTAGTTAATGTTTAAAGGAAAACGTGAAGAAGGTATCACCATAATCATTATATCGTGTATGAAGGATGAAATTTCAGATTTCTTGTATATTTTTATGCATGAAAATTACACAAGTTTGTTTGTCAAATTATTTTAGAAAGGAAAGGGTACCATTTAAATGATATTTATAAGGAAGAATATTAATTTTATGTTTGAATTATTCCTTAACATACAATTCATGTATTGATGAAACCCTAAGGATTTAATGTGTAATAAATTGAGGTTTAAATGGGAATAGATAATCCATGATATTTCATAACATTTTCATATAGTCAAAATAGGTTATGAATGTGGATATTTTTGGATTATATGATGATGACAAGATCTGAAAATTTTGGTAATTTAAATTCAAAATTTTTTAGATGATGTTTTAAATATTTGAAATGTAAATAAAGATTAATGTAACCATCACTGTATAATATATTATTTACAGTTGTTGTAGATTGTGTGTTATGTACAGGATGTGTGTTTTATGATTGGAGTATAAAGATATAAAAAACTAATAATAATTGGTTCTTTCTCACTGATGTGAAAAATTAAAGAATAATAATAGTCTACTTGGAGAGGGGAAAGTGTGAAAAATTCATGCAGCACGGTTATAATGTGTTGAAGCCTATTGGTGAAGGTTCATTACATTGTTGTAAAATAAATTTTCTCATAATATATGTGTGATTATAAAATGAAATTACAATGGAATATAGTAATATTAAAGTGATGGATATAACCTATATTTTTTAAACCATAAAGGATTATTTTTTAATGGATTGTGTTGTCACAAATTATTTCCAGATCATGTCAAAGACTACCTGATCATATTATGTACTAAATATTATAAATTCCAGTATTACTCTTGGTTTTCTTTTATGCTATGTTTAAGTACTGTAATTACTCTCTAACCAAAGGTATAGGTTAATTTAAAAGAAGAAAATATAAAAATTCAGAGAACTGATTCACTAACCTTTTAGTGACTCTACAAGTCCCAAATGATCATTTCAATAATGATAAAAGAAATAAAAAAATCCCAAATAAAAAATACATGAGAAAACATACAAATATAGACTTATTTTAGCTCTTGGACATATGAGGAACTTAAATTGAGGATTTGGTGTCTAATCACATCTTGGATGGTCTCTACCATGCACATAATGGATAAGAAAAAAATAGCATGTATAAAGGGAAAACAACAAAACGTTGAGGAAGACACTAAAACCCCCTTAATAAGGCCCAATTTCTCAAGTGAAACCCATTTATGTTTAAAACATAGTCTACTCATCATAGAGTACACCTTTGAGTGTGTAATGTCTGTACTCACCATCATAATTACTCTAAATTTCAAGCATCATAAGTAGCATCAATAAACTTGTGAACTACCACTCACCTCTCTCTCTCCCTCTCGATCCCTCTCTTTATCTCATAGATTTTATAAAATGGAATTCTAAATATATCTTAATGTTATAAAGAATAAGTTATTTAAAAAATAAAAAATTGTATAAAATTTTCATCACTGACTACAGAAGAGACCTACATTATATTGACAATATATAGATGAATAGAACACTCCAATCGATTGATGATATCTAGAACAACATATGAAATATTAATTTTTACTCTATGGAAAGGTGACCCACACCTAAATAGAATAAAAACCAACATAATAAATTGAAATGACATGCCCCAAATCATTTGGTGTTATATTAAACTATCCATTAAATCTAGTTTGAACACCCCAATAACATGAGATTAAAACCAAAATATTTTGTTCAAATAAATAATTTGATGGATTATTAAATATAATTCTATATAATATTCAAAAA
This sequence comes from Viscum album, assembly GCA_963277665.1. Lineage (NCBI taxonomy): Eukaryota > Viridiplantae > Streptophyta > Magnoliopsida > Santalales > Viscaceae > Viscum > Viscum album. The sequence continues at coordinate 1,510,071,313 of OY728153.1, read as the reverse complement.
GTCTTCATGTATGATGTTGTGAAGGGATATATATGAAAACCCATATTATATTCAATATCCCAAACCACAACTCATTTGAGATCAACCACATGTCATGTGGGATTTAATAATAAACAATAGGAAACAACACAATGTAGAAACAAAGACAATTGCATATATAAAAAAAATAAAACAAAAATTTCATTGAAAATAGTAACACAAGAAACATGATGATAATAAACCTGAAAAAATAAGTGTACAGTTTTATTTATAATAATATAAATCCATAAAATAACATTTTCAGTGAGGCACCCAGGACTTAAAATCCGAGTTTGGGGCTATAAACATATTCTTTACAATTATGATATGATACCGAGTTAGATAAACTAAAATAAACATTCATATATTACATATTATTGTATGTGTTTAAAATTTTCATACAATAATAGTCTCACAATCACGTTAACTTAATTTTTAGGGTATTAGAGGACTATCTACACTATAAACTTATTTTAACGTACTTTTGAGAATTTCTACATAATAAAACCTTAGTATATTTCCTTCTATAATTATCATATGTTATACTAATATTCATAATACGGGGAAGGGAAATATAATAAATTGGTATACCAATCACTTTTTATGGGAAATGTTTTCAAAATTTCGTCAATGAAGAGATATTAAACATATTCCAAAACATAAGAATGAGATATATATATTATTAAAAATATCTTAGATTCATAAGAGTTATCCATAATGATTAATATAAAAACATGTACCACTAATTATTAAACATCCACTATATAATAAGAGTAAAAAAAGTGAGAAAAAATCATTATATAGAGAATAACTCAATCATACAATGTGTAAATTTAGAATATGAATAATCATAAGAAATACTAACATCAAAATCATATCTAACCATATCGAGTTCATGCTAAATCTTTTGAGCATTGAAAACTGCATTGAGTTCACTTTCAACCATGTGAACATAGTTAACCACTCATCATGTAATGATCATACAAACACATTTATACCACCTAAAACTAATCATATAATATATCATGAAGAACCCAAGGTAAAATGGGTTTTGTATCATTTCTAAATGGAATAATGTGAAATGACCTCAGGTGTTTCATTGGTTGATACCCAAAATTGAATCACTGAGAATTATTATTTCACCAGGGAGTTTATGGAGTTATTCATGAATCATTTTTCAAGAGAATAATTATATCTTATAGATACAAAGGAAAATTTAAGTTAAACTATGAAAATTGATTTCATAAAAAAATTTAGCCCAATTGAAAAATATGATGTTTTGATTAATCATAAAAAATCATTTTCATGAATGAAAAATTATTTTTTAAAATATGAATTTAAAATAAATTTTAGTAATGGAGCCTTGAAATATAAATAAAGATTTTCTTAAAAAAATTTGGACTATAATTTAAAATATTCAATCATGAAATAAAAACCACTGTATCATTTCAAAATACATTTATTAAAACCCACATCATTTTAAAGAGAAATGAATATTAAACTTGAAAATATTTAATGGTAAATATATATATCATTATAAATAATAAATTTCTCGAAGAAAAAATAAGAAAGTAAAGAATTAGTGAGAATAGAAAATATGGAAATTGAAGAGAAATTTATTATTCGATAGGTTTACAATTATTATTAACAATATTTTACTTTTTTCAAAATGATATTCATTATGGAAAAATATTGGAATTAAAAATTTCATTTTCCTAAGAAGTAAATAGAATGTATCATATAATAAAATCTTATGGTAGAAGAAACCTATCATAGAAGAAATAAGTTCAAAGAGAATTATTATAACAAAAAATGGAGGTTTGAGTTTTCAAAATCCCTTATGAAATATGTATGTCTTCAATTGAAATACATTGATAGAAATAAAATAAAATGTATTTTTATGTCCCTTTAATTTCATGAAAGTATCATACAAAATACTTATAGTATCACATACACCAAAAAATATAAAATAAGTGTCGAATTTTTCAATTGTCTTAATTAAATTTATATGACATCAGAAACACACATAAGAATTTAGTAAAATTTAAATCAAAAGACCCTGAAATGGATAAGTTCATATAAAAAATTAATTATCATGAATAAAATATAATCATGAAAATTATTTCCACATAATCATTTCATGAACTATATAATCAAATATAGGTGCATAATAATACACATTTCGCAAAGAAGCATGTTTGAGATAATAATCCCTTAAAAATTATTTAATAATTGAATAAAATGTATTGAAAGAAGTGATTCATGAAAAGGATTTATAATACTATGAAATAATTATAAATAAAAGGAATATAATGCAATGTTTCAGTAAGTACAACATATGAGATATGAACATGTGAATAACATTAAAACATGACACAATGATTGGAAACTGAGATGAAAACTCTTATGTTTACTCGATTTCCAAAAAATCACATTAACTTCCTATAAAATAATCTGAAATTTATTAATAACCTATTTTAATTAAAATCATTTACTATTCATTTAGTCATTAGTAATATTGTGTTTTCATCATCAGATGTTAGTGATTTTGATTGTTTCACATATTCTTTTAAATAATTATTTAAATTACCATTCATTGATACAAATTTTATCATTTCAAAGTTATCCAATGTACTCGAATAGATTCTTTGTAACGTTTTATAATGTTTCAATTTCATTCAGTGAGAATTATAGTCCCGATTTGTGAAGATAAAATTGGTAACAAGATTATCTTAAGTCACATATTCTTTTAAATAGATTAATTTATAACGATCATATATTTATGAGTCATCAATAAAAAATATAAAATAACATATAATATATTTAATGATAAATTTATTTCTATAACAATACATTAAGGTGGGGATATAAAACAATGTTTTTGATATATTGATGTGCTATTCCACACATAACACAGTGGTAAAATACTCGAGAGTCCATCCCAGCCTTGTTATAATCTCCATTATCCTTATCTCAACCATATTCTATGGCCCCGTTTACATTGACTAGATATCTATACGTGAAGTATTCACATGATGTTAGATACCCGTATTGGGTGTGATTAATAAAAACAAATATGACACTTCCAATGCATCCTTAACATATGGTGACATTTATAGCAAGTGTATTCTATGATAAAAATAAATGTGAAATAAATTATAAACAATCATGTACTTAGAACCTTAAAGCTTACCAAGCCACCATGAGCCCTGGGAATTTCTACTTTGACTTAATGATAGAAGTGTGATCAAGATGTTGGAAATGTTCAAGTATTAGTGGAAGGGCTAATTAAATGCCACTTCGTATTCTCAAGGCATAAATGTGACTATGCTGCTCGAAATCTAGAAGGCATCATGTTTTGGAATGTTACTCAGTATCCTCAGGGTACTGAGTTTTAGGCCACTACATAAAGCTATCATGCTCTAACCCCCGGAACGGATCCCCCATCAATATAACTGGATGTCATGCACACTCCTCCTCTAATGGGTAATCAAACCACAATAGTCCACCTATTATGAGTATCAACAACACAACTTTTATGGCAAGATAACACACATAATTGGATTTAGCCTAAAAATACAAGAATATTATATCATCATTAGAATATAGTAGAATCATATAATACTATGTGATTATGGTCAAGAATGGTAACAAGATACTCTAACTATACTCAATGAATCATGGAACATATTTGGGATTCATGAATCCACACATTCCCTAACAAGAAATTACCATAAATGATAAAAAAATTCATTCCAACACATCCTGAATCTTGGAAAAATAGTATATAAGTACCTAAAAGTTTAGAAAATTTCTAACTTACCATTGTTGATGATGAAATCCAAATTTAATCCAATTATTGAAGACTGAATGAAATTAGACACCAAAAAAGAATGATCTCCCAGGTCAAGGATTCATATATTATGTATTGGTTTGGAAGGAAAGAGGTTTATAATGGATAATCAAAAAGATTAAAATTTAAGAAGATCATTCTAGAATGGCATACCTTAATGATTCCAGGAAAAGAACCAATTTTAAGGTATGTTTAAGGAGAGGTAACTGATTGACAATATCTATTGTCTATTTAAGAACAAATCATTAATTCTTATGAAATTATAAAATGGAACCTTGGGTATATAAAATGAACATCGATCAATCAATAATCCATAAACATAAATGATATTTATGATGAGAATCAAGGAGAAGAGATTCTTGAGATGATCAATCTACATTACATTACCTAGAAACATCAACCACTATTGTGAATTCTATCTCTGGTCAATGTGGGTTGTCATAGAGAAATAGATACCTCTATTAATGTACCAAATAATCATAAAAAATTATTGTTCTATCATCAATCCCCAATTAATATGAGTTCTATAAGGATAAACCATAAACAATTAATCATAGAACATTTTAATTCGATGGTAGATGTTTATTTGATCATAGAATAAAATCAACTCACTAGATCTAACAATATTATATCAAGAGGTAAATAAAAAGTCACTATATATTAATGTAAATACTAGATCAAACATAAATCAATGTATATCTCTCAAGGAGGAAGTAGAGTTTGGAGGATATCTAAGAAGAAAAACCATTCCATCACCACTAGATCTATCCAAGGTTTAAATATCAGGGATATATGAATTAGAGAGATACAATATCTATTGAGGAGGTTTTAAATTCAAAATAGATGCATTGAGGTCATACATGGGTGTTAAATAGTATAGAGATGAGTTTATAAAGACTCATAACTCTCGAATTATTTCTTGGTTATTTTTGAGTGTCGATTTCCATTATGGATGTCCTAATAAAGCATTCAATCCTAGGTGTATTTATTTTCATAGTTTTACCCCTCTATTTTGTGGTTCTCCATTCTAGTGGTAACAATATCATGAAAACATGGTTATTTTGGGTTTAGATATTGATTTGATGTGATCTATATTTTCTTATTTAATATTAATTACCTTCATTTCCGTTTCCCTTACACATTGTTGGTGTTGCTGAATCACTGGAAAATTGTAGGTGGTCAAAACAAACCCTATGGTTTGTTTAATTATCATGTCTATGAGATATTATGATTGCACTAATGTAATGTGCACTCTAATCATTTTATTCATTTATTTATGTTAAATCATGTATTGGTATATTGGATGGATCCGGTTGGATTCAATTGTTGACATAACCTAGATTATGGATACCCATTGGGTGAGAGGAAAAATTTGATTAATAATAAATTGGCTAATGTTTTAATGTGTATTTATTAGGAAATGAGATTCTTGTGTTTTCTTGATATTGAATCACCATGGAAAAATATTTTTTTACAGATTTGGAAACTGATAAATTTATATATAAATAAAACTGTGATTTAATGTTAAATGCTAATTTTTATAATTAACCATTGATCAATATGATGTGTAATTGTGATATAATAGTTTTCGGAAACTTCTTGCGAATCATATTATAATTATTATATTATGAGGGTTCTACCTTGTCCAATGTAGTAATTATTATATGGAGATGTCTTTCCCACTCCAATATTTAAATGCTTATATTGAGAAGGTTTTTCCCATTCCCATGATGAAATTCTTATATTGAGGGTGCTCTACCAAACCCCATGCTATATTGCTTATATTGTTCTGTCTCTGCCTAGTCCCATGCTATTATACTTATACTGAGAGGGATCTACCCCTTACCACGATACAATGATTATAATGATTGGGCTCTTCATAGTCCCATGCTGTAATGATTATATTGACTACTATATGACCATTCCCATGTAGAAATTATTATATAATGGTATACAACTAGATTTTTGAGATTTTTGAATGGATATGTGGTTTTTGGTTTTCAGGGTTGTGCTACATGATTACAGACATTTTTTCATGGTTCCAAATAATGTTTATTTTTATATTTTATTAATTGATTAATTAATACAGCAATTTATCCATTATTTCATACACTTATTATTAGACTGGTTCAATTTAGACATAATGGTGTTGACCAACTGAGTTTTATGAGAACCCTATTTTGGTCACCATTTGGTACTCGAGTAGATTACATGGATGCGTGTTTGGAAATAATAATGGACCTTTTTTTCTAATTCAATTATTGTTTCATGGGATGGAGATTGGAGATGGGATCGACATTGGGTCCAAGACTAGGTTATTTTGAGATTCCATTGTGTTTACTAAATTCATTATTTGTACTATTTTTAATTTAACATTTAGATACATTTTTTCTTTTCTTTACATGGTTTATTATTATTGGATTATTTGTTTTATTCTTTTATTAACCAGTTAAAAGATATTTTATTTCCTATTTTTGTATTAACCTCATTATATTTATTAATATTGTTTATATATGTTTCTTTGTAACTTCATACAAGGGGTTATAGTCTCCCCACTATATCATTCACACCCCCGTTTATAGTCTTCATCATCTGGCATATCGGTAGGTGCGTCAGAGGTCTGATCATCAACTAAATTTGTCTATATGACAGGGTTCTAGATCATAGGATGTCACAAACCAGTATCAAAGGAAACATGTTTTCCTTTTCTATTTAAATACTATTTTGGAAAGGTAGAAAGGAGACTGGGATGTGTTTGGACTTGGTAATGAGATTGTGAATGGGAGTAGCTTGCCCATGTCCGTAGGAAAATTGGACTTCATAGGGATATAATTTTTTTTATGTTGTTTGCTTGATATAATCAATTTTATTTCATCCAGGGTGATTCACATGTTTTGTGATGTTATTATTTTAAATATTTATACACGTGGCCTAGTATGGTGCACGACGAGTATACATGAAACATGATAGGAACATAGTGATATATATTAACATGTATTGTTTATGAATGGTACATATTTATTTTATTCATTATATTCTTTCCTATATGAAATTTGATATGATATATTTATTATATCTAATAAATGTAATGAAATAAACTGATATGTCATGCTAAAACACATGTAATCCATATTTTGAGAGACCGAGAGTAGTGGTACTCTATTTTTTTCACCCTTTGAGGTTGACCATGTTGTGGTATCAAGTGTTCTAAGGAGTGTGTTTGTATTATAGATAAAATTCCTCCTCTTAATAATCGATTTGATTATTAGGAGTATGGAAATTAACATGCTCTTAACGTATATGAATTGGATCTTATTTTATCTCTTGAGGATCATCGGGATGTTCAGCTTCATGACAGCTTCTTGAGGGTCATGTGATCCATGGAAAGGGAGACTGTTCATACCATGCCTTCAATGTCTAATCTTGGGAGATAGTTATAACTATATAATCCATATACATTCACTAGGGAGACATGCCCCTATGAATCCGTGTTCGGGACTAAGTTATTCCAGAAAATATTTAATCATCTTGAGACACCTTCTGATAGTATGGTGAAACAAACTACACATAAAATCTATATAATTTACAAGAATTTGTGGAATATTTATTGGAAGTTTGGGTATTAAGAGGAGTTATCCTAGAAGGACTTTAGGTAAAATGAATTGAGTCACTTCTATCTAGAGATTTTTATGGATGAGTAAGCTTATGAGTTTAAGCATCTGATATATGAGGCAATGTTAGTGATGTACTATGACAAATATATCACTGGCCTATAATAAATTGCACCATATTTATCTACTTATGAGATCTCCATGGTTAGGTGTTCTCAAGATGGGCTTATCCATGAGATCAAGTCAAAGGTGAATGTATTATTTCTGAGAAATTTTGGGGATTTGATGAATCAGGAACCATCCAGGTAATGGAATATGAGGGAAGCCCCGAGCAGCAGACGTTCTATTTTAAAAGGGAAAACTAATATCTCTTCTTGATGTGGAAATAAGTTCCACTGTGACAATTGTTTCCAAGGAAACAACAAGAATAAAACTCAAGGTAGTGTGTCAACATCTTAGGACCATGTTCTGTTAGTGAGTTTTTAGTGTGGCATGTTGGTCCACATGAAACCTTGGTGTTCATAACCCACATTGGAGTGTCAGGATTAGGTAAGTATGAGACACATTTAGAGGTTTATTAGGGAAATTCATTAGTAGATAAGTGGTCGGGGCCTAGGATCTGTACATGAGTCTAGGAAGGACTCAACAACTCCACAGAAGACATATAGCTAGAGTTAAATTGGACATTCAGGTAGATGTAAGAGATGTGGTGCCCAGTTCATGTGAAGTAGTTTCAGGCAGAGGGAATAGATCAAGGAGTTAGAAGAGAACCTAGAGAATATGGGAAACTTATTTTCATATTTTTCATACTACTCTGAAAATTGTGGATGCATAACCATTTAACGCAAGATTTAATATTCGTGTATAATCTACCGTTGCATGTGTTTGGTTTGATAGAGGAACATCACATCCTTTTTTATCATCTCTTTTTGAAAGTTATTTTGGATTAGATGTGGAAATATTGGTGAGAATTTTAACTATCGATACACCGTTGGGAGTGCAGATATAGAATATAAACTTTTCAAGGTGTGTTTTAAAGAAATTTTTTGTTACTCTTTCTTTTAAGAACTATTTTTATGGGAAATGATAGGTTTCAATTTGATTCGAGGTACGAATTGGTGAGTCATATACCATGATCATATTAACTATTATCAGCAGAGCTTCACCTTCCAATATATATAAGGAGGTAGCTATTTTCACTAGGGAGAGTCGGATATTCAGGACAGTTGTTCAGAAACAATTTAATGCATATTGTATTGTCTCATAGCTCAAATATCTGGTATTTCTCTAAATAATGGTGGAATTCTATAGGGTTTATTTCCTCCCATGGTAGGCAATTTTTGATATGTATTTACCCATGAGTTATAAGGATTATAACCCAAATGGGAGATTGAGTTCACGATCGAGTTGGTGTTGGGAGTAGAGCTTGTTTCTACCATACCTTATAGAATAGAACCAACAAAGCTTCATGAGATTAATGCTCAATTAGATGATCAATAATATAAAGGATTCATATGACCTAGTACATCTCCATTGAGTTATCCAATTATTTTATCCAAGAAGGCCCATATTACTTTGAGGTTATGTGTGGATTATCAATGATTAAACAATATAAAGAGCAAAAATAAATATCCTCTTTCATGTATATACAATCTATTTGATTATAATAGAGGTGATATTATATTCTATAAGAATTATTTGAGATTAGGTTACTGCCATTTTAGGGTGGGTTCCCCACACATACCTCGGACTACGCATATGAGTAGGTATGGATTGTATTAGTTCATAGTGATGGAATTTGGGTCAACCAACACACCATATGTATTCCTCATCTTGATGAATCAGATATTTCAAACTTTTCTGGACAGTTTTTTCAATGAAATATTAGTGTACACCATGTCAATAGAATATCATTCCAAACATCTTGAAATCATTTTGACTACATTGAGAGAGCATACGATTTATGCCTATCCAAACATATGTAGTTTCTGGATTGATATAGTGCACTTATTGGGACGTGTCATCTCGGAGGTAGAAGTGTCCATGGACCCATATAATTTTTCAATCATGTTACCATGGGGGAGACAAAAGAATTTCTTAAAGATTTAGAGATTAATGGGTTTAAATGATTAATATCAACATTATTCCATGGAATTTCTCCATTTGGATACACCAATGTCTGAGATAACCAAGGATGTAGTGAAATTTGATTGGACAAATGATATCTAGAGAGTTTTTTAGGATCTTAAATGTTGGATGACCTTAGTACATATATTCACATTACCTATTAGGGGTAATGAAAAAACCATTTATTTTACTATATCCAGAGATGGACACAGAGCCATTATGATATAGGAGGACTGTAGAGACCCGAAACCTGACATACATTGACATTACATTACATTTGCGTAATACTTTGTTCATAACAAAAACACACACACAAGGATCGTAATAGTTTAGTGTCTTTGGAAACTCGGAATATAATCTTCTAATCATGGTGAAAGATCTTCAACATCACCCATAAAGATATTCCTTTTTTTATACCTAAAACCTTTCTTTATATCCTGGGGAAAAGAAAACATAAAAGGGTGAGCTCAAATGCTCAGCAAGGGGAAATAAAGGAAATAAAAATCATTTCATATCTTTTTGAAAATCATAACCTGCAAAAGAGATCATAATATCTTAACATGGAATAAATCATAGAAGTGAAAATGAGATCCCCATAATCATAACATAAAACTTGAAACTTTGTGTCATGCACACATAATCATGGAATGTCATTTCTTGTTAGTCATGACTCATTACCAAGACTATCTTAGCGGACAAAGTCCATTTCTGAACAGAGTTCACTCCTCGTTTCAGTACTGTATCACTGAACCGAAATAACCTTCCGTTCCAGCCATGTCTATCTCATGAGATATAAATCATTACCCAATGCATTGGAGGGAGATATAGGTCCCACCCATCTTATAATGAATCCTTTCTTATGTGTGCCACAAAATCATAAATCATACATCATCGCATAACAAAAATGGGATTCTTGAAACATCATGACATCATAAAACAAATCATATAAGGTAAATGACTTCATAAAAATAATTCCCTCAAAACATAATCAAATCAATGTAATAATATGGATAAAAATAGAAACCTATATTATCTTAGATGTAAAATAAATTTGATAAAACATTTGAACTCCATTCTTGAGGAAAATATCCTTTCTACTTCAAATACATTTTTCCTCTCTTAACATGTCATACAATTTTAATCTAAAAGAAGTTGATTAAAAATAATCTTGAAAACTTTTAAAGGAAGCTTCATGGAAATAATGTTTTAAAAATCCATTCATGCCGTATATGTTAAAAAACATTCTTCTCGTACTTTTGTCAGAAAAGTCAAAAAGTACATCGTACGAAAAACGACAAAAGATTCCTTTCATATCTTTTACTAAAAACTCACCGAAGGGTAAAATTGTATTTAAACAATTGTAGGTGGATGGAAATAATGTTAAATATTGAGTAAATATGGATGTGGATGATAAAATACACCCCCGTAAATTCCAAAGTATAAACAATCTCGGATAAAAATGAGATTGTGATATTTCCCTTAGCTTAAGTCTGATTTGCTTCGTAAGTGTCCGAACCTCCTGTATAATGATTTAAATAATGTCATTAACTTATTACAGAATCATATTAATTGTTATTATATCATATATGGTTCACTTATGACTTTATATTACCCGTTCTTTTGTAAATTCCATTTTAAAGAAGCGTTTTGGGTAAAATCGTTTCATTTATCATAGGTGTTTGGACATGTTGTTCTTGACATTATTATTACTTATTTCATGATTTAATTTCTTCCAGAATATAAAACATGATTTATATATCATATATATTCAGTATATATATATATAATAAATATATAAATGAAATGAAACACACCGTTCATGGAGACGGTAGTCCGTACGTACGCATGAACGTTGTTTTCCTTTTTTATTGTCTTGAATGGAAGTAAGTAGATGACATAAATATATACATAAATCCAGTAGCTTTATAATGTCATATATTTCATTATTATTTCTTATATATACTTTATAATCATTCTTAAATGGTTAACATGGAGAATGAATCTCATCGCGTCGTGGAGATGGTAGTCCGTACGTACGCAAGAGCGATGATATCGTTCCCATGGTCGTGGAATTGTGTTGAAGTGTATGTATACTATTTAATTACCAATATCACTATATAATAATCATATATAGTTAATCCTTACACCATTATACCCATCCAATTAAGGTGGTGGCGGAAAATAGATTACACCACGGTGTGGAGACGGTATTTCGTACGTACGCACGCGCGGTGATTTCCTTTTTCCGTAGGATGGATAGAAGGTTAATTATAGTTGTTTCATATTTATAATAACATATCAGTATATAAGAAATACTGATGTTATTACTTTATCATGCAACAACTAAAGAAGAATAAGTTGAAGAAGAAAGAAATTGAAAAAGATCGGTAATGGATATTACCTCTTCTTTGAAACGCCTCTTTGAATCCTCCACTTAGGGAACTAAGATTGGTCTTTGAAGAAGACCAGGACCTCTAGGATTATTCTAGGGAAGTGGAGAAGGGATTGTGGCAGGGGTTGGCCGAGCTTTAGTGCTCAAATTGGTGTGAGGAGGAGGGGGAGGAGGTGCCCTTTTATAAGGGAGGAGAGGGGCACCTTAGGAATATCTCAAAATATTATTTTATATTAAAGTCAAAATCGGGTTATAATGGTTCCAAAGGGTCTTATTTCGAAGGTAAAGTGGGTATGGGTCGAAATCCTCTCATCCAATAGAATTTAGACAAGTTTAGGTTCCTATTTTAACCTTATCATTTAGATTTAACATTAAGTAAAATAATTTTACTTTTACCGTGTCTTCTTGTGTTCTTACACTATAAGGTTAATAAACATACTATAAGAAGCCAAAAGAACCCCAAATTGTTTATTATTAATATATATAACCTTATCTAAGTCATTTGGCCTAACCTCAGATTTTTAGGAATAAAATAACAATTAATAATATAATATTAGTTTTAAAAACTATTTTATGTCAATTTTGATACTATTTAGTAATTGATTTTTGTGAAAATCATAACAGAATGATAAGTTCTAACAAAGTTAATTAAATCAATACTAACATGTCATATTAACCTATAAAATTATAAAAAGTCTCAAATTATATTTATTTGGGTATTTATAACATCAATTATGTCAATATTTCATTAATAAGATAATTACTGCATCATCGTTGTGTCATAAATAAATTAAGTTATTTAATGTCTAAAAATTACAAATAAAGTACAATTATTTAGGAAATATTTTTAGCTTTCTAATGAATAATTATAGTCGAATTTATCTTATGTATAACCCCGTATTAGAAATGTTTTTGTAAGTAAACATTGATTTTAAATCTTTTAACCCTTCTTTAAATAAATTAATAATAAATGTCCTAATCTAATCCAAGTGGGCCTAAATGGTCATATTTTATTCCTAAGTTTGTTTTCGGTCGAATTACACTTGTCCAATAGAATTAGGACATGTGTTAGGGTAATAATAATATCATTTCTACCCTTAATTACCCTATTTACTTTTAACCGCGGTAAAAAAGTAAAAAGTTACTATTCACCAAAAAATTATTTTCATCTCATTGAAACACATTTTACTTACTAACATCAACCGTGTCTCTCGGATTTTTTAAATTCCACTCACAGAAGTGGTAAAATTAAGTTTTATGAACAATTCAGTTTTTTTAACTACCACTTAGTGGTTTCACTATTCATCAAAAATTGAATGTTTTCAGAAAAATACCAAAAATTAGGCCTAAGCTATATTTTATATTATGAACTCCAAAATGATTCTTATTTTACCAAATTCAAAACATATCAGTTGCATTAATTAATTTAAAAATTAATTCCCGTCGTCAAAACAAATAGCGCGTTCTTAAGAGATAATAACTATCAAAAGATTGACACTTGTTTATGTCTGGTTTAAATGTGAAATTACATCCAATGACCAACATTGTATTAAATTGTAAAAATATATCCTAAATATACTTTAAAACCACTCAAATTAATAAATTATCACTATTAATTATTTCGATTGAAAAAGTTGTTTTTAATTAAAATTTAGTAATTTTCACTATTTATCAAAATATGAAAGTTATTCATAAATCACCAAAATTTCACCCTAAGCTAATTTCGATATTACGAATCCAAAAATAAATTCCATTTTGAAAAATAAAATTTCCAAAATTTTAAAAGTGGTTATTACTATTCATAACAACTAGTTTAAATAATATTTTAATAGCATATTGTTGTTTAGTGAAACTTGTTATTGCGTACTACAAACACAATCGAGGAAGGTCGCGATTGCATGTAATGTAAGGCAAGTCAAGGATGCGTGTTGTGCAAGCTCCTTTTGGTGTAGCGTACAACACAAGACATTAGTGAAATTAAAAATAATATTTTTCATAAAATCTTGGGTTGTTACATTCTACCCCCCTTAAAATGAATTTCGCCCTCGAAATTCGTCGGGGTTATAAATGGTTTAATATTCGAAAGTTTCTTTAATAGAAACCCACATCATAAAAAAGAATACCAAAACCAATCTTTAAAAATGAAAGTATGAAACGTAACGGTTACCCAAATAAACTAATCACTGGGTTTCCACATAGGTGAAAATATGGATATGGAAGAAAAATATAACTATCATGTTCTGATGGAGAGTGGTAGAGAACATGGCTATGGAAAAGCCAACAATCACAAATCCATAAATTTGTGATGATCTAAGGTACCATCTGATTAATCAGATATAAGAGCACTAGGACAACATTTTTGGTTTTCAAGATCGTTTCCCTAAAGTTGAAGAATTTGAATTAGAATAAATACTTACATTATTTTGGTACAATCTCACTGTTGTTCGTGCCTTGAACAATTTCCACTTTATCTCTTAAATAAATGAAGTTGAATTTGTTGTTCGTGAAGTGTTAGCAGATCATGTGATAAAATGATGGGTCATTCCATTTGTCTCAAACAAATGGTTAGCAAAAGTTATTAAATATACATAAGTCATTATATAGTGAGATTAATCATATATGGTTCCTAAAATGGACTTATACTTCATATATCATACTGCTTAATATAATAAAACTAGCTTCTACTAAACAGGGACTTCCTGTAGGCCAGTGGTAGGCGATAAAGGCCAGTCGCACTTCATTTGTGGGTTCGATTCCCACAGCCTTGTCCGACGCGATGGGCTGTCGCCCGTCCTACAGGTTGTCCTTTTTCTAAAGCCATATTACTATAACATCCCATCAATAATATCGAAAAAACTTCTATCCTTAAACAATACTAACTTATGTCCAACATAATCCATTCCAATCTTTAAGCTTATCCATAATACTACAGTCCACTCTCATAACATAGTGAAAACGACTACCAGAGATTTAATACCATCGTTGATCCCCATATATCATAAGATATGTTTTGTTGGTCACATTCCTAACATTCAGAGTCCTTAATCATTTATTCTCTTGAATACCCATTGAACCTTAGTTAAAAAATAAATGCAGTTAAAAGTTAACACCTTCCACGTACCAAAATCCTCAAAATTCTATATACTCAAACCATGATATCACTTAGTCCATATATGAATCATGAGCTCATGAATACTGTTAAACATTTCATTTTCTCGTTTTCCCTTCATTATGCACATATCATCTTATTTCCAAAAAATATCTCAATCACTTTGAATACCACATTAGACCAATACATAAATATTCGAATACCTTATGATACAACATTATTTTGGAATCCCATTACATAAACACTTAATCATTCAACCACATCGTTATCATATTCAACATCGCCAATGGTGATCGCATGTGACTTCCCTTTGTCCTTTGCCTTAAGCGGTTGCTAATGTCGATCATCACTAACCCTTGTATTAGGGAATTTATTAGCATAATGCCCCATTTCCTTGCACTTGAAGCCTTGAAGTGTTGGTGGTGCGTTCTCTGTAGTGTTTTCTTTATTCACATCATTAGAAACCCTTTTTCCATTACCTCGACACTCACCTGCTTGATGACCTTCTCTTCCACACTTAAAACATTTTCTAGTGCCTTTAAGACAATCTCCACCATGCTTTGTTCCACACTTTGAGCATAAGGAAACATTCATCTTCTTTTCACCATTATTCTGAGATTTCTCCTTGAACTCCATCTTTCGTTTCTTGTCGAAACCATGAGATGGATATGTAACACCAACTTCTATTTCTTCCTTGATAGCACAACGCACAATTTCATCATAGCTACTGAAGTCTCTTATAGTTAATGCCCTTCGAAGACTTGGTTTTATGCCACTGAAAAATTGATCAACTTTACTTTCAGGTTGGATGATAATGCCAGATGCATACCTTTCAAGTCTTATATAATTTGATTCGTATATACCAACAGATGCATCATCCTTTTGCTTTAGTTCAAGAAACTCCTTCTCCATCTTTGTTCGGAGAATACGAGGGAAGTACTTATTGAAAAATATGTTCTTGAACTCGTCCCATTCCATGGACTCAATTTCATCCCTTTGCCTCGTATTCTTAATAAGTTTCCACCATTGATCAGCATCACCTTACAAATGATACACTGCTAAGATGACCTTATCATGTTCGGAACATTGAAGAACAGAAAATATATTTTTAGTGGTACTGATCCATTTTTTAGCAACAAGTGGATCAGAAGACCCACTAAAAGAAGGTGGACGTTGCCTCATGAAGGACTCAATAGAATATTGTTCCCTTTTCTGCTCATTTGGAAGTCCAGAATGATTCATAGCTTGTGTAAGTATAGCAATAAGAATTTGAACTCCATCTCGCATAACATTTGTTTGTTCAGGAGGACAATCATTGCATTGTCCATTGCATTGATCAACACGGTTCCTTCGGGTTCCAGCCATCATCTAAAACCCAAAAAAAATAGTGTGAGAAGCAAAAATCATGCTAGGGAAAACAACATAATAAAGGGGGAGTACCTTCAATATCTAACTTCTTAGGTTTAATTCTATGATTGTTAGCGTAATTCTAGTACTATAACCTATATGTATACTTAACCTTAAGGACATCCCTAGACATAACTTTGAAATATCTCTAGGGATCTCACTAATGTTTTCGCATCCTAGTTTCCAAAGGTTGACTAAACCATTCCTCTGATACCAACTGTAGAGACCTGAAGCCTGACATACATTGACATTACATTACATTTGCGGAATACTTAGTTCATAACAAAAACACACACACAAGGATCGTAATAGTTTAGTGTCTTTGGAATCTCAGAATATAATCTTCTAATCCTGGTGAAAGATCTTCAACATCACCCACAAAGATCTTCCTTTTTTTATACATAAAACCTTTCTTTATACCCTGGGGAAAAGAAAACATAAAAGGGTAAGCTCAAATGCTCAGCAAGGGAAAATAAAGGAAATAAAAATCATATCATATCTTTTTTAAAATCATAACCTAAAAAAGAGATAATAATATCTTAACATGGAATAAATCATAGAAGTGAAAATGAGATCCCCATAATCATAACATAAAACTTGAAACTTTGTGGCATGCACACATAATAATGGAAAATCATTTATTGTTAGTCATGACTCATTCCCAAGACTATCTTAGTGGACAAAGTCCATTTCTGAACCGAGTTCACTCCTCGTTTCAGTCCTGTATCACTGAACCGAAATAACCTTCCGTTCCAGCCATGTTTATCTCATGAGATATAAATCATTACCCAATGCATTGGAGGGAGATATTGGTCCCACCCATCTTATAATGAATCCTTTCTTATATGTGCCACATAATCATAAATCATACATCATCGTATAACAAAAATGGGATTCTTGAAACATCATGACATCATAAAACAAATCATATAAGGTAAATGACTTCATAAAAATAATTCCCTCAAAACATAATCAAATCAATGTAATAATAGGGATAAAAACAGAACCCTATATTATCTTAGATGGAAAATAATTTTGATAAAACATTTGAACTCCATTCTTGAGGAAAATATCCTTTCTACTTCAAATACATTTTTCCTCTCTTAACATGTCATACAATTTTAATCTAAAAGAAGTTGATTAAAAATAAGCTTGAAAACTTTTAAAGGAAGCTTCATGGAAATAATTTTTTTAAAATCCATTCATGCCGTATAAGTTAAAAAAACATTCTTCTCGTACTTTTGTCGGAAAAGTCAAAAAGTACATCATACGAAAAACGACAAAAGATTCCTTTAATATCTTTTACTAAAAACTCACCGAAGGGTAAAATTGTATTTAAAAAATTGTAGGTGGATGGAAATATTGTTACATATTGAGTAAATATGGATGTGGATGATAAAATACACCCCAATAAATTCCAAATTATAAACAATCTCGGATAAAAATGAGATTGTGATATTTCCCTTACCTTAAGTCATATTTGCTTCGTAAGTGTCCGAACCTCCAGTATAATGATTTATATAATGTCATTAACTTATTACAGAATCATATTAATTGTTATGATATCATATATGGTTCACTTATGACTTTATATTACCCGTTATTTTGTAAATTCCATGTTAAAGAAGCGTTTTGGGTAAAATCATTTCATTTGTCGTAGGTGATTGGACTTGTTGTTCTTGACATTATTATTACTTATATCATGATTTAATTACTTCCAGAATATAAAGCATGATTTATATATCATATATATTCAGTATATATATATATAATAAATATATAAATGAAATGAAACACACCGTTCATGGAGACGGTAGTCCGTACATACGCATGAACGTTGTTTTCCTTTCCTTATTGTCTTGAATGGAAGTAAGTAGATGACATACATATATACATAAATCCATTAGCTTTATAGTGTCAATATTTCATTATTATTTCTTATATATACTTTATAATCATTCTTAAATGGTTAACATGGAGATTGAATCTCATCGCGTCGTGGAGACGGTAGTCCGTACGTACGCACGAGCGATGATATCGTGCCCATGGTCGTGGAATTGTGTTGAATTGTATGTATACTATTTCATTATCAATATCACTCTATAATAATCATATATAGTTACTCCTTACACCATTATACACGTCCAATTAAGGTGGTGGAGGAAAATAGATTACACCACGGCGTGGAGATGGTATTCCGTACGTACGCACGCGCGGTGATTTCCATTTTTCGTAGGATGGATAGAAGGGTAATTATAGTTGTTTCATATTTATAATAACATATCAGTATATAAGAAATACTGATGTTATTACTTTATCATGAAACAACTAAAGAATAAGAAGTTGAAGAAAAAAGAAATTTAAAAAGATCGGTAATGGATATTACCTCTTCTTTGAAACGCCTCTTTGAATCCTCCACTTAGGGAACTATGATTGGTCTTTAAAGAAGACCAGGAACTCTAGGATTATTCTAGGGAAGTGGAGAAGGGATTTTGGAAGGGTTTGGACGAGTTTGAGTGCTCAAATTGGTGTGAGGAGGAGGGGGAGGAGGTGCCCTTTTATAAGGGAGGAGAGGGGCACCTTAGGAATATCTCAAAATATTATTTTATATTAAAGTCAAAATCGGTTTATAATGGTTACAAAGGGTCTTATTTTGAAGGTAAAGTGGGGATGGGTCGAAATACTCTCATCCAATAGAATTTAGACAAGTTTAGGTTCCTATTTTAACGTTATCATTTAGATTTAACATTAAGTTAAATAATTTTACTTTTACCGTGTCTTCTTGTGTTCTTACACTCTAAGGTTAATAAACTTACTATAAGAAGCCAAACGAACCCCAAATTGTTTATTATTAATATTTATAACCTTATCTAAGTCATTTTGCCGAACCTTAGATGTTTGGAATAAAATAACAGTTAATAATATAATATTAGTTTTAAAAACTATTTTATGTCAATTTTGACACTATTTAGTAATTGTTTTTTGTGAAAATCATAACAGAATGATAAGTTCAAAAAAGGTTAATTAAATCAATACTAACATGTCATATTAACCTAGAAAATTATAAAATGTCTCAAATTATATTTATTTGGGTATTTATAAATCAATTATGTCAATATTTCATTAATACGATAATTACTACATCATCGTTGTGTCATAAATAAATTAAATTATTTAATGTCTAAAAATTACAAATAAAATATAATTATGTAGGAAATATTTTTATCTTTCTAATGAATAATTATAGACGAATTTATCTTATGTATAACCCCATATTAGAAATGTTTTAGTATGTAATCATTGATTTTAACTCTTTTAACCCTTCTTTAAATAAATTAATAATAAATGTCCTAATCTAATCCATGTGGGCCTAAATGGTCATATGTTATTCCTAAGTTTGTTTTTGGTCGAATTACCTTTGTCCAATAGAATTAGGACATGTGTTAGGGTAATAATTATATCATTTCTACCCTTAATTACCCTATTTACTTTTAATCGTGGTAAAAAAGTAAAAATTTTCTATTCTCCAAAAAATTATTCTCATCTCATTGAACCACATTTTACTTAATTACATCCACCGTGTCTCTCGGATTTTTGAAATTCCACTCACAGAAGCGGTAAAATTATGTTTTATGAACAATTCAGTTTTTTTTAACTACCACTTAGTGGTTTCACTATTGATCAAAAATTGAATGTTTTCAGAAAAATACCAAAAATTAGGCCAAAGCTATATTTGATATTATGAACTCAAAAATGATTCTTATTTTACCAAATTCAAAACATATCAGTTGCATTAATTAATTTTAAAATTAATTCCCGTCGTCAAAACAAATAGCGCGTTCGTAAGAGATAATAACTATCAAAAGATTGACACTTGTTTATGTCTGGTTTAAATGCGAAATTACATCCAATGACCAACATTGTATTAAATTGTAAAAATATATTCTAAATATACTTTAAAACCACTCAAATTAATAATTTATCACTATTAATTATTTCGATTGAAAAATTTGTTCTTAATTAAAATTTAGTAATTTTCACTATTCATCAAAATATGAAAGTTAGCCGTAAATCACCAAAATTTCACCCCAAGATAATTTCGATATTACGAATCCAAAAATGAATTCCATTTTGAAAAATAAAATTTACAAAATTTTTAAAGTGGTTATTACTATTCATAACAGCTAGTTTTAATAATATTTTAATAGCATATTGTTGTTTAGTGAAACTCGTTATTGCTTACTACACACACTATCAAGGAAGGTCGCGATTGCATGTAATGCAAGGCAAGTCAAGGATGCATGTTGTGCAAGCTCCTTTTGGTGTAGCGTACAACACAAGACATTAGTGAAATTAAAAAGAATATTTTTCATAAAATCTTGGGTTGTTACAAGGACCGAGTGGTTTTTTATTGCTACATAAAGCTGAGATCCCATGAGAATAATTACCCTAATCATAATCAGGTTTTATCTTCGACGATAGATTATTTGAGATATTCGAGGCACTATATTTTGGGTATGAATTTTTGTTATAAACATACCACAAGATCATCATGTAAATCTCTTCTCAGTGGTACATAAACCCTTTTTAAAAAAAATGGCCAGGTAGCTATAGTTTTTCAACATTTAGTTGGATTATACACCATGAAAGTTAAACTTCATTTCCAATCCCTTGAGCTGGAAAATAAAAATAAAAGTTGTTCAAGTGTCTTCATATGAGTGGAAGATGATGATGATTTTTACATACATTCATCTAGATTTTTAGGAGTCACAAGGAATAATATCTTTGACTTCAACACCTGTTATACCCATTTTTCTTGAATAGAACAAGATAAAGAAGTTATCTGATCTGGAGTGCTTAGTTTTTAGAGAGAACATATATGGTGGGGTGAAACCATCTAGATAGTCTATCGGAAGTGGAAATGACCTTATTTTTAGTGGCTGAGTGTGGGTTCCTACGAGTTTTTATGAGGAGTTGATGAGAGAGTTTCAAGCTTCTGTATGGGCGGCACATCCTATTTTAAAAAATATGTATTTTAATACCTATAAATAGAACTAGCGGTTATATATAAAGGTGGTAGTAGGATTTTTGGTGAGGAGATTCTCTTATTAGTATGTATTGATCATGCATCAGAGGCTTTCTGGTCTTTTTCATCCATTACCTATTCTTGAGTGGAAATTAAATGATGTCGCTATGGATTTTTTTACAGGATTACACAGAATATCCCATAAACAATGATGTAGTATGGGTGATCATGGATCAACAGATAAAGGTAGAGAACATATTTCATATCAGGACGATCTTCACTGATGATGTTCTGATTTTTCTCTATGTGAAAGGGATAGTTCATTTTCAATATTTTATGTGGAGTTTCATTTTAGATAGAGATCATCATTTCACTTCATGCATCTGGTAGGGTCTTCAGAAGGATCTGGTTCTAAAGGTACTTTTGAGAACAACTTATCATTCTTATAATTATGGTCAATCTGATCAGGCTATTCAGATTCTAGAGGATATATTAATAGACTGGGTTTCGGATTTTTGTGGTAAATTGGAGAAGTATATACTACTAGTTTCTTTTTCATATAATTATAGGTTCCAAAAATAAATCAAAATGTAACATGGTTTAGTATTATTATGTAATTTCATGTTGTTATCCACTTCTTTGGTAGGAGGTAGGTGATTCAATTCTTATTGAGACCAATGTCTTATAAGAGACATATGAGGATCTTTAGTTGATCAGGAGGCAGTTAGTGGCCATGAATAGTATTATTTTTTATGAACTAGACATCTAGAGAGGACATCTAGAGTTCACGAATCACCTTGGTTGGGGAAACACCATAAAAAGAAACAGGTAAAGCTTGTTCCTAGGTTTTTAGTCCATTTTAAGGTATTATAAACCATATAAAAGGGTGAATTTCTAACTATTAAAACATATTTCTTTCAATTGGAGGGAAATAAAATTTGGATAATTATGTGTTAAACTGTATTCCCATGCATATCTTATTAAGTGATAAGGAACCAAAATTTACTATTGAGCATACTATAATAATTATGTCAAGTTTCATTTGGGATGCTATCCAGCATGGAAGATGCCAACGGTAATATTGGAAGAAAATGTATAAGACTATAGAATAAGGGGGTATTAATTTTCATAATGACTCGAAATCCATGATAGGAAATAGGATAAGCTAACATGGGAGGTAATTATAGGCAAGATACCCTAGGATAAATTCGAGATAGGTAGATATGGAGAAGAATAGAAATAATGTGGTGAAAATTATTGGATATAATCAGACCTATGTAAAATTATGGTTGATCAAATAAATGTATTGGATGGGATGACACGATGGGTGGTTGGTATGGGATATATTAATTATTGGAAGGAGAATTAGGCTGGTAGTCCCCTATTCTTCTGAGGTTCCCTGTACTCGATATCTCTTTCAGAGAGTCCAGATATATTCCAATTTCCATTAATAAAACCCTGGATCATCATCCAAGAGTTGTTTTCCTCAATATCATCCTAGTTAATGAATAAGAAAAAGTTGGGTTTACTGGGAATACATCTGGGCACTTCAGTGGTCAGGATTTAAATGGGACAATAAATTTCATTACTGGTTATGATGAGTTGGTGGAGAAAATTTGGTGTAAACATATTTTTTCATGTATGGACTTCCTCAAATGGAATCTATGAAACCAGAAATATCCTATAGATGACAACATATATAAGATGCGAATACAGCTAGCTTCCCACTATTGGTGTTGTGTCTCACAGGGGCTCGAAACAACATGGAATATTTTCTTCAGGGGAGAATGGGAAACTGGTATATGTATTTATCTCTCTATACATATTGGAATATATTTCCATGGTGATTAAATTCCTAGTTTTGATTTAGTCATGGTTATAGGGTGCTGAGTAGAATGGTACTGAAATAAAGAATCATAGATTGATATTTGTGGCCACATTCTAGATCATTTGGGAGGCTACAACTAAAGCTAGGGGAGGGAATTTCTACTCACCCTGTTTCATTAAGGTTTAGATTAAATCCCTAGTGACCGATCTTGGAGTTATTATATTGTATGGAGTTTCCTCTACCTTACTTCATATATTTAATCCACAAGTGGCCCTTCACATAGAGGGGTGAGGAAGGAGCAGTGTAGGGGCATGGGTTTGTTAGAAACCTAACTCAATGGGGATGAAGCTAATAGTTCATGGTCTATGATTATATAAGATTATGAGAGGATGAGGGTTAGTTTTTGATGGTATAGGTTTAGTTATTTTTTCATTTAGAACATTTTATGATCTGGGTAAATATATGGGAGTGGTAGAAAGATCTATGGATTGTGGACTCATGAAGTTTAATCTCTTCATCATTAACATTATAGTTGTTGAATATGAATCTAATGTTTTGACTACTGAACGGAAAATATAGTCCACCATGGGACTTTTACTACCTCATCTGGTAGTGTAGTATGATAATAGATAATAGTATAAAGGATAGGCACACATGAATAGAAGGCAATTATACTGCAGACGCTTGAGCTACATTAGGTGATCTGAATGATTGTATTATTGACTAATGATGCACTGGATCTCTTCCATATGATTGCAAGATACTTTATAAAGTGGGTGACTTAGGTATTTTTAATTTCCGGGCATCTTTACTAATGATACAAGAATGGGGTAATTTACCATTCTTCATCAATAAAAAATTAATACAAGTCATGTATTCCTCAGAACTAATGGTTTTAAGTGGGAAGATTGTATAATTATTTCATTCCATCACATGAAACCCTCGCCTATCGACCCTAGGCTTATTTCCAAGTGATTTTGAGTCTCCTATTTTGTTCTAGATGTCCTGATCTATAATATTCAATGTGTTTTTTTCTTAGGCTTACCCATGTCTTTCATTATTCTCTATTCTAGCAGTGGAAATCTGTTAACTGTGGGGATTTTTTATGTTTTTATCTTGATCTAGTGTGATATAATTTGTATTAATTTATCTCAAACACCTTCATTTACATTGGTTTCACCCTTTTTTATAAATCATTGGATAATGTTGGGAGGTGTAAACCCAATCCTATTGTTTTTTTATTATCATGTTTTTGAAATTCTTTGATTACGCTAATGTAATATGTGCTCAAATTAATTTAATAATTTACATATGTTAAATCATGGATTGGAATATTGGACAGAACCCTTTGGATTTAATTAATTCTGTGACCTAGATTATGGGTACCCATTAGGTGCGAGAACCCTTTAAGTAATAATATATTTGGTAATGGATAAAAGTGTGTATAGAATAACAAGAGAATATTGTGTTTTCATGATATAGATTCATCAAGGAAATGGATTTTTTTATTGAAATTGATATTGATCAATTGAAATATAATTAAAAGTGTTTTTTCGGATAAATAGTAATTTTCATAATTAACCATTTGTCCATATGATGTGATTTTGTGATATCCTTTTTGAAATGACATGTTCTCTTATTCATCATGTTATTCATATATTGAGAAGGATCTTCCAAGTACCATGCTGTAATTATTATATTGAAAAATATCCACCTAGTCCAATGTGATAATTCTTATATCGAGTGATCTCTAACTAGTCCTATGATGTAATTCTTACATTCAAGGGCCTCTGACCAGTCCCATTTTGTAATGCTTATTTTGATCGGGTTTCCCAGTCTCATTCTATAATGCTTTCATTGAATGGGATCAGCCCAATCCTAGGAATTAATTCTTACATTTAGGGTTCTATTCCATGTACCGTGATTTGATGGTTATATTGGGAGGGATCTTCCTAGTCCCCTGATGAAATACATATACAACAGGCTCAACATAGATTTGTGTGATTTCAACATTGATATATGGATATTGGTTAGAATGGGTTTTCTATATACTCATAGATATTCTGGTATGGGGATGAAGTTGGATGATTGTTATATCATATTAAAAGATTAATTAATACACTTATTTATTGGTTATTTCATACACATATTATTAGCCTATTTGTGATTAGACACATTGTTGTCGACCTATTGGGTTTTACTCACACCCGATTCAGGTCGTCAGTTGGTACCCAAGATGATTAAATGGATACATGTTTGGACAAGGGCAATAGACCTTGTTGATGATTTTATTTCTTGATGCATGGTATGGATTTTGGATATGGTTTTGAAATGGGGTTCAGGGTTGGTGTCTTTTGAGATTCCATTGTTTCTATTGCTTCATTATTTGTATATTTTTTCCTTTTACATTTACATACATTTAATCCATTCATTACAAGGTTAATTATTAAGGGATTATTTCATTCCTTCTCGTATTTCCCAGTTTCATGATACACTTTTTCCTCTTTGTTTGTTACTCTAATTTCATTTATTTATACTGTTTATTTTTGTTTCTATGTAACTCCATACCAGGGGGTATATTCTCCCTACTATACCATTTACACCCCCTCTACTAGTCAGTATCTAATGTTGTATGGGGATTCACACTTGTGGTTCTGTAACAAAAATTGTTTGGATATGTAAGAGGGTATTATATTGGGGATGTTACACTTGGTGCACTGACGATCCAGTTGGCCTTACTAGCCAACCAGTGGCACCATTGGCTAACCACTGATTGGTTCATGGTGGGCCTGTAGGCCTAGTAGAACCACATTTAATTTTTCAGCACCATTGAATGGAATGTGGAACCACATTAGATAGTTAGTGGGGATTTTATTTCAATTCAATCTTATAGTAACTTGACTGATAGACTGGTGGTGTCCACTATCTAGCTAATGAGAGTTTTTAGCCACCAAACAACCAAGTATTCTCTCAACACTGTGTCCTATAATCCTCAAACTTTTATTCATGAAAACCATTATCTTAAAAAATTAGGGTAGAGTAGAATCATAAGAGTAATATGATATAATATAAACTTAAATATATCATACATTGATCTATAGTGTGGATGTTACATTTGTCCCACTATAATGACTTCTCATCCCTAATAAGTACCTTAAAATAAACTTCTCATGAAACTCGGGCCCTTTATCTTGATCATCAACCTCTCACTCCCATGTTCCGTCATGGATACATTGATGATTCCATAGAATCCATACAAGAGACATCAAATTCCCTCAAAGGAAATTATCTCTCTAATATACAATCCACACTGAGCACTGCACATATGATGAATTAAGCTCGAACTAAAAATCCTTATAGTAGATGACATGGGTGGGATTAAGCATCCACCTTCACAACTAAGACACATTAAATACTCCGTCCATACCTTGTTAGTGAGAAGGATGATATAGGTGGTAATCCACTCTCCAAACTAATCTGGTGATATAAAAGTGTCTAATATAGAATGATGTTAAATGATAGTGGTCTAATCGTGGAGTCACTCATACAAAAACTTATTCCCCTATGAAAACAAAAAACATCACCTATAATGGTTGAAAGAGATATCTTACAATTATAGATTATGGTCATCCTCTTTCAATACTATTGCACTTCGGTGGAGGTCACATGTACCATACGAGGCCCCACAACTGCTTCCTCACCAGACTAGTTCCAACAATGTGGTGAAATACATAGCCTAAAATAATGAGCCTCATAGGGTGACATATGAATCAAATCCTAGTAACTATAGTTTTACGTGAATTCAACAAAATGTATATGATCATCACAAGATCCACTGAAGTCTTGGATGTATGCCTGAAGCAGATCCTCTTATATGTGAATCCATTATTTTAACTTTCCATATCTATGGGGATAGTGAGCGGTGCTCAATCTCAGTTGAGTACCTAAGGAAATCTATAATCCCTAAAAAACCATGTTTAAAAAAATGCATTTATATTTGATAAAATGTCTAAGAGAACTCCATAAAAACATTATTTCTGAAGGACATAAAACATTCACATACCATCTAATAAGTGAGTCTCATGAATCATTAAAAAGTGAAAAAATTTCATTTTCTAACTGAAAATCACCTAAACAATGTCATGAATCCAAAGTGTTCTGGGTAACCCAATAAAAAACTACATCATATCTTCGCCCACATCCACATGGGAATGAAAGTGGCTAGTGTAGTCCACCAGGGAACCAATGCTCAACCTTTTTCCTTTTCCAAGTAAGGTATTAAGAACTGAATCCATCAATGTACCTCTTTATCCTTATCCACCATAACTTCCACATAAAATCATGGTATATCATTTCCAGCCAAGTATTTTACCCAACAAAGAGTTATATATGTCCCCCATTAACTCTTCACTTGAGTATTGGGATACCACATTCTATTTGTTCCCACATCACAATACAATTTGGGTTAGACTCATATAAAATCATTAACCACTATACTAAAAAATATATGACCAAAAATAAGACACATTTTATCCACCCCCGGTCCTCAAAATCATCAATCACAAAGTCAACGAAAAATCTCATCTAGTTCCACTATTCCTTCGAAGGCCATTCACTAAGATCCAAAGCTATCAATGTCTTACAGATAAGAGAATCTACAATTTCATTACCTTTACATACTTCATTGACTATCAAAAATTAAAACATATGAAGATACTATGTTGATAACCACATTCTGAAGTGCATATCCCACTATGTGACGATATAGTAACGGACCATGTGTTCTGTATAGAAAAAAACTCTCAAAAAATAGATAATATCACAAACACTTCAAAATTTAGAACACACATTCCAAACCAAGTTCATGGGATGGATAGTTCATCGTGTGGGTCATGGTTTCCAAGATAGAGAATCTACTAAATTCTACATCTTCTTTAATAATTCTCTCAAAACTATGAAAATTCATCACATTGTACGACATCCTTGATCACATCATAAGAATAACTAGAAATTGAGAAACAGTAAACCTCCTATTATTCTTATCAAAATACTCATTACATTGGCCTGACCATTTAAACATCACTCCATTATTCATCAGCATGGTCATAGTTGTGGAAAAATTAGACATTTATTTGATAAAACATTGGTAGTATCCTTCTAAACCAAAAATATCATCATCTCAAACAAGTCCCAATGATATTTCCAAGTCATCGATACGTAAATTTTATCCAATTCTACGGAAATAACTATTTCTAATACCAAAATATTTAAAAATTTCATCTCATAAATCCAAAATATAGAATTCAACATATTGTCATAATGCTGACTAGCATGAAGTGTACTCAAGACTATTATGAGATGTTTATCATGCTTATCTGGGGTCACTGAGTATATGAGGACATATTCAATGAAAAATACGCTGAAAAAATCATGATATGGGTGGAAGAACTTGTTCATGAGGGACATTGAACACTTATGAACCATTTTTCTACTTAAGAAACATCCCCAAGTACTTATATAATCCATACCTACTCTAAAAATAATCTTTGGTACGCCATCATCCCTAAACTACAACTAGTGATATCTTAAACAAAGATCAATCTTGGAGAACCGTTGGGCTCCTCATAATTGATCAAAGAGATCCTCAATATTGGGTAAATGTATTTTTTCTTTACCACCACCTAATTCATATTCTATTAATCATTATAGTGTCAAGGAATATTATCTAACTTCATGGAGAATAATTAATATTATTCCCACAAATATTTACTCAGCCTTATAAATCCATTCTGTTCCATGGCCTCGATCAACCCCTTTAGTTGCTTCAACTCAATAGGTTCTATATATGTGTGTATCAAAATAGGATTCAGACGTGGCATGAGTATGATTTGTAACTCAACTTCCCTATCTAGGGGAATACATATGAATTCATCTAGAAATACATCTTCATAGAGATCCACAATTGAAATAGAATATGAAGGGGATACTATAGATCCTACTAATAGAGAGAAGACTAAAATATATTCTATGATAATCCCAATATGGATCCTATTTGGACCAAATCTACCTTATCCCAACACCCATTCACCAATCATCATAGAATTATCTCCCTTTATCAATGTGAATGATGCCCATCTATATTTGTAATCAACATGGGCTTGGAATCTAGTATCCAATATATGCCAAAAATCACATCGAATCTCATCAACTCTAGAATCCGTAAGTCCAACAGATTTCAATAATCTACAAGGACTGTAAGACAATTTTTTAATCTCTAAATATGGACCTATTTTATTCAAAAAAGTATTTATATGGAAATTAACTCAGAATAAAACATGAATAATAATTAAAGTCTGGTAATACATTGTGTATAAATAATGGATTGGGAAGAACCAGTAAAAAAAGTGGCTAAAAAGGTAGAGTTGACCAATATAGTCCCTTGAATAGTAGATGGATCCCCACTACCACATTCTAAAGTCTAATTTACAACATTATCATAGTTTACATCAAATACATGACCTATCATTGATATATTTAACCGACCTGATTTTTCACCGCATTAGATTACTGTTGAAGACCCTGGATAGATCCCTCGGTCATAGACCATGTTCATCCTACACCCCTATAGAACTTTATAGTCAATTCCTTGAAGTAGAACGGATGGAGATTCCCCCTATTTCTAAAATTACTACATGGGTCTAAGGTGATTTACTAATATTTTGATAATATATGACATTCCCACAACTGAAGCACTATATAAATATTCTTGAGGGAACTCATGAATCCATACTCTAGTCCACCTGCATACCAATACCCTATTTCACATCCACAATATTCATTTTCCAACTTCTAATATTGACACTCACCACAGACATTTTAAGTCCACTAACATAGTACTTATGGGTGGAAGAAAAACAACTACTTGTACATCCTCAAAGACCTTCTCAATAATCAAGGCATTGAGAAGAACCTATGAGTATTTTGTTTGGTTTAATCACCTAACATGTATTATGATGTTGGGATTAAGACTGATATCAAACATCTCTAATTTCTAGCCATCATTGGAAAAAGATGTATTACCTCAGTAAAAAAAAGAAGAATATTGATATAAGGTCATGGAACCCTATTATAGCTCCTTGAACCCAAACAATCAGTCTAACTTCATCACATTAGGATTTAATTCCTTGAAAAACATTCCCTTGAAATAATACAAGGATGGACCCATATATATTAAAACTTTTCCCACCATGCTACACCACCTCTTGGTGGGTCCCTCTTTCATGATGCTTCCATCTTCACCTTCTTATACTCTAGTGCCTCAATGAGGTAAAAGATACCCCCAATGGTGTCAATACAATATTTCCATCATATGGAATTATAATTACATTATATGATTGTGTATTCTATAGTTATAGGTATCTAGTTTAGTCGACCATGGACTTTGGTTTCACTTTGTTATGGACAAGAATAAGTGGTTGAAAACACAAATGATGTGGGCTTACTTACTTCACCATTGAAGTATGGGTAGGTGAATTTTCTACTATATCCTCCTATATGTTATGAATTTTGATGGGGTTAAATCCCCAAGAAGAAAAATCTTGTCCCTTGTCAGTATGTGGTCCTATTAGTATTTTTTGAAGGGGAATCTTCTTAAAATCAAATGTATTATTAAAAAAAATTGAATAACATAAATCCGAATAAATATATTGGATCACACAAGGTCTTCAAAGTTGTGTAACCATAAGCCATAGTATTCCCCGTCTATAACTAAAATATTTCTCTATTCTTAAATTTTATTCATAGTAACATATACATATAAAACATAATAATATTATCTGGTTCAACTAATTAATATAAATAGATTTATCAAAACATCATGTAAAATATATAAATCACTTAATCTAAGAGTATAAATCTATCCCAAAAAATATATAACATTCATGTAATTAAGTTAAATAACTAGTATGAAATATAAAATAAGAATATATACAAAATGTGATCCAATCTTCCTAATTAGGATACATTAGTGTACCAAAATTCCATAAAATATTAACAACAATTATATCTATGGAAACATAGATTTCTGTTAAACATGTTTCTTCCATGAACATAAAAACTCCCCTACCCTAGTCGCAAACAACCTATCTCCCTTTTTCTATGTCCCATTTAAGTCAAAAAGAAAATTAATTTTTTTTAATCCGATACCATTTTTGTAATGCCCTGACCCAAACCACATGGCCTAAATTAGAGAATCACATAACCTCATGTACGCTACCCTATATTCAAGAGGCTACTAACTTGTAATGTGGCTCTAGATTCTGTTTGTTTGGAGACTATAACCTCGGTATCAAATCCATCGTGAAATTATATAAATATAAATATCCTTATATCAATTAGAATTTCTAGAAGAATACTAAATATCAAAACCAGTAATAGATGGAACATATGTCATATAAATAAATTAAAGGTCTTTTGGATTGTAAATCAAAAATAGGGTATGTGTTATGAAAGATAAATAAATCACATAACATTTGGTAAAATCCTCAAGAGTATTCCTAGGTCACACTACAAGCTCCTTGCTCCTTAATTCAACCATATTTCATGGGCCCCTTACCAATTCATGGATTCTTATATATGATATCTATATTCACCTAGATATTTTCTTGTAAGGTCTATGTAATAAAATCTATTATGACACCACAAATGCATCCATAAATATTATCCACATGTATAACATGTGTATGAATACATAATAATAATTGTGTGTGTAAGAATAAACAATCTTATATGAAGAACTCATGTGCTAACCAGGACACCATTATCCGCACAAATAGTTTATTCAACTCTATACTGTAAGGATGATAAAGATGTTGGAAGAGATCATGAACTGGCCTCATGAATGGTGAAATGTAACTTTTTATCCTCAAGGAATCGACACGAACATGGTAAATATTATCTACAAGGCATAAAGTTCCAACACAATACATAGTATAATTAAGGCATCTTGTTTCGAGATGGGTGAGAAGGATAACTTGCTTTGACACCAGTAATGGATCCACTATTGTTATCACTAAATTTCATGTGTTCTCCCTATATTATATGTAAAAAAAATTATAATCCACCTATTATGAGTACTAATATCAAAACGTGTCATAATATGGTAACACACATAATAAGGCACGGCATAACAAGATTAACATAACACACCTTCATGAGAGTATCATAGCTTCATATAAATATACTTGATCAAAAATTATTAATGGAAATAATCAACTCTAGTTATAATCATGGAGCCATGGATAATATATGATCATTACAATTACACACACAAACTTAATAAATTACCTTAAAGGAAGAACAAAAGGCCATGCCAATATATCATGAATCATGGAAACAAGAATATATAGGGGTATCATATTAAATAACATATGATACCATATAAAAAATTTATTTTTAATATATTTATAAATACATTTTGGAATATATCATTAAATTCACCATGTATTATATCATATAAAATTAATTTTTAATTGATATCTAAAACAAATTTTAGATAAACTCTAAAATAATTTTACAAAAACTATCTCAGTCAAACTCAATTAACATTCTGTTAACAACTATTGTGACACCATGTGAAATTATATTGTTTTTAATAAATATAAATTTCTAGATCCATTATTATATGAAAAGAGTTACCTATAATAAATAATTATCAATACAGAAGATATAAAGGGAAGGAAGGTGATCTTTATCAAATACATGTATCTTAATATAAGGGTACACCAACTACATCATATGTAAGAATTCATTATACTTTTATCCCTTTATCCACGAAATCAAATGACCATGGGAAACATAGTATTTCAATACCATATAAAAACCCCATATATTTGAAATTATATTAGCATAAATTAACCATGTCAAATGATACATTGCATGTTAAATTTTATTGATTACACAATGCATTCCCCTCACCCAAATAGAAAATGAAATCACATGTACTAACTTGATATAGACATACACTTCCTTAATCTGTCAGAATCTAGTCCAAGTTTAATACTCATTATACAAGAGGGTAAATCCCATCTTGGTTTAGCTCCAGCTGAATAAATTACCAAAAGCCTACATAAACACCCCATAATTAGTTAATCCTCAAGAATTGTATAATTACAGTATTAATTTATAAACGTTATCGTGCTTGGTATGTCACCAAACTTAAGTTGTGGGGACTCCAAATTTAAACCATGATACCCTAGTATACCAAATAAATGTTGTGTTACAATCAATATGATATAAATCACGGTCCAACTAATGTACAATAATTGTTTTGTTCCCCATGGGAATATTTACAATCCTGATATGAGAATTATACTCAACTCAAAATTAGAATAAAATTATAACCTACAATAATCAAGGCTGAACTGTGGTTAGGTATAATTTAGACTCAGGCAATGAGATATTAACTAAAATTTCACTTCATGAAATACATATCAATATATACATGTACACAGACTATGTGGAAGAATGATAAAGTGAATATTAAATATTGTGTTATAGGTTATATTGTAAATCCTTATTATTTTTTATGAAAACAAATAGTAAATACACATAATTTCTTTTCTAACCTATTATATATGATATATTTCAATATTAGCCTCCCGTTGGCTGTAGTTTCAGGGGTTTTGTTAAACTCATTACATCTATACATTATAAATTTCACATCACCATATAAACGCTTTCTAATATTGTCCCACTATACACTTTATTGTCTAACATATTTGAATAAATATTATTTTAATAATAGTGAATCTTAGGGATCACATTCCTAACATTAAACACGTTAAACATATTATTTCTTCATCATTACAAAAAGTTTAATGTTATGATATTAAAAAAATTATACACTTAGGTCACATTAAAATACATAATCATCTTTCTAGAAAAAAATTATATCAAAAGGTTTCCTTTAAATCAGTCCATAAATAATGAAACTCTTAATATTTGTTCCAAAATAGTATTGGTCGACCATGAACGGTAACCTGGCCCCCTCCGTGACAAGTCTCAAGAGGCATTATCAATCCTCTCTGGATGGAGACAAGCACTGAGTGAATCATATAATGTGACAAGGGAATATTTTCTCCTAAATATAATCAATGACTAAGAAGAAGAATGAAATGTACACCCAAAAATATATTCATATAAAAGTTGAACTAAAAATTAATTGTACATGAAACTGAATGTACAACTAAACCAGAAAACTCAACCGAAACAAGATAACAACCAAATAACTCTATGAAACCCCATTGGTCATTCTCCAACACATCGATTAGATATCACCCAAGGCGGTCGAACTCATTCTGAAACCTGCACAAGGGCTAAAATATGAAGAATACTATTTTCGTGAGTATTAAAACTCAGTAGGTTAGACCACAATTCTATTCCAAATGTAGTTCCTTTAAAATAAATGACACATCAATTTCAAGTTTGAAATACAAAATATAAAAATTTGTTTTCAAAACAAGGTTCTATGCTAAAAACATTACAATATAAAATTATTTAATGTTTTCATAAATAAAAAATGCTTGTAACCAATTTAAATGTGATGCAACTTCAAAATGTAAATAGTTTTCAAGATAGATTCTTTAAAGAGTTTACACTTTTAAATAGAAGATAGATGCTAATGAATTCACCAAATAATCACACCGTATTCTGATAGAGAGTATAAAATATCCAATGAGCATAAGTCATAGGAACATCATTAGGCACTAGCTAGCTGTGGCACCCAGGTACCTCGTACCTCGGTGAAAAGTAACAATAAAAAATATTTTTTTCTGATGAATGAGCCACTAGTATAGATAGATACCCAGAACCTATTGGTACCCAAAATAATCATCATAGATTAGTTAGTGTTTTAGTCTTTATACATGTTTTGAGAAATAGGGATAGAACCACTCTAGATCACTAGAATACTAGAACACGTTTGCCCACCAAGATACCTGGGTTTCCCTCTTTGTGCTCAATCAAGTTACACATGTTATCACATACACTATACAAATGAAAATTTCATTTCCAAATCATACACTCACCAAATATCCCTCAATAATGTTTCAAATATCATTCACGGTAATTAACCACTTAAAATTTTCATAAAAAAATTCAAAGAGTATAATAGGGCTTTTCAGATAAAATCCATTTAAATATGATACTTTAAGGCCCAAAACCCACCAATAAAAAATAAGACCAAGATTTTCATCCCCAAAACAATTTAATAAATAAATTTTATGAATTATAAAATGATCCCACATGATAAAACATGTAATACACATGAAAACCGGTTTTACAAGAAGAATGCCCAATGAGCCTTTATGCATTAATAAAAGAACAAAATTTATCAAAAGAACCAATTACACTATTCATAATGAGGTGTAAACACACCATTGGTAGAAAATATAGATTTACATAAACAGCTTGAAAATTTAGGATACACATTCTAAACCCATCTATTTCTATAGAGATACCAAACAAGCCTTTAATCGTGAATACATGCCAACAAACCCTAAAAATCCATAAAAATTTCATTATAAAACCCAAACCAAGATTGGTACAAACATAAGGAACCCAAAAAAATTGATTCAAATGATTCCAATATTTTTCATAAGCCAAAGAAATCATTTTATATCACCTTGAGCACACAAAATCTACCTAGGAACATTCCAAAAAATGTGGCTTGAAACATCTAATAAAACAAATTGTATTTAACACTAAAAAGGTTATAAAATCAAATTTTAATGACTGGAATTTAATTAAATATCCAAACCAGGTTGTAAAAATCAAAAATTAGGTGTGAAAAATAACAGTACATTTAAACAAATAATTGGTGTGCACTCTTATAACAAAACAACTCTACTTTTCACAAAACAAGGCATAAACACAACCTTATACACAAAATAACGTTATTGAAGGATTATAAAACAATACATATTATTTTTATAGGGAGATAATATCATTAAAAATAAGATTCTTAAAAAATGGCTAAGTGCAATGAGAAAAAAACATAAAATCCTTGGTGGAATGGAAACACACACCCGATATCACCATCTGAGGTTTTATAAACCCTAAACCTACGAAGAACAACCCTAAAAGAAAACCCACCCCCCCTAAAAAATAATGTTATGAAATAACCATTTTTCATGAATGACCATGGGAGAATATACAACCAGGACATAACGGAAGTAGGAGAAGGAGGAGAAACCCTACAGAAATGGAAAGAACAAGAGAGGAATTCACTCACTTGAGAAACATTGAATAAATTTCCCCAAATAAACCAATATTTGAATCTAAAAGAATCCAAAATTGATATCGAGGTTCAAATAAGGCTGAGGAGGCCGAGTGAGGACTTAAATGGGGGAAAAAGGTAAATACAGAATGATTTATAAAGGAATAAATTCCCATTGCCAAGATGGGTTATTTGAGAACCCTTGTGAAAATTCACCCTAATCCATGATGAAGATGAGATCAAAAGAGGAAAAATGGGACATGGGGTGAGAATAGTGTTTTTGGGATATATTTATATTTGGAATGGAAAAACAATTTTAAATAATGAAATATATATAAATGAAAGAAATTATTTCCTTAAATCTGGAAATGGGCTCATGGGTTGGGACACTGCCTGAATAAATCACCCATATTTACCATGTGTATGAGTTTATATGGGGTCCAAATGGGTATAGTGGATTTAATAGGTTAGAGTATCCCAAGTGGGAGGTGGAATTGGTGGAAAATGATTAAAAAATATGGAGTTATAATAGAAAAATGTTTGTTTTTAAATATGGAAATGGGCTCACGGTTTGGCCCAAATTTTGCAGTAACCATCATTTTCTCCAAAAATTCCCAGGAAACCCCCACAAACAAATCCAGAATAGAATGTACATTAAAAATAACTTTATATGATTTAATGGATGTAACAATTCTTCCCACCATAGAAACATTACGCCCCCAGAAATCAAATACACTTTCAAACTGAAAGATCAACACCAAAAGATTTCTTATCAGCACACTCTAACCTCTCAAGACAAGGACATATATTCCAGCATCAACAGAACATCTGCATCATTCCAAAAAAAAACACTAACTCTTAAGAACTGCCTTATAATAAATGGAAGGATCAAGCCACCACCTCTAAAAACATGCCAAGAATGAGATTGTTGGGCCTTTTCCCAAAGAACCCAATGATAATCCAAACCAAAGTGCACTAACGAAAGACAATAAATTGGGGGGGTATGGGATCCGCACAATTAAATCCCAACTACCATCTAAAAAATACATAAAGGAAACACCTTTGAGATCTGTATTGGGTCACCCCACCAATAGAGACCAACTAGAAATGAATAATTAAGAATTGATCTTGAACTAGAATCGGGCCTCACCCACACATGCCTACCAAAACTCTCCCACACCAACCTACAAATCCATGTTTAGAGGGTTATAACATGAAAATTTAAACCACCCACTCCTGAACGGAGGGGAAAAGAACTAGGACAACACATTCTTCAAGGATCAAAACCCCCACCTCTTAGGGTGGGGAGTGAAGGGGACCCAATCATTTGGCTACTAAAACCGCAAAAGAAATAGAGGAACCACCCAACACTCTCCACCTACGAATGGGTAAAACCAAGACTGAACCCAATTCAAATTGGTAGTCCTCATCGGGAAATTGATAAGAAACCCACATCCAAGAAGGCATAACCATAGACACTACGTGAGGGGTAATTCCACTACACTCTTTTTGAAAAAAGGAAAATCTTAGTGTTGAGAAACCAGAATAAAAACGTAGAAACTTCCTCAACAAAATAGTGAAGGTCGAAGCACAGATGAGCTCCCCACACCTCTAGAAATTTCTTAAATTTGTGAAAAGCTTCACTCCGAGTCTTATGAATAGGGCCTTG
Organism: Viscum album; assembly: GCA_963277665.1. NCBI lineage: Eukaryota > Viridiplantae > Streptophyta > Magnoliopsida > Santalales > Viscaceae > Viscum > Viscum album. The sequence goes on along the minus strand of OY728153.1, from coordinate 1,510,032,997 downwards.
ATGTATGAATCATTTTCTACACCGTATCTAGGAGCTAAGGATCACAACTCCACCACAAAACTTACTTTCTAAGAAACACACTTTCATCTAAATCAGAACTCATAGATACGTTAAACCATTATCTCTCACTCAGAATGAGGTGCATAATAGTAAAGGAATACAGTGAAACACATCAACATCACTGAACATAACTGCTATATCCAAAAGAATTATCACAATAGGGAAACACTTTAAATCAATCCCAAATATAATTCTATTCCAATAAATGAGTTGAGGAATCATCGGAATTGGAAGAATTAATTTTTGAAATGAATCCATAGGCTTATAAATTGGATGTCTTCCCAATAAAGAACCATACATGGACACATCACAACATCCCAAATATCCTTAGAAACCCACTGAACATTGCTTTTAAAACTGATCAACCAACAAGATCTCATCTCAATACACACCATGAGTATAACTTTTAGATAATGAGGAAGCATACCAAATAAAACTTCTAAAACATGAAAAAGAAACCCACATAAACAATAGATTACAAAAAGAAAAACATATTTTCATCTTGAAACACTTTTGATAAAAAACCAACATGGTGGATTTTCACATTCATAAATGATGTTTCATCAAGTCTCACTCACATAAAAATTCTCATGCCACTCTAGCCACCTAACCACTATGCCATACCAGGCATACATCAATATAACTATACAAAACCATGTATGTGAGAACCCATGAAACACCAAAGGCTAAAACAAAATTCCTCATTTCTAAAGACAAAACATTCATCCCTTTTAAAAAACCATGTACCTTCCATAGGAACAGTAAACACTAAGTCCAAAATATATTCATATTTCCACACAACAAACTATTTTTCTAGTCTTGAAAAAAAAAACCCCATTGGTCTCCATCAAAATCCTATCCCTTTATTCAAAACATTTTTCATCATCCCAACAAACCTCAATTTTTGATAAACCATTTGATTTAAAACACATTAAATTTCATTTAGTACAAATTACTAACAAAAATTATATTCCCAACAACCCTTTCACATTTAAAAAATTCATCATGGTCTCTTTTCTAGGTTTGATAACCAATAAGTACAGTACCCTTTTTAAGAAAAACAACCACCATTAAAAACTGATTCCCAAACCCAATTCATCAAATTCAAACATATTTCGAAATCCCAATACATCCCATTTAAAAAAATTGTTTCTTAATCGATTTAAAATAACGATATATATCCAAACATTTTATTTCAATGAATGATATGCTAGATTAGGAAAATTCAATCTCATTATGTCAGTTCCACTTCCTTCCCAAAATTTGTTATAGAGAAACAAAAAACATTCAAAAGATTTATTATATTATGCACTGAAACCCACATTCCACTTTTAAAAACCATCCATTCCATGAAAACCAATTTACATAATTGTCATATGAAGATTTCCAAAAAAAATAAAAATTTAATAATGGTCTATGAGACCCACAGAAGGGAACAAGTGTCAATGGGTGACTTGTCCATATGGTTGGAAAACATAGGTCAAACACACCACCATCCCAGAGATCCTTCTTAGGACCATGCCCTAGATCCACATGGCTTGATATACCCCAAGAGATTGGGGAGGCCATTTTTCCAACTCCCCTTATCATATCCCCATCACCAAACAATCCAAAAAAACCAAAGAAACTAATATAACAAGAATTCCCATGGACACTTAAGGATCGAAACGAGAAAAATACTTCACAAAAATCATCCCAAACCTAACCCTCATGTTCCTAAAATCCTACTCCATCTAAACTTCCATAACCAAAATAATTCGGGAAGTCTAAAAATAATGGTCCATTAAGAGTTGACCTCCTTTCATACCATTTTTTCATGAACCAGTCCAGGTTGACCCTAAACTGGTAACCCAGGCCGCTCCGTGAAAAGTATTGAGTGGCATTCTAGATCCTCCTAGGATGGGGATAAGCACTGAGGGAATCATTTAGAGTTACAAGGGAACATTGTTTCCAAAATATAAACAATAACTAAGTATAATAATGAAACAGAAATCCCAACATACATTTATATAAAATTTGGACAAAACATTAATTATACATGAAACTGAATGTTCAACTAAACCAGATAACTCAACTGACCAAACTTGACAACTAGATAACTCCATATGACCCTATTGTTCACTCTCCAACACATCAATCATATTTCACCTATGGTGATCAAACTCAAGATAAAACCTTCACAAGGGATAAAAACTGAAGAAAACTATAGGCATGAGTATTTAAACTCAGTAGGTTAGCCTGAAATTATATTCACAATGAAATTATTTTAAAATAAAATAAATATAAATTTTAATTTTAAAATAAAATCTATAATATTATGTTTTCCAAACAATTTTACATTATAAAACCATTAAAATATAAAATTATTTCAGGATTTCATAAACATGAAATGATAGTAACCAATTTCAAAGAGATTAAACTTCTAAATGAAAACATTTTTTAAGAGGGCTGCTTTTAGAATGTACTCTTTTAAATAGAACACACATGTTGCTTACTTTTCCATCTAAACACACCATATGATAATGGTGAGTAAAAATTATCCATTGATCTCAACTCATGGGATCATACCTTGGCAGTAGATAGTTGTGGCCCCCAAGTACCTCGTATCTCGGTGAAAATTAACAATAAAAAATATCCATTCTAATGTATGAGAAACTACTAAGGAAAAACAATCATAAACTAGTGGTCCCCAAAATCATCATCATAGTTTGGATAGTGTTATTATCATCAAACATTCTTTGTAAAATAGGGATGAAACAACTCGAGATCGCTAGCATACTAGTACATGTCCGCCCACCTAGATACACAGATTTCCCTCTTTGTTCTCAATCATGTTTCATATGTTATCACATTAAACTTTTCAAAAGAAAATTTCATTTTCAAATCATACAGGCACCAATAATCCCCCAATAATGTTTCACATATTCTTCGTTGGTCAATAAACCAGTTAAAATTTTAATAAAACAATTTCAAGTAATATAACAAGGCTTTGCACATAAAATCCATTTAAAAATGATAATTTAAGGCCAAACACCCATAAATACCATATAAAATCAGATTTTCATCCACAAAAACATTTAATAAATTAATTTAATAAAACATAAAATTACCCGAAATGATAAAAAAAGAAATACACATGAAAAACAGTTTTACAAGAAAAATGCCAAACGGGCCTTTATGTATTCTGCACAAATACAACATTTATCAAAATAAAAAATTATAATATTAATAAATATGTATAAAACACAATGTTAAGAACCAATAAATTTTAATAAACCCCTTAAAACTTTAGTTCACATATTCAAAACCCATCCATTAATATAGAGATGCCAAACAATCAATCTATCATGAACACATGCAAAAAACCCTAAAAATTCATACTCATTTCTTTATAAAACCCATAACCATATTGGCACCCACATATGTAACCAAAAAAAATTTATTCACATGCTTAAAAATATTTTTATTATTCCAAACTAATCATTTTATATCACTTTGAGCACACAAAATCTAATCAGACACTTTCCCAAAAATGTGGAATGAAACATTTGATGAAACCAATTCAATTTAACACTAAAAATGTTATAAAATCAAATTTTAATGCCTAATTTTTTTTAAATTTCTAATCCAAGTTCTAAAAATCACAAATAATGTTTAAAAACATAACATTTAAACAACAAATTGGTGTTGAAACTTATAACAAAACAATAATAATTTTCTCAAAACAAGGCATAGACAGTACCATACACAACAAATAAATTTATTAAAGGATTATAAAAACAATATTAAGAATTTTTATAGGGTGAAAATACCGTTAAAAATATGAATCTTAAAAAAATATTAATTAAAAATGGAAACCTACCTCAAATCCTTGGTGGAATAGAAACACACACCTGATATCACCATTTAAGGGTTTATAAACCCTAAAATTATGAAGAACAACCCCAAATGAAACCCCCCATAAAAATAATTCTATGATATATCCCTATGCCATTAATGAAAAGGGGAGAATATAGAACCAATAAATATTGGAAGGAGGAGAAACCCTAAGGAAAAGGAAGGAACAAGAGAGGAACTTACTTGAGAAACTTTGAATAAATCACCCTAAACACACCAATATTTGAATCTCCAAGAATCCAAAAGTGAAAGGGTTGTTAGATTAAGGACTAGGAGGTTGAGTGGGGACTGAAATAGGTGAAAATAGTAAAAAAAGTATGATCTATGGAAGAAACAAATTCCATTTCCAAATATTGATGATTTTTGAAACCTTAAGGAAATCCTCCCTCATCCATGATGAAGATGAGCTCCAAAAGGGAAAAAAGGGACATGGGGTTATGAATAGGGTTTGCGGGCTCGAGTGAGAGGTATAAAGATATAATTTTTTTAAATTAATGAGATATAAAAGAAATAAATTATTTCCTTAAATCTGGAAATGGTCTCCCCGGTTGACCCAATGCCTGAATAAATCACCCAAATCCAGCCTGATCATGAGATTCTAAGGGGTCCAAATGAACATGGTGGTATAAAAAAGTAAGTGGAGCACAACTGGGACGTTTAATTGGTGAAGTGTTTACAAAAACTAAGGAGTTATAAAAGAAACAACTTCTGTTTTAAAATCTAGAAATGGGATCACAGTTTGGCCCAAATCTTGAAGTAACCATCCTTTTCTCAAAACATGCTTGGGAAACCCCCACAAAAACGAAAGAATTGAAATTACATGAAAAAATAACATTAAACTAATTCATATATGGGTCCATATTAATAATTTTCCTACATAATATAAACACGTTAGGACATTTATATGGTATTCCATTAGATATTACCTAAGTCCAAATAGAATCCTAACAACATCTTAGAAAATATATTCTATTTATAATATATTACTATGATACACAAAGTCTTGTGTATTAGGTGATAACCCTTATTCTCTCTTAATATATATATATCTAATAAACAAAATATCTCTTCTACATCTTATATGTAATTATATTTGTTTTGATAATTTTACTAGAATTCGATTATTTTCTAAAATATTTTATTTATGGTGGTTTAATATCAATTACTCGTAATTTAACAAAAAAAAGACAATAAAATTTATCATATATACACCATTATTTTCTATATCTTCATCGAATAACATTTTATATATTCCAAAAAACCATAAGCCATTTTTATTAAATTTTTCATCTCATATTATTTATAACAAATAATTTTTAATAAAAAACCATTTTTATCATATAAGAGAAATGAGATGAGGATAAACATCCTATACATATATCCATTAGATGGTGATATATTTTGTTACATTTAATTCAATAATATAGAAACTATTTTTTATCATTTAATAAAAACTAAATTATCTTCCAATTATTCCATGATTTTGAACTCATCTATATTTAAAACATCAGTAATGTATAAATTTGGTATCATACACTCTTCAAACTAGTGAATTATTTTCTATTACTACAATACGTAACGTAGACATTCCATTTAATTTATAAAACCAATTTAGTTTAACAAAATGATTCCATACTGTGAAATAATTACTAGTCTTTATTTATTACTTTTTATTACTATTTACAGGACTGTTTACATAAAAAAATTATTATACATTCCAACTAACCTTTTTTCTTCTATATGAAATATTTCCCAATTTTTATTGTAAATAAAATACAATAACCTATCCATCACTTTCCCATGTTTATTTATTCTCAACACTTCGATAAAATATGAAAAAAAATACTTAAACTCATTCATATCGTCAGAAAATTTTCTTTAATAAAAATAGAATGAATTCAGTATCCCAACGAAAAATTAAATAAAACATTAGTGAGTTATTTATTGATTTAAAAAAATAATTTGAATCTAATTATTGAATAAATTAAATAGTTTCTAACTAAATAAGCTGTTTCTCTAACACTAAAAACATTCTCTTACTTATAAAATTTTCTTAAGTTACCAATCATATATTTTTCTTACTTTAAAATTATCAATTTAAGGATTTATATCAAATTTAAGTCTAATGAAGAGGTTTTTACTTATCTATAGAAAATTCATTTATTATATGAGTATCATGTTATAAATAATTTTGAAATTATTTTTTATTAAACATAGTCATACTAAAATTATGGACCCTTTAAACTCATTATATTTTTTAGTCAATCAAGATTCTAAATTCACGAATAATTGGGAGAATTTAGTATTTCCTCAACCAATTTTTTATTTAGAAAGGGTATCACCCCATTATTAAAACATATTAATCTTGGATAACTAAATTTAAAACTCTTTATCGAATCCATTATATGGATAAAATAAACTTGATTCTTCTCCTAACGTAGTCCTATTGAAATTTCCTGGATAAATGTAACACACACAAAATTCCAAAAATGACAATATAATTCTATTTGGATCACCAATTACTTTATTTCTATATATAGGATAATCCATGGAGACCCATATTTGGAAATACATTCCTAGTTGGATGATTGAGGTCTTCAAAAGATCTAATTTTCAAGGAAACTAAAACATTATATTTTGATGTGGGATTTAATCTAAAAATCATATTCAATATATTATTTTCTTTTATATTTATACTTTATTCTAATTATTTACTTTTCAATTAAATTATCGAAAATATTTAATATGTTCAATACATATTGATGTGTAACACTTTTCACAGCACATGGACTTATGTTACTAAAACAAATCATAAGATAACTATATTCATACGTGTACAAAAACCTATATAGAAAAATGTACATGAATCCATTTCATGTAAAAGTTTAGAATCATATGTAATCTGAAATCCCCATATGTGTAAGCATTTAGCCACTAATATCCAGCACCTACTTTTACTGTTAAGGAATTACCCTTGAGATGAGTGAGTAATCTAAACCAATATTCCTCTTCATAGTGATAATTTACTGAAGATTGATCCTAGTTCCATCAGAGTTCTTACCCAAAATATGTATATACCTTAATAAATTACTTAATTCAAGTTTATAACTTAATAAAATCAAAATTAATGTAAATAGAAAAACTAAATCTGTTATCATAACTAACGTTTGACACCTTTAAGGCATGCAAGATAACATAGAAAAATTTTATCTATTTTAACTAACTCATACATAATAATTCGCCATATAATTATTATATCTATAAAAAATATAGAGAATAAACAAATAAATAAATAAATAAATCAACAACTTAAAAATTATATAAACAACTTATGATCAGTTCATATGTAAATATAAAAAATAAGCACTTAGGAATGTAACTATAAATTTTTAACAATAAAATCAACAAAAATATTTATATCTTTTCACAATAAGAACTCATTTATATTTTTTATTATATGAAATTTACATTTAATATTTGATATTACATGAAATATATAAAATTTATACTTTCATTATATGATGTAAAATATTTATATAATTTAAATATTATTTATTAATTATCATTTATTAATTTATAAAATCAACCATAAAAATCATTTTGATGTGGTCTAAATAATCTATCAAATAGGGTCTTAATTTAAGTATTTCACATTATTATTATTAATTCATAATTAAATATAATCTATTTTATATTTGGCTTTATTTTTTTAATTTACAAAATTTTATAAATTATCAAATAATTTATAAATAAGCACTTTATTTATAAATCAGAATGAATTTTAAATATTTTTTTAAAAATATATATTAGTATTGAAAATTAATATTTTGGTACATATAATATATGTTTGAAAATAATTCAAATAATTATTTATCAGTGTTTTATAGTCAATTAAATTATAAAAACCATTATCAAAAATATAAAATCCATTTTACATTTTTCTATAATTTATTAACATATTATAATTTATATAACTTAATTCAAAAATCAATTTTAGGATAAACATTTCCCCCTTTTTTAACCCATATGTAGAATTATACCCACAATAGATCGGCTAGTGTAAGAATAAAGTAGTGGAGGGTGCCTAACCATTATTATATAGGTAACATCGTAAGATATATGCATGTGTACGACTAAAATAAGTATTCCATTGGAATAAAACAATATTTTAAAAATATCAAACTATTGGAACATGGATCCGTAAGAGGTGAAACTGGATCCTAGGATTCATCTAACTTTTACACAGTATGGCGTGTGCGATTAGTACTACACAACATTAGATAAAACATATATAGTTTTGAAGATGTAGAGGATTAATCACATATTATATAGCAATAATGTTGTATAACTTTCAGTGTATACAGAAGAATAACCAACAACTCCTGTAGAATGAAACATGGAATAATGTGATATTAACTCTAAGATATTCATACATGTTTTGGGTGATAATTCACCATTAGAATAATAATAATACCACATATAGTATGAATTTCCAATTACAAGTCTATGTACTATTAATCCATGCATTGTGTAAGATGAGTCTTGGTACCCGCATTGGATTAAAATCACATGCGTATTCCTTACATAAAATTAAAATTACACCTAGGTCCATATCAGAATAATCCCACAGTTCATTATAATATTTCCTATATTATATTAACATATGTTATTTTTTTATATAGTAGAATTTAAATATTCATTTTAAAAACAAATATGAGATTTATTCAATAAGGTAATGGATCTAATACCACATAGAAATTTAAGTATAATTTTATAATTAAACATTGTAGTGGAAGAAAACTTTAAACCATAAACCAAGATCTACCATGTGAGATTCTTGAAATCATGTTATAGTAAAATCAACATGTACACGTTAATCCAACTGAGCCATTATATCAATCTTCATTATATGGGTTTGATGAAGATCAAAAGATGAAGTCAAAAAAATTCCCTCCTTTTTGATATATCATTGGGATTCACTAAAACAATCGTTACATGATTGGGAATTTCCTCCACTCCCAATATGATATGTTTTTTATGGAAAACGATTAAGTATATAAGTTTTTTTGGGAAGGGAAATATAATATTCATGTTTCATGTAAGATTACAACTCTCCCACCTCTTATATTTTCCTCCCTTTTAATTCCCTCAAGGACACTCCCTAATGGGGAATGTATATACTCACTCATTGTAACTCATGAATAAAGGGTGTCCTCTATTTAGGTATTCATTACATGAACGAAATAAAAATAATTCCCTACATTTTATCTTGATAAATGATAAATGATGATATATAGTTGATGTGTTTTAATCATAAAACAATCAAATCATAGTATGTAGTCATATTTTCTAATATGACTTGCCAAATTTTGATTCTCAAGATACTGTATGATTTTAAATGGAAAAGGAAGTTGCCTAATATTTTATTACATGCTATATGATATTCTTATGATGCTATGAATATCATTTTTTATGACATGAATATATAATATAAAATTATATATCACAAAGAATGTGGTTTATGGTATATCTTATTCACCTTTTAAGGACATCACTAATGATATCATTTTATTATAGCATGATATATATATTATCAAAGAATAATTGTGTCAATTTTTTGAGGAATTTTTTTTCCCAATTTTCAATTTAAATTAGTATAATTTAATAATATGTTGTATAAATTTTTCTGGTTATGTTATGATCCCATTATATTGGAATTAGAGGATAACCATGTTTTCTTTGTTAGAAATAATTCAAAAAAACCAAATAATGGTGAAAATATATAGAAGGGTAGTTTTTTATATTGAATGATAGGATCCTGATATTAGTGAATATATTTATACAAATTTTTACCACATCACTATAACTATATGTAAAGAATATATTTAATGTGTTAGGCTGATTTTTGAAGGTTATACAGTTGTTTTGAATGATCATTGAATGTTTTACCATGTGTATTGAAATTATATGTGAAAATGTTTAAATTTTTAATGGTTTTTGAACTATTCATAAAAAACAACAAATTTAGCTTCATTTTATTTTAAATATATATATATATATGTCATTGGAAGATTAAGGAACTTTATTCGGCATAAGTTCTATGTATATTTATGATTTTATATTAATTTAATTTAATTTCCTATATTTATGTTTTCTTATCTATATCAGTTTTTAATAACATAATTTTTTATTGTTTATCACATTATAAATTTGGGTTTTTCAAGATCTAATGACTTCTAGTAAATGAAGTTTCCTTAGTATAGACATTCTAGTTTAGAACTCTAGAAGTAAAATTTATTTGTCATTAGATGATATATATCAACCAATTGGAGACGAATTGGGCTTTTTTGGATTCATCATCTAGGATATATTATATGATAATCCTATAGATTTACCCTAATGAATCACGAGTGTATTTCCTTACCCTAAGAGTTGATTGATAGATTATGTAAGAATGTTCAAGTAAACATAAAGTTTAGATTTTCATGATATAATTTATATTAATATTTTATTAAATAAATAAAATTAAAATAGGAAAATAAAATATAATATCGTGATGAGTATTCACATGTTTGTATTTCCAAATGAAAAAAATTTGGAATTATTTTAAGGAGAGGGTAAAGAGAGATTTTTTAGAATGAATTATGGGTTTAGTTCACATATAAGAAAACTTTTATCTAAGTATTATTTATAACCAGTGAAATAATATGGTTCTACATTCATTCAGTGAGGAAAAATGCTGTAGTTTATTGATTTAAATATTTAAATTAGTGTACTATTTATATGTCAAATAAAAGAATATATTTATTTCATACCATTTCTAGTCATCATTCACACAATTGATCATAATAAGAGAGGTATTGTTGACTTGGCAGCCAACTTATATCATAACATTGATAAAATGTTTGTCTATAATTAATTTTTCATTTGAGTATTAAAAATTTTATAATATAACTTGCTTATAAATATGTAATGGGTGTTTCAAATATATAGTTACACTAATGTGGTGAGTCCACTAATTGAATGTTGTTATTAATGCTGATTCATCAAGCCATTGATCCCAGTTTTTATGGTGTTATTGTAATAAATTTATTTAAAAAAAATGTATTTTAATTTTGTGAAGAACATCCATATTTTTTCATTAATTGATTATATATGTTTCATAAAAATAGATTGATTTTGAGGTAGAAGAGCTAATAGAACAGAAATATTATATTAAAGTTTTTATAGAGGAAATATTTAAGCATGTCAAAGGAAATGAAGGATTTCCCATAATTTAATGTTTTTTAGGAGTTGTGATAAGATTAAGAAGAGATGAGAGGATTTCTACTCCCAGGTAGAAAAAATATTTATCTTACAAAATTATTATAAGGAAAAATCAATGCCCACAAAAATAATCTTACAATCCTAAAAATGGAAGGTTTAGTGCCTTTATAGACCAGAAGTAAAAGAAACTTATTTTATATCCCTTGTGATAATTTACCCAGAATTGATCCAAAATAAATCCCTCAATACATAATATATGTGATAATCATCGTCATAAATTAGAGAAATGAAAAAATAAGAAATGGGTGAGATCAAACACTCAATGATGGTAAACATATAAAATAACAATCAAATATAATAATTGAGCATATGATGAGTATATGGGTATAATAATGTCAATAAAGAAACTTATACTCAAAAAAATTATAGTTCATAAATCATAGAATAAGTCTTAGGAAAACCAAAGACCAACATCTAATGAGTGTGGATACATGAGTCGATAAACATGATCGATGAGAGCATAAAATATGAATAAAAATATGCACAAAACATTAAAAAAATGTAAATATTCATGGGAACAATACTTTCATTTTCCACATAATTATATTCCATGTTTAAGAGAAACTAAACTAGACTTAGGAAACTTATCCCATGATATATAAACGTTAAACTAAAGAATTATAGGTTGATATAGGACCCCACACATCATCATCCATATTTATGTGTTACAATTCAAAATCATTCACTTCTCACATCATAAAGATCCCACAGAAATAATCTAGGGATTATAAAACATTCAAATGAAAATTTTTCACTTTTAATAGCATAGAGAACCCATTTAATGAAAATTCAATTCATACCCTTTTCAAATTGAATCACATAAATAAATCATTCATAATAAAAATAAGATAAACAAATATAAAACAAATTGGAATCAAAATATATTAAGTAAAATTATAGTAAAATATCATTTAATCTAGATGATAAGGCATATTTTAATTAAACCATAATGATAAGGAGTGTACAGCAAATCCATGAATTTATCCAATAATTCAACGTATGATTTATAGGTGAATAACCATTTATCAGTAGAATTAAATATTGTTTAAATTGAGGAAAAACATTAGGGGTTATATTGTATTTGTATATAGTGATTGACTAGGAAAGACAAAGATAATGATATATAATTCCTCCAAAATATATGGATAATACATTGGCCATAAAGATAAATAATTTTTATGGAATCCTTTGAATATTTTATTTAAGAATTTATAATATTTTTCAAAGAAAAATAAATTAATAGAAATAGGTTTTTAAGAATTTTAGATAAATCATTATGGAAATAAAAAATATCCTTGATATTTTGGAATAATATTAAAATAAATATTTTATAAAAATGCAAGATATTGTTTTTTTAGAAACCATGATAATGTTGAGATAAATATTCATATAAGATAATAAATGGATTTGGAAAATGTGTTTTCATATAAAAATGATAAAAATATATTTTGGAGGAAATTCCTAATAGATAAAGATTCAGGTCAATTTAAAATGATATTTTTAATAAGACGAATTCAAAAAATTTTAATATAATTATGATTGAAAAATAAATTTTAATAATAGATCCTTGAAAACTCATAATTTTCATCAAAATAATTGTGGGGTGGATAGTAAATCATTTTATTTAAAAAATAGGGAAAATACTTTTAAATATTGAATTATTATCAATGAAAACTACTTCATAAAATGGTAAATAATGTCACTTTTAAAAAAAATAAGAAAATGAGAATATATAGGTTACATTAGATGAACCATAATTAGGTTTCCAATTATAACTGAGAATACTAGTGGGAATCTAAAATACAGACAAGGTGGGGAAACTGTAATTAAATGATGGGAATTATACTCAAAAGTGTTATAATTTAAGGAATGAAATTTTTGTATTGTCAAATATTTAAATTAAAATATTATTTTCCAATAGATAGGATAAAAATGTATCATAAAATTAAATCATTGTGTGGATGAAATAAATAATTGAATAATGAAGTTTAAGATGAATCTTTTTAACCCAGCAAAGGTAGTTGAATTAGGAAGAACCCTTATGATAAGGGTAACATATGAATCAAAATATCATGATGGAGAGTTACCATAAAATGGAAATTAAACATTAATGAGATTAATTTTTTCATTATAATTGATGAAAATATATCGGGAATACACCATAAAAAGAAATTATGGTGTGCAATATCAAACTTTCAATAGTAAATTTAAATTTGAGAATGTATACCCCTTGAAACCTTTAAACAATTTCAGAAAAAAGACTTTGAAGGATACGATTCCAACTATAAAATTAAATACCATTAATAATGATATTATCATGATAAAAAATATTTATGTATAATTCTATTTAACATAATAAATAATTCGTGGTTTACAAAAATAATAATATCTTATGGGGTTGATAATTGAGAAGAGAATCCCATACATTGTTTCCCTATTAATTCAAATGCACTCTATGATACTATAAACCCAACATAAATATCATAATATCATATTTCATAACCATATTAATATCTATAATCTTATATAAAAATAATTTATAATTATTATTTACATGCATATTAGTTATTTATTATCCATTTTCAATATTGGGTGCGAGTAATCTTGACTATTCAGACCTAGTTTCAGAATTATAGTTTTGTAATTAATTATTCTATAAAATTTTATGTGTAACATATTATAAAATGAACTAAAATTGATTAATTTTAATTATTTATAATGATATAATTTCATTTCGTGAGTATTTTAATTATTATTTATGATGATGAAGTTGGTAACGATCTTATTTCGTTAATTTATATCGAACAGATGTTGTATCAATTAATGTGTTAAATGTTTTTATAAAAATTGTAGAATTAAAAAAATACATACATATTAATATCCAATATTAATTTTCATATTCCATCATTAAAATCTATACCATTTTCATGTTGATTTTTAGGATGACCCAACATGAACATGTTACAATCTATGTGTGAGTATGGATATAAAAGAGATTATTTTATTATAATATCATTAACAAAAATGTATAAAGACGTTATTTTTATTTTATTAAGTATATTAATTTTAATTTTAAAATTTATTATAAGTAGTTAAATGAATAAAATGTTTTCACTTATAAATAGATCATTTTTCCTCTTCGTATATTGGTTTTAAATGATTAGTTTTTAAATTATTGATTATTTAAAATATTACCTATAGAATCAATAATTTATATTTTTATAATATAAATCATGGAATAAATGATATATTTATTCAAAATAACCTTTTCAGTAACCATCTATTAATTGTGGTGATGAAAAATGGAATGTATCATTCATGGAGGTGGAAGTCGACACAAACAGTCTTGATGAGAATTTTTAATTTTTGATTAAATGGGAGGGGAATAAAAAACTGATAAAACATAAATATAATATAAATTTTCATATATAATTTATACTGATGTAATTATATAAATATTATAATAATTTTTTTATGAGGTTGAATTAGAATGATAAATTAGAAATTAAAAGTTTATGTATTCCTTATATTGAGAATTTGGATCTACTCCTCAAGTATCCTAGGAAAATGTTTTACTTCGGGAAATTTTTAAAGGATTGAGGCTACCACATGTGTAGTGGGGATCTAGAAGAAATAAATTGGGAAGAAGTTAATGATAATTTTATACAATATTTCTTTGATTTATGTTGGTGGAATTGAAATCCTTTTATAGGTTGGAAAGAAAGAGAAATATTTGGTAAATAAGTTTCGGTAAGGGATAAGAATGGAATTTGAAGAGAGTTTGGTATGATAGTGGGAATTTTTTGTGAGAAATGTCGTTATTACTCTGTAAAAGAAAAATAGAATTACATACGATCTATGTATCCAATTTATTTTGTAAAATTCAGGCCACATTACAATAACCATTTTACCACTTATTAATTTATATTACTATTTTACATTGGTAATTATTTTATCCAAAAAATATATAATATGGAAATACTTAAAAAATATCAATGTTATAAATTCAAATTTGGACCCCATGTAATCTATTTCAGTTTATAAATATTAAAAAAATTTACTTTTATAGTAAAATACATGATTTGTTGAAAAAATACTTTTGTAGAAAAAATAATTTCGATCATTATGTGTTCTTAATATTATTTAACATTAATTACCAATTATATGAGAATTAATTCATTTTTATATATTTTTATATATCGTAATATGGCCTTTAGAAAAAATAAATTTATTTAATTTAAAATTACAATGTTTTGAAAAGTTTCATTCCGTAAAAAATAACTCTTTTACAATGGTAACTAATATTTTACATGGTAACATAATTTAATGAATAAAACAGAAATTGACCCCCTAACATAATTTAAAAACATTGATCATAAATATTCAGATAATTTTTATCAATTTTTATAATTTATGAAAACAATTTAAATATAAGTATAAAAACAATTTTATGAAACACGTATCTAATAATCATAAAAAATAACTAACTTGACTAGTAATAATTATTTGATATATTTTTACTTATTTTATTATCTATATTGTCAACACTATCCCTTTAAACCATTATTTAACCATATAAAACATTATAATACATGAAAATAAAATTTTAAAGTAGATATAGATTACATAAATTGATTTTATTATTTATTTATCTATACTAATTGTGTTTATTCAATTCATTTTTATTAAAAAAGATTATTTTATTATACATATAATTCACATTTATGTTATATTATATTCACCCACCAAATAAATTGATATATTGCCGTAATTATGCAATGTTTTTTCATTTTTTTATTATTACTTATGAATAAAGTTGTCAAAAAAATACTTATTTAAGGAAAATACATAGTAAAATCTACAGTTGTTACATTCTAACCCCATAAATACATAACATCATTGAAATATTATTTATTCCAAACTAATGGAATATTTCTGTGTATCTATATAATATACATTTCTTAGAATATAAATCTAAAATTTGATTTCATCCTCACAATCCTTTGTTTAACTACGAAATTATTCTCTCTTACATATAACATGAATATAACTAGTGTTGAGTTTTTCACTAATTTTAATTTCTAACAAAACAAATATAATGGGGATAATTTTTAATGTAGAATTTATTGTCATCCTTTTGTTAAAAGGTTACCATGAGAAGATTTTAGATATGATTTTCCTATCTTTAACATTTTTTTCAAGAGATAAAATACATGTGTAATATCAAATAAAAGTGTACTAAATTAGGATTATATATATATGAAGAAAAAAATGATAAAACAATATAAAAATCAATTATAGATATGGGATACAATAATCATAAAAATTTCAATTTTTCAAAAATAATTAAACATCAAGTCATCATGGTGGTAATTTTACGTTTATGGAAAACATACATAGTACAACAATGTAGGTTGAACAATAGACTATTAAAAAACATTCTTCTCTTTTGAATATGATAAATTTATATCACCCATATAATTTTTTCAACTTACATTACTAGTTTTGATTATATAATCCTTTTTGTGATTTCTTCGTGTGGAGTTTTCTTTATTTTTATTAACCTCATAAGCCCTTGAGTTAAGTAAATGATTTTTCAGTGCCCAAGTTTCCCACATTTATGAAATTGAACTGTTATCAGTACCTATAGATTTTTATTCTTTTCATAGTATCCACATATCTCTTTAGTGTTCCCTGAATATTATTTTCCCTATACCATCGTTTTACCAACATTAATCGCCTTCTAGTTCAATTATGATATTCTCCAAGGAGATTCTAACAAAAAAATTTAACATGACGGGAACTGAATATTATTTCCTCAGTAATAAACATCATTATAACTTATTAGAGACGTGATACTTATCTTATTTGGTGTTTTTGAGAATTAATTAGGTCCACATTGTTAATCCTTGTTCTTAACTGTTGGGTTTGCAGAATCACATGATTTCTCACTCAAACTATCATATTGTTAGGATTCTCATTGGGGAAATCACCTCATTTTCCATTAAAACAATTCATAACTTTATTACTTCAAATTTAAGTCATTAATGAAGGCAAAATTAGTTTACGTGAGTGAGGAACATTATAAGAGAATTTTTATAAGATAATTAAATAAAATGTTCAACCTCGAAAAGTGTTACACATAGATGTAGTTACAATATATTTTAGTTAAAAATAAATCAATCATGATTCAATATTGGTTTCATAAATTTGGATACTCCAATATTATATAAACTAATTCTTTAACATAATATATAAACTATACATTATTGTTAATATATTGAGATAAAACAAGTCATATACCCCATGTGTGTTTAGATAGGTATACAGTCTTAAGCCCAATAATCATGTACAAGATTAAAGTCCCATCAATAATATTTTAGTTTTTTCAAGGTTATTACCACTAGGTTCATTTATATCATAGACACAACCAATTGCAATTATCTTTCCTGATATATAATATCATGGATTCTACAAAATATCTATTTTTCCAAAACATTAAGATTTTGTTATATAATTAGATTTTCCCCTTATACTTACCCCTATATATTTTCCTTGAGATATTTTATCCTATTCATAAAAATATCATCACTAATCCTTTAAAACAACTAAACCATACTCTGAATCGAACTATAGAAACCCAATTAAAAAAAATTTCTTTAAAAAATATTCTATATGGTAAAAAAATTCACAAAAATATATTATAATACCAATAATAGAAGATTTAGTGTTTATGAGGAGTAGATATATAAGAAATCAGTTTTAATACCTTTGTGAAAATTTATTATAATTGAGCCACACTATACTCAATCATATACTTCATATATGTTATAATAATCTTCATAACTAGGGTATATGGAATCATAAGTACAAGGCGAGTTGAAATTATCAATTACTATAAATGTAAGAGATAATAATCAAAGATTATTATTGAGAATAATATTAGAATATGCGTATAATCATGATACATAAGACACATGTAGAAATAAAATCAAAGATCATAAATCTAGGAATAAGGATTTTGATAACATAATACATGCATTAAAATTGTGTAAAAACATGTTTCAACAACCATGATCTATAAAGGAATAATATAAGAATGGGAGGGAGTATAAAACATTTAATAACCTTTAAAATTAGGGAAAAAAAACTTTATACGAAAACATTACCTTCATGAGAAAACCACCAGTTACTATATGAGAAAATAAAATGTACTCATGAATTCTTATCTCATGAGATATAAACAATTTAATAAAAAACTTTTTGGGACATTTAGTTCTCCAATATTTATCATCCATACTTATTATTGTAATATAAAAATAAATCACTTATAACATAATAAAGAACCCATGTAAATAATATTATTTTTATAAAAATTTTAATTGAAAATAATTCACTTTTTATAGCATGAAGATCCCAAAGAAAAAATAAGCATTAAATTATTTTCAAATGGAATCAAAAAAGAAGGTCATTCATAATCATAAAATTATAATCCCATGGAAAATAGATTTGTATCCAAAGTTATTCAGTAACTTTATAGGTAAATAACATTAAATCCTTATAATAAATCATATGGTATTTAAATTTTATAAATAATGGATATATATTTAAGTCAATAATTTCCACAATAAATCAATGAAGTGAATATAATTTAACACCCTTAAATCAAAGGAAGGAAATTTAGAGTGTTAATAAATGGATTACATTTGAAGATAGCTCATATATATACATAGTGGAAGATTAGACAAGACAAATGTAGTGATAAGACATTCCCTTAAAAGAGAAGGAAATTACATAATCTATTTAGATAAAAAAAATATGGATAGAATCGAATGAATATTATTCTTAATCAAGAAAATTATATTTCAATGACAATGAATTTGTTGAAAACAATTTAAGAGTTCTATAAAAATATCATTGGAAATTAAATAATCCTTTACTTTTTGAAATCATTTTGAAATAAATATTTCATATAACTAATAGAAAAATTATTTCTTTTATAAACAATGATGACATAGGTTGAAGGCTTATTATAGAATTAAAATAGTATAATAAATATTTTTTAAGAATGAATAATGTTAAAAATATATTTTAAAAGAAATTATTATAAAGAATAACATATTGGATACTTTCCAAATATATTTTCAAAAAGATCAAGGGAAAACATGGAAGAAAAATTACCTTTATAATTGAAACATCCTTATTATATACTTTTAAATACATATATATTATAAAATAAAATGTATAGTGAAAAATAAAATATTTTATTTTGAAATGAGAAAAGCCCATTATAATAGTTTGAAATGTATTTTTTTTGGAAACTGACATTATTAAGCGAGTAACAGATAATCATTTTTTAAAATATGATATGGTAAATATATATGTCACATGAGGTAACAAATAATTATATATCTAATTATAATAGAGAACATTGGTGGGAATGGAAAATATTTGCAAGAATGTAAATCTATCTTAAATGATTAGGGGAATTATTTTTGAAAATAATAATCTTTTTAACGGAATATTATAATAGTACATGATTAAATTTAAATATCAATATTAATGAATAAGGAATGTTATTTACTATTAAATAGAATATTATAGTGGGAGAATACTATTAGAAAAACCATATATAGGTTTTGGTGGTGGTGTATATTGATATATTGAATAAGTATATTGAAGAAGACTACTACAGATTCATCTTAATCCATCATCTTTATAGAGTTCTTGTAGTATTTTGAATTAGTGATATATTAGTAAGATAGACCCAATGCCATAAATCTTGTTCCATTTAATAGGATGTATTGTCATTATAATTGTTCTTGACATAGTAAAGTTAGACTTGCTGCAATCTGATGAATCATGATGCAGGGAAATTGCATAGTATTTTTCATATGTTTGAGTGTAATTGGTTAATATTTGGTGCCCACATTCGAAAAGATGAATTTTATTTTTTCTTATTGAGTATAGTATGAAAATATTTGAGCTACAAGTGGTGTCAGAAACCACTCAATGGAAGTCACTCCATAGAGGAAGTATCTATGCTCCAAAGTAATGAGTAATTCTAGTAATTTGAGGAGATAAAAATGATACATCATTGGAATATAATGGATGAATTAATGTATAATTTTTTGGGATTTTTTGAACTATAGGTTTCCCCACCACGTTACATTAGAACATGCTATTGAAAATGTTAATAAAAAGAACATATCCCTCTAGTGAAGGTGTAACACCCCGAGATTTAATGAGATATATTATTTTTAATTTCTTTGATGTCATCTATTATACAGTACACCAAGATTATCTTGTACTATACTCGTCACTGTATTATCTTGCAGTATACCAAACACTATTCTTGGCTTGTGTTACACACAATTTCAAGTTTATTTTGGGTAAATTATTCTATGCAACATTAAGTATAGATTTTGAATGATTTATAAATGAAATAAGTTCCTATTATGTTATACTCAACTCCAAATGGAGCTTTCACTACACGCAACCCTTACTTGGGTTCCTTTACATGCAATCAAGACCTTCAACGATAGCGTGTGTAGTACGAAATGTCGAGTTTCACTAAACGAGATATTATTATAATATTATTATAAACTAGCTGTTATGAATAGTAATACCCACTTATTGAAATTTAATAAATTATATCTTTCAAAATGGACTTCATGTTTTATTCGGAATATCGAAATTAGCCTAGGGTGAATTTTTTTTATTTTTTCTGAAAACATTCAATTTTTGATGAATAGTGAAAACACTGGGTTACTATTTAAAAACCAACTTTTTGTTTAAATAATTATTTATTTTTTTAAAATTATTTTAGGTCAAAAGTGATACATAATATCTATATAAGTTCAATATAATTCATTGGAGTCATTTTATAATAATTATATATATATATAAATTGATTGAAGTTTTCACCATCTTTTACCCACCTCCAATGAGAATTTGAAAATTTACAGAAAACATAATTTTACCGCTTCTGTGGGTGGAATTTCGAAAATATGAGGGACACGGTTAACATCAAGGAGTAAAATTTTGTTCAATAAGATAAAAATAATTTTTGGTGAATAGTAACTTTTTACTTTTATTTACCACGGTTAAAAGTATATATGGTAATTAAGGGTAATAATGATATTATTATTACCGTAACACATATCTTAATTCTATTTAATAAGTATAATTCGATCAAAAAAATCCTTCAAAAAATAATATTACCATTTAGATTCACTTGGATTAGATTAGGACACTTATTATTATTTTATTTAAATAAGAGTTAAAAGAGTTAAAATCAAAGTTTAATAACTAAAATATTTTTAATATAGGGTTATACATAAGATAAATTCGTCTATAAACATTCATTATAAAGATAAAAAGATTGAATACATAATGGTATTTTATTTATAACTCTTAGATATTAAATAATTTAATTTATTTATGACACAATGATGATGTAGTAATTACCTTATTAATGAAATATTAACATAATTGATGTTATAAATACCCAAATAAAAGTCATTTGAGACTTTTTATGAATTATAATAATTTTATAGGTTAATATGACATGTTATTATTGATTCAATTACCAAATAGTGTCAAAATTGACATTAAATAATTTTTTAAAAGAAATATTATATTATTAATTGTTATTATATTCCTAAAAATCAATGGTTCTGCCAAATGACTTAGATAAGGTTATATATATTAATAATTAACCACTTGAGGTTCTTTTGGCTTGTTATAGTATGTTTATTAAAAATATAGTGTAATAAAATAATAAGACATGGTAAAAGTTAAATTATTTAACTTTGAGTTAAATCTAAATGATAAGATTAAAATATTAACCTAAACAAGTCTAAAATGTATTGGTTGAGAGTATTTAGACCGATACCCACATTATCATTGTAAAAAATAAATTTGGAGCAATTATAAAAAAAATATGAAATTATTATAAAATAATATCTTATGTTTTCCTAAGGTGCCCTCTCCTCCCTTATAAAAGGGCACCGCCTCCCTCATATCTTTACACAATTTTGAGCCTTGAAGCTCGGTCAACCCATTCCCAAAAACCTTATAAACTTCCCTATAAATATTATATACTTTCTGGTCTTCTCAAAAGACAAACTCTCGTTCCTTAAGAGGAGGTAAGAAGAGGCTCGTCAAAGAAGAGATAATATCCTTTACTGATTCTTTCCAACATATTTCTTCTTCTACTTATTCTTCTTTATTTGTTTCATCATAAATTAATCAAATAAGTATCACCCATATACATATATGTTATTATAAATATGAAACAACCCCATTTCATATTCTATCTATCCTAAGGAAAAAGAAATCACCACGCGTGTGTATGTACGGAATACCTTCCCCACGTCGTGGTGTAATCTGTTTTTCCACCACCACCTTATTTGGATGTGTATAATGGTTTACAAAATAACTATATACGGTTATTATGACATGATACTTATTCTGATATATTATATCATCCACTCCAATTCCATTCAATAATTATGGGAATGATATCATCACTCGTGCGTACGTACAAATTACCGTCTCCACGACGCGATGAGATTCATTCTCCATGGTAACCAATCAAGAATGATTATAAAGTATATATAATGAATAATAATGAAAAATATGACATAATTAATCTACTGTATTTATTTATATATATATATATATGTCCACTACATACTTCCATTCAAGTCAATAAGGAAAGGAAAACATCGTTCATGCGTACGTACGACCTACCATCTTCATGAATTTTGTATTTCATATCATTCATCTATAGATTATATATGTATATACTGAATATATATGATATATAAATCATTATATAAGTAAAAATAATATCAAGAACAACATGTCCAAACACATACGATAAATAAAACGATTTTACCCAAAATGTTGCTTTAACATGGAATTTACAAAAGAACGTGTAATATAAAGTCATAAGTGAATCATATATGATATAATAACAATGAATATGATTTTATAATAAATAAATAAAAATATTTAAATCATTATACAGGAGGTTAGGATATGTACGAAGCATATCAGACCTAAGGTAAGGGATAATTATTCCAGTCTCATTCTTATCTGAGATTATTTATTCATAAGTATTTACTGGTGTTATATTTTTCATCCATGTCAATAAAAAATGTTTTTCATAAAGTTTTTAATATTATACCACGTACATTTAATGTCATATTTACCCCTCTTTTACTTTTACATTGTGTTATGGAAGGAATCTTTCTTTTGTTTACCATACGGGGAACTTTTTGACATTTCCGACAAAAGTATGAGGAGAATGTTTTTTTTAACTTATACGACATGAAAGGATTTATAAGGTTTAATAACTCCTTATTTTAAAGAATCTTACTCTACAATATTTCATGATTATTTTCAACATAATTCTTTTCTTTTAAAATTTCATGGCATTTTGTGAGAAGAAAATGATTTAGAAGAAGAAAGGATATTTTCCTCAAGAATTATTTTCAATTGTTTTATCAAAACCATTTTCGATTTAAGATGACATTATTTCATATGTGTATGTTTCAAATATAATATCTCTATGATTTAAGTGATTTAACTTCTCTTATGATGTAATGATATCCATTTGTTTTATATGGATTATGTTATGATGGAATGATGTTTATGAAACCTAATTTATTCGTTCGGTTACTAAGAATGATGTAGGTTTATTTTGTGGCATACGAAACAATGATTTCATTATAAGATGAGTGGGACCAATATCTCCCTCCAATGCATTGGTTAAATATTTATATCTCTTGATATATACATGGATATAATGGTAAGTTAATCCGCTTCAGTGTTACAGGACTGAAACAAGGAGTGAACTCGATTCAGAAAGGGACTTTGTCAACTAATATGTTCTTAGCAGCAATTCCGTGGCTACTATGGAAATCATGTCTTGTGCTTAATGTGTTTCAACAATTAAATATTTTATTCAGATGGTATTTTATCATGATTAATGTTCCTTTATGACCTATGCCTTATGTACTGCCAATATTTATTTCACAACTCATGATTTTGATGTGTAAACTTTATGTTCATGTTTTGAAGTTCAAATGTATATGGTTTGTTTTATTTTCTCTATGCTTACCATTGCTGAGAATTTGAGCTCACCATTTATATGTAGTCTTTTCCCCAGGATATAAAGAAAAGATTTAGGTAGGAAAACAAAAGTGGAATATCTTTATGGGAGATGTTGAAGATCATTCACCACGATTAGAAGATTATGTTCTGAGTTTCCAAAGACGCTAAACTATTACGTTCCTTGTGTGTTTGTTTTTGTTAGGTATTAAGTATTACAAAAAAGTAATGTAATATACATGTAAGTCAAGATTTCGGTCTCTACAGTTGGTATCATAGGAAGGGTTTAGTAACCTTTGGAAACTAGGATGTGAAAACTTTAGTGACATCTCTAGAGATATTTATATGGTATGTCTAGGGATGTTCATAATGTTATGTATAAGTATAGGTTATAGTCCTACAATTATAATAACGATCATGAATAACCTATGATTAAACCTATGATGATAGAGATTGAATGTACTCCCCTTGATTATATTGTTTTCCGAGTATGATTTTTGCCTCTCACACTATTCTTTATTGGTTTTAGAAAATGATTGGAAATAGGAAGATTCACGATAATAGAGGATATGATGGACAATGGAATGATATTCTTCATGAGAAACCAAATGAAATGGGATTTGGAAGTCCAAACATCGTTATTATGCCTAATCAGAAATCTCATAATATGATCAATAATCTCAACTTTGGTAAGTTTCCTGAATTATCTAATAAGAGAAATATGGAGTTTCATGATGATCATAGAGGAAAGAAAGTTCAATTTCCATCATGTAAATCATGTGGTAAGAGGCATCAGGGAGAATGTTTCAAAGGAACTGGAAGATGCTTTGGGTGTGGAAAAGAATGACACAAAGCTAGTAATTGTAAAGTAAAAGGTTCAGTTAACACCATGGACAAGGATAGTGGTATTGTTAAGACATCAACAATGGTTAAATGTTTTAAATGTGGAATGTACCGGCATTATAAAAACCAATTCTCTAAGGGAAAATTTCATGAAGAAAATCAACATGGTCGTTTGGGTAGTATTTATGTTGTTGATAATGAAGAGACTAAATATGATATATGAGATGAAATAAATAATGTAGCTCCATTATTGGTTTAAGAAGGTAGTGGAATGATTGTATGTTTATCAAGAATAATGTATGGTACTGTGGAATAAATAAAAATATAAGGATTGTTCCACTTTTGTCTTTCTATGAGTTTTTTAAAGTATATGATGAATGGTACCGGTCACCATGAAAGGTTATTCCAATATTTTTGGAAGGTAGATGATATTTGAATAATGAATGGATAAAGAGATAATGAGATGTTTGATAGTATTAATGAGATCATGACTGATATAAGGACAAAGTGATATCAGGGTTTGAGTATATAGAAATTTTGGGATTTTGGTATGTGGAAAGAGTTAACTTTTGACAGCATTCCTGTTTTCATTAAGGTTCTATGGTAATTCATGTTTCAAAAGAATACATGATTAAGGTATTCACATATTTCTAATGTGAACAACATGATATATATTATGATATATGGGGGATAAATGATGGTATTCACGTGCTTTTTATGAGACCTTTCAAGTAATCATTTTCTTTATACTATGAGATTGGTCAGATGTATTTGGGATAAGCATAAATATTGGAATGGATTATGTTGGACATAAGATAGTATTATTTAAGGATAGAACTTGTTTTTCAATATTATTTTTGGAATGTTATAATAGTATAGTTTTATAAAAAGGACAACATGTAGGATGGGCGACAACCCATCGCGTCGGACAAGGATGATGGAATCGAACCCACAACCGAACTGAGACATGACTTTATCGCCTATCACTGGCCTAAAAGATGTCCCTTGTTAGTAGAAACTAGTTTTATTTTATTTAGCGCTATGATAGATGAATTATAAATCCATTTTAGCAACCATATATAATTAATCTCTGCAGAGATGGACTTATGTATATTTAATAAATTGTGCTAAACTTTTAGCGATAGAAATAGATGGAATGACCTACCATTCTATCACATGATCTACTATGACTTCATGAATACAAAATTCAACTACATTTCTTTAAGATATGAAGTGGAAATTATTTAAGGCATAAAAAATGATTAGATTGTACCAAAATCAAGTATTTATTTGTTTTAATTCAGCAATTCTTCAACATTAGAAAAATGATATTGAAAACAAAAAATGTTTTCCTAGTGCTATTATATCTGATAAATAATATGGTACCTTAAATCATCACAAATTTATGGCTTTTTTATTGTTGTATTTTTCATATCCATGTTCTCTACCACTCTCCATTAGAACTTGATGGTGATATTTCTCTTCCATATCCATATTTTCACCTATGTTCTCCTATGTGGAATCATAGTGATTAGTTAAGTTTTGTATTGGTTACATTTCATAGTTTAGTTTTTAAAGTTCTGTTTTGGTAATCCTTTTGACGATGTGGGATTCTATGAAAGAATCTTTCATGTAGAAAACCATTTATAACCCCGACAAATTTCGAGGGAAATTTTTAATTTAAGGGGGTAGAATATAACCCCCGAGATTTTATGAGAAATATTATTTTTCATTTCATTGATGTCTTCTATTATACACTACACCAAGATTAGATTATACTATATGCAACACTGTATTAGCTTGTAGTATACGCAACACTATTCTTGGCTCATGTGACACACAATTTCATGTTCGTTTTGTGGAAATTATTCTACGCAACATTAAGTATAGATTTTGTTTAATGTATAAATGAAATAGGTTTTGATTATTTTATATGCAACACCAAACAGAGCTTTCACTACACGCAGCCCTGACATGGCTTTCATTACACGCAATCAAGACCTTCCTCGATAGCGTGTGCAGTACACAATACCGAGTTTCACTAAATGAGATATTATTATAATATTATTATGAACTAGCTGTTATGAATAGTAATACCAACTTTCTGAAATTATATAAATTTTATCTTTCAAAATGGACTTCATTTTTGAATTAGGAATATCGAAATTATCTTAGTGTGAAGTTTTTGTATTTTTTCTGAAAACATTCAATTTTTGATGAATAGTGAAAACAATGGGTTAATATTTAAAAACTGACTTTTTATTTAAAAAATTATTTTTTTATTTAAATTTATTTTAGGTAAAAATTGACACATAATATCTATATAAGGTCCATGTAATTCATTGGATTCATTTTATAATAATTTTTTATATATAAAATTTTTATTGAACCATTCACCGTCTTTTACCCACCACCTAGGAGAATTTGAAAATTTACATAAAACATAATATTACTGCTTCTGTGAGTAGAATATCAAAAATCTGTGAGACACGGTTAACATAAAGGAGAAAAATGTGGTTTAATTAGTTAAAAATAATTTTTGGTGAATAGTAACTTTTTACTTTTATTTACCACGGTTAAAAGTAAATAGGGTAATAAAGGGTAAAAATGATATTATTATTACCCTAACACATGTACTAATTCTATTAAATAAGTATAATTAGACCAAAAACAACCTAATGAATATAATATTACTATTTATATTCACTTGGATTAGATTATGACACTTATTATTATTTTATTTAAAGAACAGTTAAAAGAGTTAAAATCAAAGTTTAATAACAAAAACATTTTTAATATAGGGTGATACATAAGATAAATCCGACTATAAATATACATTATAAAGATAAAACTATTTCTTACATAGTGGTATTTTATTTATAATTTTTAGACATTAAAAAATTTAATTTATTTATGACACAATGATGATGCAGTAATAACTTTATTAATGAAATATTAACATAATTGATGTTATAAATACCCAAATAAATGTAATTTGAGACTTTTTATGAATTCCACAAATTTTCTAGGTTAATATGACATGGTATTATTTATTCATCTAACATGGATAGAACTAATCATGTTGTTATGATTTTAACAAAAATAAATTACCAAATAGTGTTGAAATTGACATAAGATAGTTTTTAAAAGAAATATTATATTATTAATTGCTATTATATTCCTAAAAAACTAAGGTTAGGCCAAATGACTTATATAAGGTTATATATATTAATAATGAAACATGTGGGGTTCTTTTGGCTTGTTATAATATGTTTATTAACTATATAGTGTAAGAAAACAAGAAGACACGGTAAAAGTTAAATTATTTAACTTAGAGTTAAATCTAAATGATAAGGTGAAAATAATAACCTAAACTTTTCTAAAACCTATTTTATGACATTATTTAGACCCATAACCACATTAGCTTCGAAATAAATCAATTAGGAGATATTATAAACCGAATATGACTTTATTATAATATAATATTTTAAGTTTTCCTAAGGTGCCCCTCTCCTCCCTTATAAAAGGGCACCTCCTCCCTCTTCTCATTACAAAAATTTGAGACTTAATGATCTTCAAAACCCTTCCAATTTCCATTATAATCATCCCTAGAAACATTATAGAGGTTCGAGTCTCCTCAAATGACCAACTCTATTGCCTTAAGAGGAGGTTAAGAAGAGGCGCGTCAAAGAAGAGGTAATATCCTTTACCGATTTTTTCCAATTCATTTATTCTTCTAATTATTCTTATTTATTTGTTTTATCATAAATTAATAACATCAGTATCACTCATATACATATATTTTTTTATAAATATGAAAAAAACCCCATATCACCTTCTATCTATTCTACGGAAAATGAAATCACTGCACATGCGTACGTACAGAATACCATCTTCACGACGTGGTGTAATATTTTTTTCCTCCACGACCTTACTTGGATGGGTATAATAGTGTACAGAATAACTATATAATGTTATTATGACTTGATACTAATTCTGAGATATTACATCATCCACTCCAATTCCATTCAATAATTATGGGAATCATATCATCACTCGTGCATACGTACGGACTACCGTCTCCACAATGTGATGAGATTCATTCTCCATGTTTACCATTCAAGAATGATTAAAAAGTATATATAAAGAATAATAATGAAATATATGAAATAATGTAGCTACTGGATTTATGTATATATATATATGTGTGTGTCATGTACTTACTTACATTCAAGTCAATAAGGAATGGAAAACATCGTTCATGCGTACGTACGACCGACCGTCTCATTGAATGGTGTATTTATTTTCATTCATCAATCTATTATATATATATTTATTTACTGAATATGTAAGATATATAAATTATGATTTAAATTCTTGAAGTAAGTAATTCAATATATAAGTAAAAATGATATCAAGAACAACAAGTCCAAACATGTACGATAAATAAAAATATTTTACCCAAAACGTTGCTTTAAAAAGGAATTTACAAAATAACGGGTAATATAATGTCATAAGTGAATCATATATGATATAATAACATTTAATATTATTTTTCAATAAGTAAATTACATTATTTAAATAATTATATAGGATGTTCGGATACGTACGAAGCATATCGGACCTACGGTAAGGGATAATTATTCCAATCTCATTCTTCTACTAGATAGTTTATTCGTAAGTATTTACTGGGGTTATATTTTTCATCCATGTCCCTAAAAAATGTCTTTCATAAAGTTTTTAATATTCTTCCATGTATTTTTAATGTCATATTTACCACTCTTTGACATTTACTTTGTGTTATGTATGGAATCATTCTTTTGTTTACCATACGAGGAACTTTTTGACTTTTCTGACAAAAGTATGAGGAGAATGTTTTTTTAATCTTATATGGCTTCAACGGATTTTTACAGTTTCGTAAATCCTTATTTTAAAGATTCTTTATCTACAATATTTCATGAATATTTTCAACAAAATCCTTTTCTTTTAAAATTTCATGGCATTTTGGGAAAAGAAAATGATTTTGAAGAAGAAAGGATATTTTCTTCAAGAATTCTTTTAATGTGTTTTATCAAAACCAGTTTCCATTTACGATTACATTATTTCATATATGTATGTTTCAAGTATAATGTCTCTATTATTTACATGATTTATCTTCTCTTATGATGTAATTAAATCCATTTTCTTTATATGGATTATGTTATGATGGAATGATGTTTATGAAACCCATTTTATTCATTGGGTTATTATGAATAATGTATGTTTGTTTTGTGGCACACAAAAGAATGATTTCATTATGGGATGGGTGAGACTTATATATGCCTCAAATGAATTGGGTAATGTTTTATATTTCATGATATACACATGGCTCAAACGGTAAGTTAATACGGCTCAGTGTTATAGGACTAAAATGAGGAGTGAACTCGATTCAGAAAGGGACTTTGTCTACTAAGATGGTCTTCGCAGCAATACCTTGGCTACTATGTAAATCATATCATGTGCTTAATCCTTTTACACAATTAAATGTTTTATTCCCATGCTATTTTATCATGATTAATGTTCCTTTATGACCTATTCCTTACGTATTTCCAAGATTTATTTCACAACTCAAGATTTTGATGTGTAAACTTTATGTTCATGTTTTGAAGTAAAAATGTATATGTTTTGTTTTATTTTATCCATGCTTAACTTTATTAAGAATTTGAGCTAACCCTTTATATGTTTTCTTTTCCGCATGATATAAATAATGGTTTTAGGTAAGAAAAAAAGGGGAACATCTTTATGGGAGATGTTGAAGATCTTTCACTACGATTAGTAGATTATGTTCTGAGTTTCCAAAGACACAAACTATTACGGTCCTTGTGTGTTTGTTGTTGTTATATATTAAGTATTTTGAAAAAGTAATTTAATGTACATGTATGTCAAGCTTTGGGTCTCTACATAAGGTAATCATGATGTAGTTTCTAAAAACTGAGAATGTTATACCATATAACACCATAACATCCCATAATTTGGTAGTTTCAACCATCTACTAGTTCCATTTAGAAAATGGAATATAGTTTTAATGATATAATATCTGATTTGAATTTTGTTACCCATTATCATTCCAAAAATTATGAGGGGCACTTAACCCAATTAGAAAACTAGTGGACAGTGATAAAGTAGATAAATACTTGTAGAAGTATTTGGAAAATAAAAAAATAAAGAAGAAGATCTCAGGGTTTTATCATGAACTCTTCTGGATGGTTGAAGGCCGAAGAAGGTGTTTTTAATAGAAATCCATTATATCAATAGAATTTAAAAAATTAATTTATAAATGAGAAATAGTATTCATGGTGAATAATTATATCAAAATTGATTTCTGAAAGAGGATACATGATGGAAAGTAGTTAGTTTTTGGGTGTCAGATAGTAATGTGTTTTACAAACATTCATGGTAGTAAACTAGGATGGCTAGGGAGAATTATCCAAACTTTTACTTGTAATGTAGGGATATTTTATCAATTAAAATATATAGGCACATTATTTTTAATGATTATTAGATGTATCCCAATGCAGGTGAACCAATAAAAAACACCCATGTCATTTATAACTATCATCACTCATTGTGAGGGAAGAGAGGGAGAGAGATAATGAAATTACGACATTTTTGAAGATGAGAGAACTTGATCCTTAATCAAGTAATAATTTTTAAATATCCATAATTCAATTCACTCACCCTCTTAGGGTGAAATCCTTGATAAGTGTCTAACATGTGGTATCAAAGGGGTTGTTTTTTGTTCTCCCCCTATGAATCATGAAGATTTTTTTAACTAAAAAAGTATTTCTATATTCGAAGGTTGTAATTTTTGGTTTTATAAAAGCTATATAAAATACCATTTCAATAACTTTGGAATGGATTTATAAAAATCATACATTTTTAGAATCCCTACTATAATATAGATTAAATCATTCAAAAATAAATATCATCATGAATTGGATGTAGATTCCAAATCCATATGTTCCTTTGGGAAGTTCTCTATACAATATTTTCTATACAAACGTAATTCCATTAAAAACCTCTCATGTTATATGAGAAATGCTTCATAAAACGTATTAAGGAGATTCGAAGGATTGATAGTCAAAGATGTAGGTTTGTTGTATCAAATACAAATATTTGAAAATGAATTAAAATGACATGGTTGATTCCTTTTTTGATCATATAAACGTGATTGCTGAAAATATTCAAGTACACAGTGTAGATATCAAGGATGAAAAGATTAAAAATTATACCTTGAGAAGACTCCCCGCTCATTTTAGTTCAATGTTTTTTGTTGTAAAATTTGTACGCATAAAAGAAATGTCACCTGATTTATCTCATAATACTCTTATTACTTATGAGATTAAAATTAAAGACAATGAGTAAATACTGGAGGAGAGTAGAATGAACCATACATTACATACCTTGGTATTAATTCAAAATTAAAGTACATTCATTAAAACATATAATAAATCTCGAACATGACCGTATAGATATATTGTATTTACAAATATGGAAACATAAACAAATGGTTAATAAAACATTTATATTGCCTCCCACTTTTTTCTTCAGAACCAGACTCATTTATAATGTATCATACTTAATAACCTTCTTCATAACTCGGGGAAAAAGAAATATATGAAAGGTTGAACTCATATACTTAGTAAGGTTATACAAGGAAAATATCAATCATATCAAAATCATAGGACATAAGAACATAAAATTTTAAAACCATGTCATGTATATGAAGTATCGTGATATCATTTCGTGGGATTAATGATCATAATAATTAATGGACATAATCCCAAAATTCATAAGCTAATACCTGAAGTTTTGTGGAATACACATAATCATAGAAAATAATTTTCATATTATCCAAGGCTCATGGACAATAACATCATAGCAGACAAAGTCCATTACTGAACTGGGTTTACATGCCAATCTTGCCTAGTATTTCTAAAACATATTTACTTGTCATTCTAGTAATGTCTAGAAATGAGATATAATTATTTACCCACTTAATTGGAGGGAGATATAGGTCCCAACCATCTAATAATTAAATAATCCTTACATGTGCTGCAGAAACATAATGATTTCATCATATCATAACCCAATAAATATAATGGGTTCAATAAACATCATTGTATTGAATCATAATCCATATAAAATATCATTCCATAACTAAAACAATCAAATCATAGTAATAATATGGATATGAACATAAACCTATTTAAATATCATCCTCTTATATAGAAAATAATTTTCATAAAACAATTGAACTTAAATCTTGAGGAAAATATCCTTTCTTCTTCAAAAATGTTTTATTTTTTGAAAATGTCGTGAATTTTTAAAAGAAAATAATTTCATCTAAAATAAACTTGAAACTATGTAGATGATGATTCATATAAATAAGGCATTATAAATATGTAAAAATCTATTCATGCCATATAAGTTAAAAAACCATTCTTCTCATACTTTTACTAGAAAAGTTAAAAATTATTTCATACCAAAAAATGAAACAAGATTCATTTCATACCATTTATTAAAAATTTACCAATGGGTAAAATTGACCTAAAGAGTTTTAGAAGAATAAAAATAATATTACCTATTATAGGAAACATGGATGTCTATGATAAATATACACTTGTAAATACTTACATTTAAAAAATATCAGATAAAAATGATATTTAAAAATCAATTTTTTGTTTTTAAATTTTTTTATTATTTTTGAACAATTTATTAAAATGATATTTTTATAAAATATTAATAGTGTCAATTTTGACACTATTCATTTCTTTGATTTTAAATAAAATCCACACAGAAGATAACTTCAAAACAAAAAATTGAATATACAAAAAACATGTAATAATCAACTATAAAAATCAAGGAGAACCATAAAAAATTAAAATTATTTTCCTTTTAATATTTTTCAAATTATTTATTTGATATTTATTTAATAAAATAACTCATGCATCACTATTTCCTCATCCTTAATGGAAATTATTTTATATTAAAAAAATGTAAATAAATTTCTATGATTTATTTAATTATATTATATTTCATGATAATATCTATAGTTTATATTATCTCTCTTTTAGCTATATATTAAAATTAATATACTTTTATAAAAAAAGCGTGACATTTCTTAAAATTTATTGATTTTAACAAAATTAATGTCATGTTAAGGGGAATGTGGCCATTAAGGGAATATATATCAAAAAATATATGATAATTGCCTAATTATGTCATAAAATGTGATTTTTACAGGTGTTATGGAAATTTTATAAAATTATTTTTACAATTAATTACCTGA
Source organism: Viscum album (assembly GCA_963277665.1). Taxonomy (NCBI): domain Eukaryota; kingdom Viridiplantae; phylum Streptophyta; class Magnoliopsida; order Santalales; family Viscaceae; genus Viscum; species Viscum album. Next base: position 1,509,998,418 of record OY728153.1, on the reverse strand, counting down.
TTTACCTTCAACCATTGAAATAAAAATAATAACCAAAGTCACTATTCATAATACCCAAAAATAAATTTATCCAATTTACATAATTTATACATAAATATTCAAAATTTGGATTTCATTTTTAAAATTTCAAAACACATAATTTGTATTAATTAATTTAAAATCAATCTCATTGTTGGAATGAGAGAATATGTTTTTAGAAGTTAAAACATTGCAAAAGATTGAAATGTTTTTACATATGAATTAAATGTAAAATTAATGATAAAGAAATAAATTATATTAATTGATTAAAATGTATTATATTAATACTTTAAAACTAATCAATATTATAAGTTAACCATATAAATTAGTTTGATGAAAAAATATGTCGTCTCTTAAAATTTAGTGTAGTTTTATTATTCATCAAAACATGAATGTTATGAGAAAATATAAAAAATTCATCCAACATAAATTTTAATATCCTTTTTCAAAATAAAATCTTAATATTTTCGTATTAGAATTATTAATTTGTCAAAATATTAATTTGAAAGGGGTTCTCTTTTCAATGGAGTAAAATTACCCTTTTAAAAAATAGTGTTTTATAAATCAAATTGGGTTTATTCATAACCTATGAATAATATATCCATTGGATGAATATAAAAAAAATTATTCAGTATATAACATATAGATATCTCATTAATTTCATTACCAAAAGCAATTCACTCAATAATTAAAAAAATCTATTTGATTTATTTTTTTCATAAATAATTAATAGCCAATGAATTGAAGAATTTTTATAAATTAGTTATAATTATTCCAAGTAACCTAACAGCTAGTCTATAATAGTAATTTTATATTAGGGTGTCTCTTGGTCCATTTACACTCACAATTGTGTGAAAATGAAGCGACTAATGAATAAAATTTATTTATGGAAAATATTTCATAAAAACATACGGGTGTTACATTTTACCCCCTTAAACTAAACTTTTCCCCTAAACATTTTCACTTGGAAACAAATATATTTTAATACCTATCCTTAATCATATCCTGAAGTTACCATGCAACTTCTTACTATTTGTGGTTCCACCATAAAACATAAACAAGCGAGTGGTCTCGTTTCGTAGAACTTTTTCAATATGATCCAGAATGGCTATCAATTGTTGTTCATGTGAATGATTTTTCTCTGGTGGTATGAATTATGAGTTTAGTAATGTAAAGGATTAAGTATTCTCTTTCTCAGGAGAGATACATGGAACACATCATGATCTCTAGAGAGATTTGGTGGAAGTTCAAATTGGTAACTTACCTTCCCAACACGATCCAAAATTTCAAAAGAACTAATATACCTTGGGCTTAGCATTACCTTCTTTGTAAATATCATTACTCTCTTCTAGAAAGATAATCGTAGGAACACCTTATCACCCACTTAAAACTCTAGGTAAATTCATCGGTTGTTAGCATATCTTTTTTGTCTAATCTGTGATTCTCTTGTGTGTTATTGAATATATCTGACCTTTTCTTCAATTTCCTCAACAAGACTAGGTCCTAATAGATTTATTTCCCCATGTTCATCCCATCAAGTTGATGTTATTATCTTATTTCTACAGAGGGATTCATAAGGATCCATCTAAATACTGGAGTGTAAGCTATTATTCTAATAAAATTCCACCAAAGGTTTGTGTTGATCGAAACCACATTTGAAATCCATATAGAATGATATCATCATGTCTTTTAGAATTTGAATTATCCTCTCAAACTGACCGTTTGTCTGAGAATGATATGTAGTGCTGGCTGTTAACTATATATCATGGCCATGCTGAAGATTTCGTCATAACTTCTCAGTAACCCTCTTATCTCATTAAGATTTAATGGTAGGTGGAACTCCATGAAATCCTACCACTTATTTTACAAATAAACTAGAACGATGATCAAGAGAGAAATCCTCTCTAATAGAAATGAAGAGTTACAAATTCGTAAGATGATAAACTATTACCCATATTTTATTATTTCATTGAATGTTTTGAGAAGTTCGAAGAAAAAGTCCATAGTGATGTTTTCCCATTTCTATTCTGGTATGGGTAATGGTTGTAACATCCCCTTAGACTTATGTCTCTCAACCTTACCTTGTTACCAACCAAAGCATTGATAGACATATTTTGTAGAATCTCTTTTCATTTCATCCCACCAAAGTACCCATTCAGGTACCTAAACATACTTGTGCTTCCAAGGTGAAAAGATAATGAAGAACTATGAGCGTCATCCAATACCTCTTTCTTTAAATTTGGTATGTAAGGAATAAAAACTCAGTTCCTAGACCTTATTATTTCATCACAATCAAGGTTTAATTCAAAAATATTTTGCACCATCATTTATAGCTCTACATCTTTTTTCAACACCTCCTTAATCATCACTTGTATAGATGGTTGAACATTCATTTTAGAAAGATAATATTTCCCCCATTACATTAAAATTTGAAGATCCATCCTTTGAAAATCTATAAAAATTGGATCATTTGATATTATCATAATGGATTTCCTCGCATGGTCTTATTAACTTAAAGCATATGTCACCTTTTTCTCTTTCCCCAGGAGGAAATGTATTGAGTAGTCATGATCTTTAATCAACTCCAATCATCTTCTTTGGTGAATATTCATCTCCATTTGCATGAAAATATACTTTAAACTTTTATGATAAGTATAAATATCTCTACTTTGACCATAAAGATAATGCCTTCATATCTTTAATGAAATTATTACCGCAGTAAACTCCAAATCATGAGTTGGGTAATTATCTCATATATTTTTAACTTCTGTGAGGAATAAGCTATCACCATATCATTTTTCATGAGAACACATCCCAACCCCTTCTTGGATGCATCTCTGTAGATCACAATCCTTTCTTTATTGCAAGACAGTGTGAGCACAGGTGCACATGCTAACCTTCTTTTTTTCTCTTTGCAACTCTCATTATATTTTTCCATCTATAGGAACTCAACACCTTCCTAAGTCAACTTGGTGAGTGTATTAGGTAATTGTGAAAAATATTTCACAAAATATCAATAATATCTTGACAAACCAAGAAAATATCAAATCTCAGTTACCATTTTTGGTCTCAGCCAACTTTCAATGACTTCTATTTTTTGATGGATCCACATATATCCCAAATAATGATATTATGTGGGAAAAATTGAAAATATTGGAATCCAAAATTCACACTTTGTAAATTTTTCATAAAACTTATACATTATTAGGGTATTCAGTACATTTATCATGTGCTCTTCATGTTCATCCTTTCTCTTATAACAAACAAGAATATCGTCTATAAAGACTACCACAAACTTCTCAAGATAGTCTCTAAAGACTCTATTCATTAGATCGATGAAGATAATGGGGAAATTAGTAAGACCAAAAGGCATCACTATAAATTCATAGTGTCCACAACTTGTATGGAATTACATCATTGGTATATCATCCTTATTGACTCGTAATTGATGAAATCTTGAAGGAAGATCAATTTTGGAAATGTATGGAGCTCTACGTAGTTGGTCGAACAAGTCATCAATATAGGGAAGATGATATTTGTTCTTTATAGTGAACTGGTTATGCTCTTGATCATCAATTTAGAGCCTCATTGATCAATATTTATTTTTAACAAATAGAATAGGTGCTCCCAAAGTTGATTCACTAGGTCATATGAATCCATTATAAATATTCTCTTGGATTTGCTTCTTCAATTCCTACAACTCAATTGGGGCCATTATATAAGGTGTCTTTGAACAGGAATAATGCCAAGCGTGATTTCTATTAAAAACTCAACTTCAATATTTTGTAAAAGACTAGGAAATTATTCTGGAAAGTCATCATCAAACTCCCATACAATGGGAATATTATTAATCATGAGTTTCTCCCCAACCATTTGTGGTAAATAACCCTTGTTTATAACAATAAAAACCAATAAGATGGATGAAATTTCTATTGGAAGGTTATTTCGATCCTTGAATTGATCTATGATCATAGATTGATATAAAATATGAAATGTGACTTCCCATCCTTGTAAATTGATATGAGATCCATATAAAGAAATCCAATCTTTGACAAAAATCACATCAAATTCCACAATAAGAAGAATCACATGATTTGTAGGAAGCACTATCCCACAAACATAATCCAGAGAATAATTATAAACTTTTGATGCAACTGTTGTTCCATTATGAGTCATCATTGCAAACAAAACATCTAATTGTTAAGGTAACACAATAATACCCTTATAAAATTCTTAAAAAATAAAAGAGTGGGTGGATCCAAAATAAATTAAATCATTTTATTCTTTAGAGTGTAAGGTAAGTGTATGTTTCAAAACATCATTATCATACTCCATGTTCCTAAAAGTTATTTCATGTGACTTTCCTTTGTATTTTTTCTTAAGATTTTGTTGAAGTTTCTTATCATCAATAACCCTTAGATTAGAAAATTTATTGGCATAATTATCCATTTCCTTAGACTTGTAGCATTGTAGTATAGGAGGTGTATTCTTTGACCCTTTTCTTTGTTCATATCATTACACATCGTTTTCCCATTACTTCGGAATTCAACATATCGGAGACCTTATTTTCCATACATAAAACATTTATCAGTCCCTTTAAGACAATTCCTCTATTATTCGTTCCAAACTTTTAGAATAATGGAAAACTCATCTTATTTTCAGTGTGTTTTTTATATTTTCAATTGAATTAAAATTTTCTCTTCTTATCAAATCCATAGGGTTGATGAGTTACTTGAATCTCCATATCAACCTTGAGAGTACATCAACTGATTTCACTATAGTTATTAAAGTACCTTATGAAAAAAAATCAATTTAGAGATATGGGTTTAAGACACTAAAGAATCGATTAATTTTACTCTCACATTCGATAATAATTTCAGATGAATACCTTGCAAGCCTTATAAAATTTTCATCATATGTACCAATAGATTCATCATCCTTTTTTGTAAGTTAAAGGAACTCCATCCCAAATATTTGTTCTACGAATATGAGAAATGTACTTAATGAAAAATAATTTATTGAACTCATCCCTTTATATGGACTCAATTTTATTTCTTTTCATCGTATTCTAGATAACATTACCCAATTGATTAGATTCACTTTCAAGATGATAGACTTCTAAGATGACTTTATCATGTTAAAAATATTGTATAACAAAAAATATATTTACAGTGGTACTAATAAATTGTTCACCCACTAATGGATTAGAATACCCGTTGAATGACGGTGGACGCTTCCTCATAAAGGACTCAATAGAATGTTTCTCCCTAATTTTCTCATTTGGAAGTCCTACATGATTTATATCATGAGAATGTTGAGTAAGCATGGATACATGATTTTTCATTCCATCTCCCTTAACATCTGGTTTCTCGGGGGGATAATCATTACTCTTTTTTTCACAATCAACATTAAAGCGGTTCCTTGGGGTTCCAGTCACTGACTAAAACCCAGAATCATAGTGTGAGAAACACTTATCATAATGGTAAAACCACATAATCAAGCATAAAATTTCAATTTAGGACACATTAGGTTTTATACTACGTTGTTCATAGTCATATATAAAACACTAGGATTTTAACCTATAATTAGACATATCCTTAGGGTTATTTCTATGTCTTTCTCATCTTAGTTTCCAAAGTTTAACAATACATTTTCTCTGATACCTACTATAACAAACCATAATTTAAAAACATTGATATTAATTCAAAATTTAAGTACATTAATTATAACATATAATAAATCATGGTAGTATTGTATAGGTATAGTGTCTTTAGAAACAAGGATACATAATCAATTGGTTCATAAAATAGACAAATTGTCTCCCACTTATTTCATCATGACTATACTCTTTTCTGACATATCTTACCTAATACCCTACTTCATGACCTAGTGAAAGGAAACATATGAAATGGTGAGATCAAATTCTTAGTAAGGGAATAAAATGGAAATATCAATCATATCATAATCAAAAGTCATATTAACATAACATTTTAAAATCTTTTCATACATACGATGTAGCATGATATCATGTTGTGGGCTAAAAGTTCAAAAGAATCAATCGACATAATCCCAAAAGACATAACATAATAAATGAATATTTATGGCATGCACATCAATATATAAAATCTTTTCCATATTTTCCAAGGCACATATCCAAGACTATCATAGGGTACCAAGTCCATTATTGAACCAAGATTACTTATCATTCCATCCCAGTATTACTGAACAAAATATACTTTTTGTTCTAGTCATGTCGATATCATGAGATATAAATCATTACCCATTGCATTGGAGGGATATATAGGTCCCAACAATCTCATAATGTGATCATTCTTACATGTTCCAAAAAAACATACTGCATTCATCATAGCATATCCCAAGAAATAAAATGTTTTTCTTAAAAATAAAATATCATAACCTAATCGATAAAAAATATAATTCCATCATTAAAACAATCATATCATAGTAATTATTGGGATTGAAACAAAACACTATTTTCTGTGCATCATCTTAGATGGAAAATAATTTTTATAAAGCACTTGAACATAATTCAAGAACAAATATCCTTTCTTCTTCAAAAACACTTTATTTTCTCAAAATGACTCCAAATTTTTGAAGAAAAGAAATTAGTTAAAAATAAACATGAAACTTTTTTTGGTGAAGCTTAATTGAAATAAGAAATTATGAAGATGTAAGAATATTTTCATTTCATATAATATAAAAGAACATTCTCCTCGTACTTTTTCTAGAAAAGTAAAAAAGTACCTCATATAGAAAAATTCCAAGAGATTCCTTTCATACCATTTAATAAATTTTTTAAAAAGGGTATAATTGGATTTAAAGTATTTTAGAAGAATATGAATAATATTACATATTATAAGAATTATGGATGAGGATGATAAATATGCCCTAGAAAACCCTTACGTATAAACAATGTCGGATAATAATGAGATTGAAAATTTTCCATTACCTTAGGTCGGATATCCTTTTTATGTATTAGAAAATCCTATATAATAGTTAAAATTTGTTATTAAATTATAATAGAACCGTATTCATATTTCTGATATCATATTTGATCCAATTATATCATTTTGTTAGTATTGTTTCAATATTTCCATTATTTCATGTGTTAGCTGCATTGTTTACCATTTATTGTTTTCCCAGGTAATTTATTTTTGTTATACTTATTATGTATTTTATTCGGGACCAGAATGACATTAAGTTTAAAACTATTAATTTTACACATCATATAAATTTTATAATCAATCAGGAAATATTAATTTGGAGAATGAATCTCACCATGTTGTGTAGACGGTTGGTTGTACGTACGTACGAGCAATTATATCATTCCATTTGATGGTTAAATGGTTTAAAAATGGATGGTATATTAATTATGTAGAATAATTATCATATTTTATTAACTATTTACACTTTTTATACACATAATTATACCCATATAAATAATGTACTTTTGAATAACAGATTACACAATGACGTTGAGACGGTAAGCTATATGTACAAATCCATAGTGACAATGTTATTTGTAGGATGGTTAAAAGGAGGTATAATGTTTTCCTATATTTAAAATAAAATATTATCATTTAGATCATACTGTATTTATTCCTTTATAGTGGAAACAACATAATAATAATATGTAGAAGAAGAAAATAATTTTGAAAAAGGTGATAAAACAATTACCTATTTTTTGAGTATCTCCTTTTGATTTTCACAAAGCCTTAAAAGGTTAGATTTCTTCCTAATGTGTGGACTCTGGGATGAAGTGAGGGAAGTTGGTAGAGGAAATGGGCATGGTTTGTATGAGAAAAATGTATTTATATGCGTGATTAAAAGAGAAATAGAGGTTCCCTTATATAAGAGAGGGGAGGGAAACCTTTTAAAATACCAAAACAATTAATATAATACAAATTAATATTTTAATTAAAATAGATAAAAAGTGGATTATTTCGAATATAAGTTGTTTATAAATCTAAATAATCGCAAAAAATAAAATGTATACATATTTTCCTTTGATTTAAAACCTTATAAGTTTGATTTATCCTTTTTAATCTATTTAATTTTTATTATAGAATTACATTCTAAATATTTAATGGTCATAAAAATTTACTTATATTGTGTTAGTTAATAATAAATGGATATTTTATGAAATTTTGTACCTTTTAAATATAACTTTTTAATTTTTAAACATTTTTATGTTTTTTAAATAATTTAATAAAGTGATATTTTTTAAAAATATCAATAGTGTGAATTCTGACACTTTTCATTTCATTGATTTTAGCTAAAATACACATTGAAGATAACTTCAATCCAAAATAGTAAATATAATCCAAAAATGTCATAATTACATATAAAATTCATGGATAATATTAATTAATTCAAATTATATTTCTATTAATATTTTAAATATCATTTATTTGATATTATATTAATAAAATAATTTCTCTATCACTATTCTATAATCCTTAATGGTAATTATTTAATTTCTAAAAATTATAAATAAATTTCTATAATTTAGTTATTTCATTTAGATTTAAAAATACTATATATATTTGAGATTATATCCTGGATATACATTTATTAAAATTAATATACTTTTATAAAAGGAAAGTGTGACATTTTTTCACAATCATAAATTTTAATAAAATTAATTTCATATTCATGAGAGAGTAGTCATTAAGTGATTAGATTTCAAAAAATAAATTTTAGGGGTCCAATTTAGTCATCTAGTAAGATTTTGATACGTGTTAATGTAATTTTATAATATTATTTTTACCTTTAATTACCTCATTAACCGTCAACCATGGTAATAAACATAATTATCTAATTTACTATTAATAATTCCCAAAATTAAAAGTATCCCATTATCATAATTTGGACCTAATGATTCAAAATATGGATTCCTTTATAAATAATTTAAAACATAGATGTTGTAGTAATTAATTTAAAAGCAAACCCATTGTCAGAATGAGAGAATATGTTTTTTGAAGTTTAAACATTTATTACTTTAAGTTCTTTATCTTAGGTGCCATGACTCGTTTCTAGATAGTAATATTGGACATTAAGCAATCCCACCTAATGAAAATGAGAAATAATCCTACAGGGTCCCACACTAAGTGTTTCTAGGGGTCTTCGTTAAATTATATTTGAAATTAATTATTGGAATAAATATTATTCTCAATACTTTTTAATAATTTAATTTATGTTATATTAATATCATAAGTTAACTAAATATTTTTTCTCTGGATTGCGAATAAAATATAATTATTTATTTTATTCAATATTTAATAAATATTTATTTACTAGTTTTTGAATAAAATAATTATTTATTGGTGTTCAATAGGTACAAGAGGAGTTCAAATGGATGAAGACCATGTCCGATGACAAAATAATTTTATATGAGTCGGTAAATAATATTTATCCATTTTACGGAAGTTGGCCCACTACAAAATAATAATTTTGTTATTATTATTATGTGGCATGGGAATTCATTAATGGTTATAATTATAATTAATGGATGTTGTTCCATTAAATTTTATAACCAAAATCTCATTTCTCTAAATAGATGTCTATGTCTATTGTGTAATTGTTCTTAACCAATTCCATGTTTGAGAATAGAGAGTTTTCTCACTGAAAGTATTCACTCATGAATCCTCCTCATATCTCCCTCTCAAGAATGAGAATCCAAATAGAGAATTTCATCAAGACAAAAGAACGATCTATCAATAAAAAACAACGCAAGGCATTTGATTCACCACACTAGGACTCAGTGAACTAGTGGCTTTTCTCAGAGACCGTTGGAGCACGTATGGATCACCTCTAGAGGGATTATACCCTTGGATCATCACAAGCACAACGAAGGAAATCCATATGTTCCTTTTCATAAAATAAACAATCAAAAAATGAAGAATGTTTATGAGACCATATGTTTATTTCCTCATACATTAAATATATTAATTATAAATTTGATGTGAAAGATCCTAGATCTTGGTTTCGGGAAATGATTATTATATTCTCTTAATATATCACCCACCACCGAAATCTTTTTCTATGCCCGGAAACCATAAGTGGTATCAGAATGACCACATTTAAATCTATATTTATTTATTTGATTTTTTATCTATACACAATTATGGTTAGATTTTATATTATCATATTTTTTATTTAATTATATTTTAATTAAAATGCTATAAAAAAATATTAACCATGTTCATTAAGTTATTCTTTTAATAAAAGGCTTAATAAAAAATAAAGAATGACTAGATATGTAATCGAGAAGATCCAAATAAATGGCCGGTAATATTGGGTTACACGACATCTGGCCAGAGAACATCCCACGCACCCATGTTCAATGTATATTGTTGGACCGAGTAATTAATTATATGAGGTGATTTTACTGTACACTACGTGTTGACCTAGCCAGCCTGGAAAACGAAAAGTTGATACATGGTGTATAATTGGCATGTACAAACCATGTAGTATGGCTGAGTCAACACACCAAGGCCTAGGCATGATACTTGGATATATGGAAACCATGGTACATGACATGTACCTAATGTACACTCCATGCAGTATCCCATTAATGGAAAAAATTAAAATTACATTAAATATGAAATTGCAGCATTAAAACCTTATTTTTTATTAGAGCACTATTGTGTGTCTGAAAATATAATAATGGATTTATAGAATTTTAAATGACCACATAATTTATTTTTATTAATATGTCAGTATTGGTCTTCTATTTTATCATCAATGAATTCCACTAATTATGGATTTCTCTAAAAGTATTAGATTATCATTAATTTGAAAGGGAAATAATTAGTTAATTAATTAATTAATTAATATAAGTGTGTTTATCTTAAATAATAAAATAATGAATAATGAAATTAATGTTATATAGTTACTTTTTCATATTCATTTTTTGTTGGACAATTCAAGTGTTTGACCAAGACATATGTATTTGTTTGAATTAATTTAATTAAAATTATTGCATGGTTTTTCAATTGTTTAATATTAAATTAAAGAGATGGAATATGACTCATCCCTCTATCCATTATTATGTAGGACCTGTGTATCCAATGATATTTATGTAATTCCCTTTATCTAATCCTTTGGTTCCCCTCACCTACATGTGAGTAATAAATATTTTTAATTAATGTAGCATCCAATGGTGGGTGGGGACAGTTCGTAATGGAACCATAATGATACCAACTCTGTGGTACACAAGTGGACACATGGAATGTTGTAGCTCATGTCAAGTCCGATACAATGAGTTATTTATTTTAGGTCATATGTTGATTTAATGTATACTCATTAAATCAACCATTAGATAAGCTCATGATCGGGTCATTTAATTAATTAGTTTTTTTTCAAATGCATTAACATTTTATTTATTGATGCAAGACCGCGATCACATAAATAAATGAATCAATATGCAAAGACATAATTTAAATAAAATTTATTATGTGCAAATGTTTAATCCATGCATGGTTCAATAATTAAGTAAAATTGCACTTAATATAAACAATGCATTTAAAGGATAAATCAAGAAAAAAAATTTATGCATAATAAAACTAAATAACTTAACATAATTTTAAGTCAGACTAAACCTTTCATAACATGATTATGAACAAATCTCAATAGAACTATGTGTTTGACCAAACCTTATTGGTACACTTAATTTTAGAAGGGGATTTATTAAAAAGGTTTCATGTTTACATAACCATTTTACATTAATAGGTGTGTCCCTTCCTAGACTTGGTGTGATGTCGAAGCAAGTGTTGAGAAAAACTATGTTAGGATTTCTAGATCGGGGATTCTATTCTACGGATGATGGAGTTGTAAGCCCATATTTGGAAAAGACATTCCTACCTAAATTCCATCAAAATTTATTGACCAAACCTTTTAGGGGTTATGTTAAGGTGAATATTGATCCTTTACACTATAATTTCCTAGAAACAAGACATTCCCAGTTCAATGGTGAGGGTTATTGGGATATGATATAATAGTGGGAAATTTTAAAACATCAATTAATTATTTCTAAAAAAATACAAAATCATGAAAAATACTGTGAATATTCTATTTTAATTATAGAATAAAATTAAAGTCTCACTATACCTATGATCAATATTGGATAAATAAAATCTCCTCACAATCAGTAACTTCTAGAAAAGGTTTAGACACTTTTGGGTTTTTCTACACCATGATCTGAAATCTAATGTGCTACAATCCACAATGTCTGGTCTTTCTACATAATAGGTGAGATATGAAGAGTTCCTAGTTTGTAAAAAAATATGAAAAATGCGGTAAAAATTACATTTTTTATTATTTCAACTATGTCTAGTGAACTCATGAAGTCTCATGAAAACATGGATGTGTATTGCATGATTGAGAACCTCTGTTGTCTTTACCTAGAGAGATCTATATACGAATGGTTTGAGATTTCCATAGATCTCATTCATATTAATCCTTGAGAGGGTTCCCCAGATGGGCCTCATGTAGTCAAGATCATTGGATAAATTGACCACATAGAGGTTCTATGGTTTAAAATCCTTGAATAACTTGACACCAATCTCATTATGGAATCACTCCCTTAGAGAATTTCGGTTTTGTTGTGAATTTTTATATGAGCAACAATGTGAAGTCTCTATAGGATCTCCTTATCCTCCTAAGCCATGTAGTTAAAGATATTAAGGGTGAAAATACTTCTAACCTATTGGTGAAAAATAAGTAAAGGGAAAGAAAAGAGCTTTAAGTACAAAGATTTCGCATGCCCTTCCAAGAATAATAATATCATAGTGGATGCAATGGAACCGAATGCTATCTATTTTTCATGTGGTATGAAGAGCCACTGGAATAAAAACTACACCTCGATAAATATGCATAGTTTAGATTCACGTGAATTTGTTATCGAGTGAAATTTATTTATTTCTTTAAAGTGGGTATTAGATATAACTTCTGGTTCTCACATATGTATTCAAATATAGTAACGAATTAGATTAAGAAAAATTGATTGAGGGGAGGTAGATATACATGTAGCCAATGGACCAAAATTTATGGCTGTAAATATCATCGAATACCATCTCACATTTTGTCCTAAATGATAATGGTTTTTGAGGGATATTATTACATTTCTTAGGTTAAAAAAACATTAATTATCTATATAAACTAGATACCAGATGGATTCATTTTCAAATTTGGAAATAAATGTTCATTCTTTTATAAAGATAATATTTTTTGGTAAGGCCCATTTACAAAACAGTCTTTACTTGTATGATTATTTTAACCAAGAAATGGAAATTGAAAACAATGTTACATTGAATGACTCATACCACACCCAACATTGGCATCACCAGCTAGATCATGTAAATGAAAAACACTTGAAAAAATTACATCAAGATAATTATATAGACTCTTTCAAACTAAAACCTCTAGGTGTATGAAAACATATTTTCAAGGCCAAATGACCAAATCCAAATATAGTGGGAAAGGTGAAAGGGCTAAAGAGATTATTAAATTAGTTCATACCTATGTGTGTTGACCACTTCTTATTGAATCCAGGGGTGGGTACTCATACTTAATCACTTTTTCTGATGATTTTAGTATATATTTATATACTTAGTTAATGTGGTATAAGTCAAATTCTTTTGATTAATTCAAGGAATACAAGAATGAAGTTGAGAACCAGTTTGGTAAGAAGATTATGAAAATCCTATTAGAACAAAGTGTAAAATAACTTAATCAAGACATCATTGATTACATACTAGTGTTTTAGATCCCATAACTGCTCACTCCCCCTTACAAACCTTAGTGGAATGATCTATGAGAAAAGAGAAGCCACACGTTGTTGGACGTGGTGAGATCAATGATGAGTCAGGGAAGTCTTTCATCATCCTTTTGGCGATATGCATTACAAAAAACGACACACATAATAAACCAAGTACCAAATAAATCAAAAAATGATATTCCATATAAATTTTGGAGAGGGAGAAAAGCCATGTTTTTTAATTTACATTTTTGGGGAATTGAAGAATTTATAAGGTCCATTCAGGTAACAAACATACACCCAGAGGCACAAACTGAACGTTTATAGGATACCATAAAGAAACAAGGGGATATTACTTATGTGAAACCTCATTAAAAGGGGTTATAGTGGAAATACATTCCATATTACTTGAGAGGGAGAATGCCTAAAAATGAGACAGTGTGAGCAAGATTTAATTCAACGATGTCGAGCCTCAAGGAACACAAGAATTTGTACAGGATTAGATTCCATGTTTCCCCATGGAAGAATAAACTATTCTAGAGACACACTTACTACGTAAGAGTACAAGAGATGTCAGAGAACCCATATGGAATGGTTTTATAGTTATTGAGGACAATGACTCGTTATTAGTAGATAATAATGGATCTCTAATATACAAGGAAGGAGTAAGTGGCATTATGTTGCAATGTTGCAAGAATACATGAATTATGAAAAGGATTCCATGTACCAAACCCAAGTCTATATTTTTGTATACCCTCTAGTGGATGTAAATCTAATTGGTTGAACATGGGTATTAATTAAAAAACTGGACGTGGAAGGACTATTATGTTTTTATAAGGCATGATTTGTTTCAAAAGAGTTTAAACATCGTCAAGTTATTGACTATTATAAAACTATTTCACATGTTTCAAAGCAGAAATCCAGCAGTATACTACATTCCATTACAACTTAGCATGACTATGAGATTTAGAAAATGGATATCAAAATAGACTGCCATAATGGGAACCTTTAGTATGATGTCTACATGAAACTACCTGAAGGGGTTGTGTCTCTAAAGGATTCCAGTAAGATATAAGACATAGAAAAAATTCCATTTATGGATTAAGGAAAGAATAAATGTCATGGAATGTTTATTCTGATGAATCCATAACGGAATTTGGTTTTTCAAAGAATGAATATGTTCCTTCTATCTAAAAACGGTTTAGTGGGTGTGTAGTCATTTTTTAATAGTATATTTTGATGACATGTTACTATTGGAATTGAAATACCATTCTTATAGTATGTTAAGTCATGGTTGAACAAATGATTTCACATTAAATAATTGGGTTAGGCAACAGATATTCATGGGATCAGGATCCATCATGATTGATCCAAGTGGTTGTTCAACCTAAGACAAAGTACATAAATTGACTAGATACTGATGAGATTAATTATGGAACCATCAAAGAGGAGATTGTTTCCATTGCCACATGGAATTAATCTTTCCATGAAAGTGTGACCTCAGACCCATGAGGAATGAAATATAATTTAATGTATTTTATACACATTAATGATATATACTAGGATAGATGTCGCATATTCATTAAGTGGGGTGGAAAGATATCAAGATGATTCAGGTGACCACCATTGGATGGAATTCAAGAATATCTTTTTGCATATGAGGCGTAAAAAGAATATGTTCCCAGTTTACAGAGAAGTTGAAGAACTAGTCATCATAGGATATGTATATGCTAGTTTCCAGACCAATCAAGATGACATGAAGTCACAAACATGATACATATTCACATTTAATGAAGGTGTTATGAATTGGAATATCTCAAAGAAGTATGTGGTCGTAGATTCTATATTAGAGACTGAGTATATTGCGGGTTCTGAGGTAGATATAGATGAAGTTTTGATGTCCAATTTCATTAAATTTATTTTTGTGGTACCCAACAGTAATGATCACATCACACTCAATTGGGATAACATTGTAGTAGTGGCTATCTCAAAATATCTATGGTCACATCAGTGAATAAAGAAGATACATAGGATGTATCATCTATTGAGATATTTTTCTCATATTGGAGAAGATTTAGTGAGCAGTATTTTAACAAAAGAAAACATGGAAGACCCCTTGACTCAGTAGAAACATGATAATCATGTAAGGTATAGCGGACTAAAAGTCCTAAGTAGTTATATTTAGTATTAGTGGGATTTTTTTAGAGTTGGTGTCCTAGAAAAAAATAATTTTTAATTTGAATACATTAATATTTGATGTATTAAATATTAAATTAAACATATTATTTCATATTGTTCATTGTTCTTTATGACTATAATTTTAATGTCATAGAGTATTTTTTTCATTGATAATGTCATTATAGTTCTCCACTATTATGAGAACCGTGAAGTTCTATGAAAATATTATTAATATAGTTCTATGGTTGGTTTACATACTATGATGGGACACATATTATATGGACCATCAAGTGTGAGTACTTGTATGAAGTCATGGCTTCTTCTCATGGTGTTCACACTTGGTAATCTCTTTATGGTCCAGAAAATTTCGCTAAGGGGAGAAATTAACCCTGTAATCACTTTTCAGAAGGAAGAATGTATTCCTAAAAGTATAATAAGGTGAATGGACTAAAATTGAGCTACAAAATTTCTAAGAAATATGATGAAATTAATTTTTTCAAAATATTTTATGTGGCCCGTGTAACATCACCAGGAAGGGATCGTAGAACGCTTGGATCGCGAACCACCGGTATGTGGAACGGCCTGTGAGGCACTGGCCCATAGAGAAATTTCCAGAAAACTCAGTGGACCATGAACTGCATCGCTAAAGGAATCCTACATGCAAATCACATCTATACACCCTCTATAAAACTCAATAGTTCACAAATGAAGAAAACTGGTAGGGTTTGGCGAACCATGATCGCAAACCATAGCCTCCATAAACCCATTTTCACCAAATCTTCCATGGGAAAAGATATCTCTTCATGGGCTTCTACAAATGGTGATTCATTCCCATAGACATGATTTCCCAAATGCTCCATAAAGGTATCACATATGGAATTGTGACGGGGTGGATGAAGAAATATCAAATTGAAAACCTAGAGGTTGGAAGAAAGAACTCAGAGAATATTTAGGATTCAATATTGAATCATCGGCAATGCCCAAATTCCAAACCATTCTCTCCACTAGTGCATTCTGCCATGAACCATAAACCATGGGAAATTAATAGTAACAACAGAACAGTGAACCTGAATGGTGAAACTATGAATCACATATTTCTCATTGATGAACTCCCAGTGAATAATACCCTCCCAGACCCTCCTACAGTATGGTGTTCCATGTTGTGTATTGCTACAAGGATTTAAATCAGCATCACGTATTGCATCAATACACGGATCGAATCCAAAATGGCATGATAGACTACATCCCATACTGCATACCACTATGGTGTGTGGTTGTTCATTCCCATACTCGCGCACCACTTCAGTACGCAAATGAACCCTATGCTCGCATACCACTACAGTATGTGGAGCTTCCCCTATACTACATAAGAAAACAGGAAGCATAATGGGTTTTTTTTGGGTATTATTTCCTCTAGTTCTAATCCCACCCCTTTATTTCCTTCTAGTCCTCCATAGTCCCTCTAAAACCGGTCTTCCAAAATCAGGCCAAATCGACCCACAAAGCCACCAGACCTGTATGATCAGACCATCGGATGAATCATCACATCCCGTTGAGTCTTCATACACATGGTATGCGGAGTCACAAAGGATTTCATCACAATTGTTTGGACTCTATGGATGTCTATAAGTCTACATTCCAATGGTAACCCAGATTCCAACCTTGGGATGTCGACGTGAAACTGCCCGTTTTTGGGATTAAGGTTGATCACCTTCTTTTCCATTCAATGATGAATGATGATCAGTCAAATGGGTTTTGTTTGCTCCCCCATGTGACAGGGATGACACTCCTCCCCTTCCCATAACACGTTCGGGGGAACTCCCTCTTATGTAAGGCCAAAATCTTCTAATGTCAAAGATACATGACGTTTAATGTTATTTCGCATTAAACGGTTCATCGCTCCACACCCTCTCCCATGTTCAACCATCCTCGTCTGTCCTAGGCCCTCTCTCTCCCATAATCAAGGGAGAAGACATGTGGTTGGTTAGATGTCTCACACCCTCTTGTTTCTCACACCGAGCATGACTCACATGGGATTAGAGAATTGTGGAGATTACAACACCTACACAATTCAATACTATGAGAACTTTGATTCCTAATCAAACTAGGATACATAGGATGCCTACTCGAAGGACCAACCTCAAAAGGGTACCCTTCGAAAATGGGTTCACCCAACAATTATACCCTAAATGGGAAGGTTCTTTTCATAAGCTCCAACAATTATGAACTATGAGAACTCTGATTCTTGATCAAACTAGGATACATAGAATTCTTACTCGAAGGACCAAGCTCAAAAGGGAACCCTTTCAAAAGGGTTCACAAAACCATGATCCCTAAAATGTGATGCTTCCATGAATAAGACCCAAAACATTTGAACAACGAGAACTCTAATTCCTGGTCAATCCAAGATATGTAGGATTCCTACATGATGGCCTGATCCCAAAATGGAACCCTTCCAGAAGGATTCACCAAAACATGATCCCTTAATTGGGTAGCTTCTATATGTATTCCCTAGTAATTCTGAACTATGAGAAACCTCATTTTTGATCAAACCAGGATACGTTGGACGCCTACATGAAGGCCCGAGCTCATAAGGGTAACCGTACAAAATGATTCACCCAACCATGATCCCCTAATTGGCAGCTTTTATCTGTAATCCCCAATAATTCTGAACTATGAGAACTCTGATTCTTGGTCAAACCATGATAAGTAGGACTCCTACTCAAAGGCCTGAGCACAAAAGGGTACCCTTCGAGAAAGGTTCACCCAACCATGATCCCCTATATGGGAAGCTTCTATGTGTAAGCCCCAATAAATCTAAAATATGATAAATTTGATTCCTAATCACACCAAGATACGCAGAATGCCTACTCGAAGGGCAGAGCAAAAAAGGGTACCCTTCCAAAAGGGTTGACCCAACCATGAATCCCTAAATGTGTTGCTTCTATGCGTAAGACCCATCAAATCTAAACTATGAGAACTCTGATTCCATGTCAAACCATGATACGTAGGATGCCTACTCCAAGGTCCCATCTCAAAAGGGTGCACTTCCCAAAAGGGATCACCCAACAATGTCCCCCCAAATGGGCAACTTCCATGTGTTAGCCCCATCTCATCCAAACTACTTGGGTTCTGATTCCTCTCTTAGAAATACGTAGGAGACCCATCTAATGGGTCTGATCCCAACATCAAGTCACCTTATTCCCCCAAGATGAAAATAAAATCCAGTGTTCCTAATTGTATGGCTCAAGTCTTCATCACCTTTGTAGAATCCAATCCATGTATTCCTATTAAGATCTAGAAAACCTGGGGTAACCCATGGAAACACTCTTTGAGAATGAACCAAGGATTCATGAACATATGAATAGAACATAAATCTATAAGAGAGTCCTATAATAGTAAAAAAACCCTCCTAGGGGTGCAATGATCCCAACATCCAATCCTATCGAACAATGGAGTCCATTAGTGTTGTAGGCCAAATAATTGTCCATAGAGAACCTACCTTTGAAAATAAGATCCATGAATCATGGATACTAGGGTCATTGCATGTTTCTGGATCCACAAATAAACCTGTTAGAGACTATCCGAGGAAGTGATTTCCTTGTAGGACTAATTGCACATATACCTAACCCCATTCAATCGCTTATTGGGACCCTCAAACTATGGAATCTCATTTGTAGTGCAGAAGGGGTAAATTACCTAGTCCCCACAGGGTTAATCTAACCCTCTATTAAGGGATAACGACACAGAACATGTCGAAATAGAAGAATTAGTGAATTTTATATGAAAAAATCTCTAGAAAAAGATACTAGTGATGATTCTTGTCAGATCATTTCATCATCACCCTTAACACGCCACCTCGGGCTGAAGAAAAAATGGTGAAATCTATGTGAATACTAAAACATGTTGGTGGTTTTACCCCACTCATGCCCCTTCACCTCCAATTATAAACAGGGGGTAACTGAATCCTCAAATATGAATATTTCCAAGAGAATGCTACATTGACAGGGTTTTATGGTTTTTGTGTCATGTATGTATAGTGTAGTTTCCAACAAAGCAACCTTCGATCCAAATGAAATATCAATGACCAATGGAGGCACATGCATCAGTGATCCCATAGGGAGTTGGGGCCCCAACAAAGAGAAGGACCCCATCGCATACCCAGCGTCATCAACACTGGGTATCCAACATGTTGATCAATGAGTACCATCAAAACGGTATTCTACCCATGGTGGAGGAAAAAATGAAAGTCCTCCAGTCTGTGAAGGATCTCTAGTCACCTCCTCATCCTTTGCTGGTGCCCCATCATAAGGTGACCCCGATGGTCATCTCAAAAAATGTCGGGAGCCTGTCCCTAGAATGTGATAATGAGTACCTCCCTTATAATTGGGAGGCTGATTAAGTCAATGTTGAAACCGTTATCCAAACCGCACATGGGTCTTACCAATGGGCCCCTTCTAGGGAGCATCACCCCCTACACTAGATGACCATGCCTCCTCACAATGAAGAGGACGTTATGCCGAGGTGAACTGCTGAAATCCAAGCAACTCGGCCCCCTTGGGTTACCCTCCATGGGTGCAAAATATATAATCAGGAATATGCTATCACCTGGGTTTCTGAGGAGAAACTACTTCGTACAAATTTGGCGGCACCCAACAGGAAGATGTCCAACTCTCACCATCCAGCCAAGCCCACCATAGAAATAGGGTGGCATAATACGATCACATGCATGTTCCTGATAGTGATCTCCACTGTTTCCATGTAGATGGAGAGGTAAACTACAAGAAAAAAATGTTTTCACACATATCAAGCCCATCAACCAAATAGGATAGCAACCATATATACACTGGCACAAATACCTAATAACGTGTATCAATCCCACCACCCAAATACCGCAACTAGAAAATATCTGTAGATTCAAATTCATGTGGATGCATATGAAGATCGTGAAAAAATATAGCAGTAAGAGACCAGATGAAAATCCACACTCATGAACACAAAATCCACCATTCAAAGATGGTGGAAACCAAAGAAGAAAACCAGTGGATTACTTGTTCCTCTGTCCTAGCATAGGAGAATTCCCAGAATCTACTTGCAACCCATGGAGGACGAGAGTAGGTACAAACCCTTTCTCTGATATCAGAATGGATCTTCATACCCATTCTAGACAAATACATATATCATCACATCCTGGCAATGATGGAAGATTCTATGTCGATTCTAGACCATATTATCCAAACATGCCCTGAAATTATTGGATCAGTAGTAAAGGCGAGAAACCAGGCCGACAACCTAGTTTCCCTAACGGAATGACTTACTCACAAAATGGGTACGTCACTACAGAATAGTTATGCATCACTAATGTAGTCTAGGAGGGACGATGTAAATACCAAGTGATACACGAACAATCGAATTCGGAACAAATACCAATTCCTACTGGGGGATGCAAGTCCAACATGGTGGAGACTCTAGGGAAGGCATATATCCCTACCCAAACATGATATGTCAGTTGGTGTATCCCGACATCATCACGGGACCTGACAAGACAAGTATCCATATATAAAAGCTTTTACGAGTATTAGGTATCCCTTGTTACCCACAAGAGAGCATTCCAAAAAATGGTTCCAATGGAAACCAGAAAATGAAGAGACCATACATAATCGTTATCCACTGGAAGCTGAGGTTATTGATTCCCTCAAACATAAATCCACAAAGGCTTAGGACCCAATCAGTCCATTACCAAATTATGGAAGTGGTAGTAGAAATTGAGAAGGACCTCCCCACAAGGTCGATACTAGCAGCTCTGAAGGTCCTCTCTAGAGAACCTACGGGGGCTCTCTCTAGGAGATAAGAATGATCAATCACAAGAGCCTATACCCTGATGCGTGTTTGGGTATACCTACCCTTGACATAAAGATCCGATAGAGAAGAGTTCCTCCCCTTGCATTCATCCCCCTTGATGGTCATCCCTAGGGTATACACTGCAGATATGCTTCTCTCTATAGATTGACAACAAGTCATGATGGTAGTCCAATCCACGATGAAATTAATTATGAAGGCCCTCCCCGTAATGGAAGTTTCTATGAAGGACCTTCCCATAGTAAGGTCAAGCAACAAGAAGGTCCTCCCGTCATTGCAGTACATCTTGAAGGCCCTCCCCAAGATGTGCACTGTAGAAATTCTCCCTGTAGTTATGTATCAAGCAATTATAGTAGTACTCACCATCATATATTGCATTGAGAAGGTCCTACCCTCAGTGAAACCAAGAAGAAAGAAGGTACCCCCTATTTGTATCCTTCCTTAATGTTCCTCACAAAAGTATACACCATAAAGATATTTACTATAGTTGGGGATCAGGTAGCAATAGTAGCCTTCACCACTAAAGCACCAATTGCGAAGATCCCCCATGAAACAAAAATTCATACCAGTGATAAGGCACTTCCCTTTTTGGAATAAATATTAGAAATCCATCCAATTCCGAGGAACTCAGAAAGAAGGAGTTATACATATCATGCACTCCATCTATGACGAGTGATATCCTCTCTCAAGTAGAGGATGGTCTGGGCCCACACTAATCTTCTGATCCACCCTCACACTGTTAGAATATCAAAGAGGCACCCACCAACCTAGTTTCTTGTAATAAAATTATTAAGTATTCAAGCTGGGCATATCAAGTATAGAATCCCCTGGAAGAATAATAATAGGATATGTTGTTTGTGGGAAGACAACTAGATAAAGATAATATATCAGGGATGTATTGGCCTACATCTACAGGTCATGTTGACATGATAGGAGAGTTGTCTGGGTAATGTATGCATAACATTCACCTCAATATATGCATGACCCTTCGGCATCTAAAAGAAAATTCATTCCATGTGAAGGTATGTAGACCATGTCAATACGTTAGGGGAGATTCACCATTTAATCAAACATGAATCCCTCCTATCCACATAGAATCCATGATCAGAAAGGAGAAAGAAAAACCTTGAACTGGCTTACCTCCATGAACTACACAAGTTGTGTCACCTCATTTGAGATGCCTCCACAGGAGTTCATTTTTAGGGATGGGGAGAACAAGGATCTCTACACTTCACCCCACATCTCTCCCACCAACCCTCGCTAGACATGACACCCTTCTTGTCATTACCAAAATGCAGTAATCAAATGAAATTCTTACTCAAAAAACATGGGATAAAAAAATAGGATCTGTGTAAGTCTCAAATGCGTCCGGACCGAAGAGATCAAGCCATCAAAAATCATTAGAGTCAGGAAACCAGGAATAACCAGTAGGCTTCCCATATATGGGAAGCCAACCAGAAATCAGTTCTCATGTCTTCAAAAGTCCATAGAGTCTATGCAAGCCCAAATCCATCGTCGGATTAGACCCACATGATAGTGCATAAAATTCAAACGGTGGTAATAGTGTTGGCTACTACCACAATGTGGGAAAACCCCCAGCCCATAGGGATTGGGAATTTTTTAATCAAAATACTCCCATAAGACCGACAAATCTAGGTCGTAGAGCATCAACAGAAGTATGGAAACTAAAACATCCCGTATTCTTGGGGGAATTTATACCTCAAGTCCCCACACATTAGATGTCTATCTTCTCCCTTCTAGGAATAACGATGGGAAGAAGAGTCACGTGCTCCACCCATTCACGTTGTTCACACCCTCTGAGACAAAGGCACATTAAGAGGATGGATTAGGGATCCCTTCAGGTAAATATTCATCTAGAAACCTGAAAAATACCAAAAAATGGAATGAGAAAATACAACAAAGGACGCAAAAAGCATTCTTACCATTCAGAACTGTGTACACCACCCCCAATGCGGTATGAATCAGTGAACATGGTAAACATCAACCCCACATTTCTCACAGGAAATGACAAAAACAGATAAGATGTAAGGAAATATGGTTCCCTACTATGGGAATTCCACACCGAGAATTATGGTGTGCATACCCGGAACCATAGCACGGTACTAAATTTGGAAACCCCTTAGTTAATCCATCACTACCTCCATCATGAGACCCCATCATGGAGAATAATAAATCCTAGTTTTTTTATGACCGAACTCCTCCTCGCCCTGAGAATGTTTCCCTCACTCTCGTGGAAAGGTTTTCCAATTAAGATAAAGAAATGATAGAGCTCAGACAAATTAATTTTGACATGCATTGAGGGAGCTACCTTTCAAGATGTCTTCCATTATAGAATGTTAGCAGGTGTTCCCAGAAATGGTACCCTTGCCCCATGCACTCATCCCAGTGAATGAATCCAAACATAGAGGACAATTCTATTCAAAATCGGGACCATCAACCTACTTAAACACAACCTAATAGGGAAATCCAGACTTCTCTCGATAGGAAGGTAGCCAGAATATATTTAGGTAAATCCACAATGGATACACGCAACATGGTATCCACCCCATATTCTAGCAGCACCGAAACACCTCGTTTTCACCATTGCGTCACCACCCTTGGATCGAACATGGTAGTATATGCCTCAAGGGCTCTTGATCACCATCGAGCAACTAATAGCTCGAATAGAAGTCATGGAGGGGCGGTTTTCTCTGATATAACTAGAATGAAAACCCTATTTCGATTGGGTGAGCAATGTTCCACTACCTAAATTTTTTTGAAACCCTATATTCCTAGTGTTCCATGTCATGGGGGACCTGAAACAACATTTAATGCACTATGCCTCTTACTATGACCCCATGATGTGAACTATGGAGTAGAAATAAGGGGTAAAAATATGGTGACTTGTGCAAACCCTGCAGGTCTCATCCTTCGTATGTTATACTAGCTTGCAAGCTAACTCAATCATAGGCTTGGAGGACCTCTAGGGTCTGTTTCTCTTCAGGTTTTGTTCAATGATACCTAAGAATATGGTTAGTGATCTCATGAACTACAATCATCGAGAGAAAAAATGAGTCTCAGAATTCATTGAGAGATGGTATTTCTTGACTTATTCTCTGAACCTGCTGCTATCCAGGTGCTCTCCATGAGCATCGATAACCTTCATGATGTATTGTGAACACCGCTCATCCTAGTGAAGTACACAAGTGGGTTACAATATTTGTCTTTCATTTCCAAAATAATAGAATACTCATTACAACTGACCAATATCAAGTCCCAAGTGGCCCCATCAACCCCTGAAAAAAGAGCAGGAAAAGATAAAGAAACTTCTGTCAGGCTTAAGCCCCCTAGTTGCATCTCTAGTTGCAAGGCCTCCACTAAACTGTGATGGACCCCCTGGAATCCAACAACTACCTCTACATGGAAATATGATTGAAGGGGTGCTAAAGAAACTAGTTCTAAGAATGAATAAATAAATTCTACTCATTCTGAGATGACTGGGTCCTTGGCTACTTCATAGCCGCCATGAACTAAAACTTGCTCTGGTTACCAAAGCCATAGAGAGATGACGAAGTGGGTCTTGAAGACCATAAAAATTATTTTACAAATCACCGGATACTAGGGCACAACATCCAAGAATGCTTCGTCTTCAAGGATCTTCTACAAAAGATGGTGGATTCTGGGCATGTAAAATTGGGCGCGCCGCCAATACAAGTGGTGTATTTTTCCACCTCAGACCCAAGAGAGGAAGAATAATGGAAAATAGTCTCTAGTAAGAAGAATAAAAAATTAAACAATTGGATGAACATGAAGAAATTCAACCGAGTCCATCACACCCTCCAAGTGTAGTTGAAACAACCAAATGTGAACCCAAAAGCTCCTAATACAACACATTTGTCCTCCTCATCCCTATAGCCCTCTGAGGGCCAGAAGGGCAGCAAGTAGGAGCAAGAATATAGGATGACCCTAAATCCAAAGCCAGTGTTAACACTTTTGGAATTCATACCAAGAGACTTGGTAGAACGGGAACATCCCCACCATATGTTTAAATGAGAACCACCTTGACAAACAGTACAATAGGAACCACCCCACCAAATAATAAAAAGGGAACCACCCCATCAAACGACACAACAGATGGAGGCAGTCAGACATAAACATTATCAGATCAAGAACTGATATTTTTCTTCCTTAATGTCATTCACATGATTGACCCCTTATTAAATGGATAGTATTTCCACAAGCCTAAATTACCAATGCCCAAAAGAGAGCTGAATAAGGAGGTCATAGAGGCTGGAGGTTTCTCAATTGGCATGTTCATGGTAAGAGTCGAATTCCAATCCATTCCATAACTCAAACTGTTAACAGTATAGAAAATCGTAGAAGGATCATTCAACACACAAAATAAAAACTGTAATGCTCCTATTCCCCCCACCAATGTAAATCCAAGCCCAGTGATCATGGAGTATCCATTAGATAAGAACAACTACCAAATCGCCCATGTCATAGGGGCAGACCAGTTCAGAAAAACATGAAAAGGACCGCAGTGCCACTAGATCCTGTCATATAGGCCAATCCATCTACGTCAAAAGCCCAAGCCACTAATGTGTCTATGAATGATCAACCCCAAGCCAAGATGTGTTGGAAATTAGAGAAGAAATATGATATTATAAAGAAGCTGGCTTATGTACCAAAAAAAATTAAAATCCTTGATGTGTTAAGTCTGTCCACATATCGTAGGAAGACACTCATCGAATCCTTACTAAGTCCCCAAAAATTTGAGGCTGATGTATTAACAGTCAAAGTTTATCAGATGGAGACAAATCCCGAATAATTTCACAATTTCATCTCCATCATAGATAGAGATGAAGATTCCATCATGAAAGGGGAAATCAAACCCTTATATGTGTCCGTCAAGAAAAATGGAATTGATGTCAAGAGTATTTTCATCAACAACACCTCTAGAGTCAATCTCCTCCCATTGTTATTGCTTTGTTGGCTAGTCTATGATGAAAAAAACTTGACACCCTACACAAGAAATTTTCAAGGTTATGAAAAAAGTGAATAGAATACATTATAAAGAATCAAGCTTAAAACAAGTCTTGGAGACCCCATTTAAAATTTTGGATTCTTGGTAGTGCAGAAAAGTACATCATTCAACGTCATGTTAGGGAGGCCTTGGATACATAAACACACTAAAATTATGTCATCATGCCATCAGTGTGTCAAGTATTGCAGTAATCGAAATAACAATAAATTCCATGCTGATAAATCCCCATATGAGTCCTATGAGTCTGATTATATCAATGTAGAGATCTATGAACTAAAAGAGAAGTAGTATCTGGCTGATGATGTTGATTAGATTACTTCCCTGGATGGATTGGAAATCCCTTTTACTGACCCCCTCCAATAGCTGATGGAATTGTATGTATTACCCATCAATAAAGTTTAATTCATACGTACAAGTGTTGATACAGACTGAAGTTTATCCATGACCTCCACTACGAACACCTAGTCCAAAGACACAGGAGAACAGGATGACTTCTGTTATGATAGGAAAATCCCAAAAAAATATTCCCCCGACCCGTCCTTGGGACCCCAAATTTCCCTCACCTTTCTCACTATTGAAAATAACAATTTCTATCCCAAAATTGTAGAGTTCATCTTGATAATACTCTCTCTATTTTAAGAGGAAAGAATACGGGGAATAATAATAATAATAATAATAATAATAATACCTCATGTATTCCCCTCCTGCAATAAAAGAACGTGTCCACCATAATCGATGAACTTAGGGAGATAAACATGGACACCGAAGATGACCTGTGGACCACTCTGATCAGCATGGCTATGCCTATTTAAGAGAAGGAGGCATAAACCTCCTTCCTAAAGAACAATTGAGATGTGTTTACCCATAACTACACAGAAATTTCTGGCCTTGATCCTGATGTCTCCACTCATCATTTGGGCTTAACAGAATATCATCGGGGATCTAAGAAAGCATCCAAAAGAACCCACCTGACACATGATACCAAAATAGAGGCTAATTTTTTCAAGACGATCAGAACCTACATCATATGAAAGGTCCAGTATACCATCTATCTGGAAAACATATTTCCCATCAAAAAGAAGAATGGATTGATTATACTCTTCATTGACATTATAGACCTTAATAGGCATTGCCTGAAAGATGATTTCCCTATTCTGATCATATAATTGTTGATCGATGAAACCACTAGATATGAGGCCCTTTCATTCCTGGATTGTTATTCTAGAAACAACCATATCCTGATGGCTCATGTAGATGAAGAATATACAACTTTTAGGACCCCTCAGGGAGTGTTCTATTATAAGTGGATTCCCTTTGGTATAAAAATGCCAGCACCATATATTAAGGCTCCATGAAACACATTTTCAATCCCTACTATGTAATATTCATCGAGATCTATGTAGATAATCTTGTGGTTAAATCACACCATCACTCAAACCACCTAGCTGTTCGTGAAATTATCTTCATCAAACTGTGACATCATAGTTTAAAGATAAATACCTTAACGTGCACTTTGGCATCACCTTAGGTAAATTCACTAGATTCTTCATATGCCATTACAACATCAAATATGACCCTTAGAAAACAAAATTTATCATTTTCATGTCCACAACTCGCACCTCAATGAGTTCTGAGGTCTCTTGGGGTACATGGACTACATATGGAGCTTCATACCCAACATAGTTGGTAAATGTTTATCTTTCTCTAGGATGATTAATAATGGTGTTATGTATCAGTGGGATTATGATTTACAGAAATAGTTCAATTATATCAAAATATATATCCTAAGAACACCAGTGTTGATGCCTCTAGTTGAGGGGAAACTACTCATTTTGTATGTAGCCACCATAGAATGGCCATTTTGGGACTTCATCGTGCAGAAGAATGATGTCGGCAGTGAGAATGTCCTCTATTACCTCAATCCAAAAATGATTGATGTTGAACCATGATATTCAAAAATTTAAAAGGACTGCCTAGAAATAATCTTCATTGTTTAGAAACTCAGGCATTACCTGCAGCATCATGAGGTCCACCTAGTCTCCTACTGCAACCCGCTCAAATATATATTCAATATTCCTATGATAACTAGGTGCCTATCACAATGGCAGGTCATCCTAAAATAGTATTACATATGGTAATACCCCAAAATTCCATCAAAGGCCTAGAATTTGCAGACTTCCTAGTACAAAACCCCTTGTAAGAAGCAACACCGTTGGATGCCGATCATCCTGACAATTAAGTGTTCTTCATTTATAAGGACCACCATACAAGGGAAATGTACATCAATGGTGCTTCAGGAAGCTTGGAAGGGAAAATAATGGAGGATCCCGAGCTCAAAAATGTGGGGCTAGGTGTTATACTCGTATTATCTAAAAAGGCCATCCTACCTTACTCTTTCCTTCTCTTGAAAGGGTGTACAAATAATGAAGCAGAATATCATGCCCTCATTGTGGGCCTGGAACTAGAACTTCATGTAAAATCCAAACACCAAATTATAAAAGGTGATTCAGAGATAGTCATCAAATAGGTCAATGGTGAGTAGGCCATTACAAATGATGTATTAACCCCCTTTATGAACCATGTTTGATAGTTGATGGCAGAATTCCTATCAGATCCAACATTGACCTGTGTCCCCCTATATCAAAATGATAATCTCGATGATTTGGAAAATGCAACCACGACCTTGGCTGATCTAGACCAAGTTCAATTGGTCATTAACATTTCCCACCATTGAATGTTCTTTCTATTTTTCCATAACAATACAGATGATATCGACAAAATTAGTCCAGATTCTGAGCCTTATGGTCACACCACTGGATGGATGACGCCCATTGAAAATTACCTTTGGAAGGGGTAACTCCCACCAGATAGGGATGGAAGTGAACATGTCTGAAGATGGGTGGTCAACTTCTCCTTGTACAATAGAGTAAACAAAGATAATATTCTCTATAATCAAGGCCTTGACAGAGTCCTTCTCATGTTCAATGATGGAGAAGATATAGCTACCACCATGAATGATGTGAACACCATAGATCGTGGAGTGCACCAATAAGAAACCAAGCTCTCTTATCAAATACAAAGGCTCATGTATTACTGGACCAATATGATGCATGATTGTTCCATAATCTCCAAGAAGTGCCTTTCCTGCCAAATTTATGCCAATTTTATACACTGAACCATAGAGTTACTTCATACAGATAAGTACTCCGGGCCATTTTCTGCCTAGGGGATGTATGTTTTGGGACCATATCTCCCACAACATCCATACAATTCAATTTCATACTCAAAGAAACCGACTTCTTTTCTAAATGGGCCGAAGTCATTCCCATTAAAGAATTCAGGGAAAAAGGAATCATTCACTTTGTAAAGGCCAACATCATTACTAGATTTCATGTCCCTCATACAATATTGATAGACAGTGGCACCATATTCTACTCTACTGAGTTTGAAAATTTATACCAGGAGTATGGAATCAAAGATAACTATTTATCCAATTACCATGTGGTGGCCAATGGTAAGATAGAGGCTTTCAACAAGAATATTACCAACATACTCCAAAATATGTTAGATAAGGATATGAAATTGGGGCCAGACAAGTTCCTTCACACTTTTTGTGCTTACTGGTCCACAACCCACAGTGCCACCTAGGCGACCCCATATTCACTAGTATATGGGGAAGAGGTAGTTTTGCCTATCGAAATCCATGTGCCATTACTTCATGTGACCCTTTGCAATCAAAAGTCCATGGAAAAGGAATTATAGAGATGGATAGATAAATTATTGTTTCTATATGTGAAAAGTTTGTGCACGTTACACCATTTGGAAATCTATCAAAATCAGATCGTACGAGCCTTCCACAAAAAGGTTCACCTTCGATATTTCCTCAATGGAGAAACTGTGTTAGTCCTTAGAACCCTAATAATACTTTGGAAAAAGCCCCCAAAACATGATCCATTGTGGGAAGGAACATATTTCAAACATAGGGTCTATTACAATGGATCACCCGCCCTGATATCAGTGGACGAAAATATCATCATGGCTCCAACAAAAGAAATTTTCTTGCAGAAGAATTTCAGATAATAGCAACACCCAGTCATGGTCCAAACTCTATAACCCTAAACTATGAGTAATAATCCTATACACATGGCATTAAATTTTAAGGAAGTCACCCCATAAACCTGACATTAAAAAGTGACTCTTGTCCTTACTACCAGATGTTAATCTATATAACACAAAGCGTACAAATGGCATGAAGATAAACTGCATGATCTCTCAATGAACTACATATTTCATGATTCCTACCCGTGCATGATACATAGAGATGCCTTGATCCTTGACCATGGCCCAACCCCCAAAAAACATTCCCCTATCATATCCTTTGTCCACTGAACTATCATGGGAAACCCTTGTCACACCTTCTTTCTCAGATAGAGTATAAATCACATGATCTTAGGATTAGTGGAATGGATTCCCTTACAAAAACAAATTATAGAGAAATGTGGTATATCCTACATCCTTATTGAATGAATTTTTTTTCCTACCCCTATGTCCATGCCTGATTGGTATAGGGAATGTTCAAAACAATGTGTGACTAGATTCCTATTCTTGCCGGATATGTAGTGATTCCCAGATTGGGCATCCTAGCCTAGGCATTGATAAAAAAAGTCCATTGTTTGTCCCTTCACATGGACCAAATATTTATTGGGAACATTCAGAACAATGTATGGATTGATTTCTATCATTTCATGATACGTAGTGATTCTTGGATCTAGAATCTTGGCCCAACCACCATTTGAAAAAATGACCCATACCTCGTGTGTAAGCCAGAATTGGGAATAGAGTCAATTAAAGCTCTGAACCGCAAGATAGTAAAATGAAATATTATTCAAGAGTCATGTGTGGCCCAGTTCTCAAATGTGATGAGATCCCACTAATGACCCATGCTCATAAGAAGTCAAAAGATCTGGCTTCTCATATACATATGAGTCATATCTATGTGGAAGCTCTAGTAGTTCACATTTAATCATGGTCTGGGTATTTCTTATGTTCCCAGACACATCATTCATGTTTTTCAAGCTCCATACTCTAGGAAAACATGGATCCCCATAAATATTTGTGTCTCTCTAGGATGGAAGGCTAGTTTCCTTTGGAAACCTTTATTGTACTATACACATCATGCCTCGGTGTCTCTGCATATGTTCCTTACAAAATGGCCATCAATCAAATGAAAATCCTTCCTCAGGAGATACCTTTCCAACCACAGTATGCTCGATGGATTCCAAGACCCATGCCATCTCTTCGGATTCACATTTCCCCTCAGAACATTGGTTTACACCTTCTTCATCACTCACGTCTAAGAAAACCCAAGACACCCCGATCATGATTAACATAGAGCTATTAATGATTTTTGTGACATTATAATGTCCTCTCCACACAACATTAAACTACAAGTCTAAAATCGTCCATTCTATATAACATTTAAATACATAGCATTAGTTTGATCCTAAAGTGCTCCCTAATGATGATTTTTATATTCAAAGGTGGTGACCCAAAAACCTCATAATCCCATGTTCTTCATACTAAGAAATGCTCACGTGAGCTTAGGGATATCAGAGAGAGACCCACTATGACATTTTGAGAAAATATTCTAGGAATTTTGTTAGTGTCGTATGACCATAAAATCCATGTCCTGATTTCCTTCTCTGTAAGGAAACCCACATCTTGTCCATACAACATTAAATGACATGGTACCCCAAAGATGAGATGAATACCTCACCCTACATATGAGTCAGATATACATAAGGGATACCAGATTCCATGAGTAAATCACAACCTGGATGACTCTAATATATCAAGATATGCTCCTTCCATACCCAAAACTCTGCTCTCTGAGAAATCATGAATCCCAATAATTTTCCATGTCCATATGATAGGGAAGGCCAGTGTCCAATGGATACCTTTTTTGACCACACACATCATTCCCATGTGGATCTGCATATGTTTCCTATAAAACGACCACCAATAAAATGAAAATTCATCCCCAGAAGATTCCTCTCCAATCTCAATAATACCAATGGCTTCCAAGCCCCATAAGATCCCTCTTTATTCAAGGGCCACAAATTCATCATTTATATTATCATTTTGACACACATCCTAGATATATATCAGAAAATTCAGGCCAAATTCATCTCTAGTTTCATTTGAGGATTTTGTAAAATAAAGATACCCCATCCATATGCGTGAAGTAGATCCGACTGCAAAAGAATAATGTCACCCCTCATTTCCAGTTTTCCTGGAGAAGTTTTGTTAAAATTCCTCTTTTCATGTTTAGGTTCACCATTGGAAAAGATCATATACTATGTTTATAAAGTTAACAATCTCTATAATAATTCATTTCTATTGTAAATGGAACGCCAGTGTCATGTGGACACCATTGTGTGACTATGAACTCGATACCCCGAAGGCTCTTCATATACCGCCTACAAGACAGTTGTAAGTCAAATAAAAATTCCTTCTTAGGAGAGTCCTTTCCAGTTTTTGTACCCTCACATGACATTCATGTCCTATCACACCCCCATATTTGGAAAACCCATGGATAACGGCTTACTTAAATTCTTCTTTCTAGATTCCTTTGACATAACAAATATTTATAACCAAACATACCATTCAAAATCTCTTCCATATGAAAGCAAGAACCATATGGGAACAGTTTCCCACTCAAAGATGATATGAATGTCCCTAATATTTTCATACACCATAACTTTGGCTCGCCACCCATTGTGGCTCCCAACATTCAAAGAAATTCGATGAGTTTCAAACCCTTACAGGCCATCAGAGATAGAAGATTAGTGTCTTATATACACCTTTGTTGGACTATTCACATCATACTTAGTGGATCTACATACATCCCCAACAAAATAGCCATCAATGAAGTGAAATTAGACCTTAGGAGATACCTCTCAAACATACTTACACGTAAAACGTATCTCGGGCCTCATGCATCTATAAAATTAAAAAATGTAGGGTCAAGAAAATTCCCTAATACATGTCAGAAGGAAATTAGAGCATTCTTGGCTAACGAATCCCAAATTGGGGCCCCTTCTCTATTGAGTTTGGTCAAAGTTTCTCGACTGAAAACATCAGTAAAAAGTTTTATTGGAATGACTGTGAAGTTCAAGGAAAAAAGATTCCATACTTTCCAGAGTGAAAGTCCCTAACGGGAACCACTTGATAAATGTTGAGTATCAGTTTGTTAAACGAAAACCATGTATGATATAGTAAAAACAAAAATCCTGATCCATAAAAAATTGACGTAAATATTTTTTGGTCGAAAACCCATAAAGGGAGGCCTACGAAAAAGACAAGTTATTCCCACTAAGCACATGACAAGAAGGCTTAGGAAAAAATTATAAAATACATATCATTTCCTGTGGTTCTCCATATAACATCATCAATGGTTGAACTACACTTGCTGAGTCCCATGGATCAGGAAAATAATAGAGCTGGAGTTGATTATTTCAATTTACTGGCTATGGTTTAAAATTAAGACATAATTGAAATGATGTACATATGATTTATTGTGATCAATTGACATGATAGGAAAAGGAAAAGAAGATAAATTTGAAGTAAAATTGATAAAATCATATTTCATAGAAATATATGGTGGGGCTCCATAGCCTGGAGCCAATCTATGTAAGAAAGACATGATCTTTACAAGAGATATTTGGCAGAGTTTCAAAGTTGCAACAACGATTGATGAGACTCATCAATGGCTTAGTGAATCTTTAATAAATTTAGAGTATTGGACTCCACACAAGTCTGTAGTGCCTTCAAAACCCTCATGGCTTTGTGGATAGCACTTTCTCCTTATTTAATTTTCCATCACCCCACCCCAGTGGTGACCGCAGCCTGGGCCCACTTCATTTTAAGCAGCTTCAGTTTCTGGATCTGTTGCTCTGCTTCATGATTGAGTTGTTCTATAAAGGAATATTTCTTCATGAGTTAATTTTGAAACCTTTCAACTGCTACAGAATTATTGGAAACTTTGACAATGATAATATGTCGTGTAGTAGTAAGATAATCCATCGACATTTCCATGGAAAGTTGAAATTCAAGAATACCGGTGGCATCCTAAGAAGAAAATACCTTCCTTAATATAGCATGAATTCCATGATAGTAAAATCCTCCAAAACCCAAGACCAAAAACTTCTTGTGTGAATTGGGAAATATCACTGGAATCTCATCCAATGGGTTCTATTAAAATAATCTCCAAATGTTCCTCCATGCCTTTTTCCGAATTGGATAATGATTGAAAAATATATCATGATCAGTCTCATAGTCACTTCCCGATGATGAAATATATTCAGGAATGAACATCATAAGAGAGGGACTAGATTTAGTGGCTACATCGCATCTAGACCCTACAACATCCTTGTCTCTGTTAATGGTAATGTAAGATAGAATGGGGGCATCCACAACTATTACTAAGGCTTGTTGTTGCAATTTTGAGAATATGGAGGAGACATGTTCAGTAACTCTAACCCCTAAATCTATACTGCTATCTAAAATAGGTGGCTCTACGTATTCAATCATCAGTTGTGCTCATATTTACTTGGGAATACTGAATACTCAGGGCCATGCTCGGCTGAAACATTATCCACAAAGGCGGCCCTCAAAAGGATACTGATTAATATAAGGCCTATATGAATAATTAGTCTAGATAAGGGTTTTCGTCTTGAGATCATGTGGTAAGAAAACAAAACTTATCTCTGAACTGGTAAATAGGGCATGAATGCCCGCTCTAAATGTTCAGGGGTCAAAACATCAGCCTCTGCAATGGCGAATTATTTAGAGCCACCATGTGCAGGCTAAATATGAATCTATGAAGTGGATCCCTCTATAGGGGAATAGTCTATTCAATCTAGATTTACTAGTTCCTAGATATTTGAATCCCATCCAAAATCTAGTAGTTCTTGGGGCTCACCACTTGATTCAACTCCTACTATAAAGACCACCCTATCTCTCCCCATGAGAGTCGGCTTAGTAGGGTCAAGTGAGCCCTCAACCTCTTAATTTAATTCTATTATTAGGGTAGAGATCAATCGAGTTGGGGCATGAAAACCTGAGGGGTCAACAGTACCACAGTCTATTCAAATAGCCCTATTTCATTGTTTCAATCATCCACAAAAGATGGTGACCCTTCCTCTTCCCTAATGGGAATATGAGCAATAGATGCTTGAGCAATAAGCATCCTGTTACCAATAGGCCCTGGGTCAAAATACATACATGTACCAAAGCATCGACAAGATAAGGGTACATGGATAAATATCTAGGTGAACAGATGATTATATGTGATTCTCCTCTGGATGTGCATTGATATTTGGGAGGCTTTCTTATGTTTCATTGATTTTCGGGGGTGGGGGATGGATCATGCATAAGAGGAACAATAGTATTTGGAGGGGGAAATTCCCTAGAAGGGTTAGCAATGACTGCATCCATGTGTTCTTGGGCTCCATGGGATATTTCCATAGTACCCCATGCCATTTATAGGGTGCACTCTCCAAATTCAGTACCTACAGAAGAATAAATTGCAAAAAGAGCCATCTCCTAAGACCCTGTAGGCCCCTGAAAAATAAAAAGGGGAGGGGAGATCCTTTAGAATCTCCAAATCAAAAGAATTTATGGTCTGAGGATTTAGATAAAACCTCTCATGTTAGTTGTGAGTTTATATCCATCAATTACACACGGTCCGACCAGTAATGTCCGCCTATAAGAGCATGGAGACACTTGTCCATTTCGTTCTTGTAGGCAGCCACCTCCTCAGGCTCTTCATTGGCCAAAATTCTAGTATAGGAAATAGCTCCCCCAAAACCTGGAAGGTTTCAACTCCACCTAAAGAATCCTCCATATGTCTTCAATTGAAGCATTTATTATCAGTTCATCCCAAACTCTCCCAGAATCTGGAAATGCATCTTTAACTGGGATGTCCAGTGCTGGAAGTTTTGTACAGGGGAGAAAAGTAAGTTTTAATAATAAAAAATGGTTCCTTGGTGTCCATTAAAAATCAAGACCTCTAGAAGATGATTATTTACTAGAAATTTAGAGAAAGTAAGAATCTTTTTTCATGGTAGCCACAATAGGAGAGCCAATGATTTAATCATCCTCATGATCAGTCTTTGATTGCAACATGGAAAGTACCAGATGTGAGTATTTGTGATGACCACTTCTGGAATGAATTAGGGTCTCAAGGTCTCCAATGTAATGACCCAACCTCTCTAAATCCTCATCAAAAGAAATGTCATTGGGTGCTGATACATAGCCAATTACAGTAAGCGTAACTTCCCTAATTTATAGGAGCTACCATAAATCATGTCGGAACCATTCATGACTAGATGGATGACCATTCAAAACGTCACATTGCCTCTTGGCCACTGGAAATTCAGCCACAGCGGGAATGGATGGTGGACTCCCGGTAGTACCTTCAGCAGCTTGTTTGACCGCCTGTGATGTCACAAGCCCATCATTCCAAATTTTCCTCAGGGGGGAGCAAAAATGATTTAGAAGGACTTTTATTGGTCTAGACAGTTCAACAACTACCTATTTTTTCTCCATTCCATTTTCCATAGATTCCGTGGATGTTGTCACGATAAGAACCACGTCGGCTAATTGTCATCAGGATATGATTTAACCCAGGCCTCAACATTGTTTTTGGAGAGGAAGGGCACATAATCCTTAGGATCAATAAGTCTGGACTGGTACCAAGTGTCCTCCTTGGAGATCATTATCCATAGTTGACGTGATATTATTAAATTGTTCTCGTGACGGGAACTACTCAGAGAATTTTTATACAACGTAGGGTAACTATTATATTGATGACTAAATCTATAGGGTTCATATCCGTTGAAAATTAGATCCCCTATGATATAGGATAGTAGGATGACATATCTCGAATAAAACAAGAAATCACGGTTGACAAAGACATCAGATGCATTATTTTTAATAGTTCCAGAAGGGTAATCATAAGGGTGATAAGAGAAATGTTGTTAAATGTAGAGATAGTTCATTATGTCTTGCTCGTTAATTTTGGTTTTCTCCTCCCACTTATCCTGTGAAGCCCAATCCACTAGCATGACCCCGCTGGTGCTTTGAAGATACATTCAGAGGGCAGAATGAATAATTGGTATGTAATTGATGAAATAATAACCTCCCATGTTGGCTCCCATCCTGTCCAAATGAATTTGGAAGGGTCCAGTCATCTGGTATGGTGCCCCCCTCACTGATTTGACTTAGTAGGCAGTAGATCTTTGCCAACACTGGGATAACTAAATTGATACGTCTTCTAGTGGACAACTGAGCAGGCATGATAAAAGTTGAGGCTATTACACCACCAAATCCCTGCAATGGTAAGAGCCACCTACTCAAAAACATGGCCAAGAAAGGCACTAGTCGAAATAATTGTTCTATGTCATGGATGATCCCCCGCCCCCACATATGAAAATTCCCCACTTCCAGGGTGGGCCAGTATGAACATTCTCACCTCTGGGTGGTTTTTGTAGGACATTCCTTGGGTCTATAATAGTCAATCTCTTGACCAGTATGCTTAACAAATGTTCCAAACCACTCATCAAATTGAAGGTCCTGCTTGAGAAAAGGAGCATTTTTTTAATAGTTTCTTCGCTTGAAGGATTAGTTTTCTATCCAAAGGATGGGTTCTTTCCTCATTATCTAAAATAGGGGAGGAATATATGAATTAATCATACATTTCCCTGACAATAGGGAATCCCGAGACTAGCCGGATGTACCAATGACTGATGATTGACCTCCTTGTAGGTTAAATGGAAGTTATTGGTGTCTTAGCTCAACCTTCTTTGGAGCTGTGAGATAAGGGCAGTGGGACGGTGACTGTATGACTAAGAAACCATAGCATCCTTGTATAGTCACATAGTATACAGCTCGGTTCGAAATTCATCGCATCTCTAGAGAACCCATAAATCCCCCCCCATTCGAAAAAAATGAGCCTCTAGAGAGAAGTTATCATCGGGAGGACCAACCATGTTGCTCGTTCGCTATAGCTTTCTACGTAATGCTCTGGTAGTAGTGGGTTGTCTCTTCTGGCTTCCGATGCACTTCCACTAATGTTTGACATGCGTTGTTCAACAAGGACCTATAGGAAATATCCCTATGAAGGTACCACCTCTTGGGTGAAATTAATGCTTTCAGGATAGAGGTGTTAATTATCCAAGAAGTTGGCTGATCAGTCTGATTTGTAACTAGGATTGCTGTATCCGAAAATAGACTAAATCCATAAGAAGAATGCCCGTTTGAAGTTGGGTACTCCATTGGACTCACTATATGCAGTTTCTCAAGATATTGGTGTAATTGAACAACCAGAATTTTGTCATCGATTAAATATTCTATGTTCTTCGATCTTTCATCAGTAGTAGAAAGAAGGGAAGTAGTAGTTGGCTCAGAAGAAGTAGAAATGTCAGCCACAACCTTTTAAAGAATCATTGTAGCCTTTAAAAGATGATACAAAATCCGATAAAAAGTCAGTCCAATAAACCATGTTGGATAAAGGCTACTTGATAATGGATAATTGACTTAAAAATATGTCTGTGTAGGGATCTGTGTACTATTCCCAGAAATATTATGTGGTAGGAAAATCCT
This sequence comes from Viscum album, assembly GCA_963277665.1. Lineage (NCBI taxonomy): Eukaryota > Viridiplantae > Streptophyta > Magnoliopsida > Santalales > Viscaceae > Viscum > Viscum album. The sequence goes on along the minus strand of OY728153.1, from coordinate 1,509,958,870 downwards.
GCGTATTGCGTGATGTGTTTATGTAACCGCCACATAATGCTATGATATGTGGAATATTTTCACTACGTATAGCCCTGGTATATGAAGAAACCACGTGGTATTGAACCACATAGCATTGGACAATGAAAATAAGTGTTCAAGGAAGGTGGATACCGTGAACCAAGGGCTTGTCATGTTCATTTTCAAAGATTTCAGATTAAAAGTTTATGTTCGGCATATAAAGTCATCATGCTTAGTATTTAGACACAAAACCAACACAGTTTTATCCTTTGCAGAATCCAGATTTTAGTTTTCAAATTACACAATTCCAATTTACGAAATCCAAAATTTCATTCGTGGGCAGATAAATGGTGAAAAGTTTTATTCATGGCATGTACGAAGCAGTTCACAAACAGAATTTTTTGAAGAGGAATGTTACACATATGCAGAGGAATCTAAGGGAGTCGAGAGAAAATTTTTCTCATGAAAAAAGGTAAAATATAAATGAAATGGGACCCTTTATATAGGTGTGGTTCCCTCCTTCTAGGCATATATGTTCTACTACGAACCATTTCATTTCAAGAAAACTTCTACATCAGAATGTACTCTTTTTCATTTCGAACAGAACCAATTATGATGGGGGGGAATTTGTAGGGTCCTAAAATTACCTCAATGGGGAAAAAAATACTCCCTCAATCAATTTTCAGAATGAATCAAGTATTACTACAAGTATCATAAGGTGAATGGACTCAAATTGAGCTAAAATATTTGGAGGAATCATAAAGGAATTAAAGTTTTCACAAGATTTTAAGTGGCCTGTGTACCAACACCTGGAAGGGATTACAGACCATCTAGATCTAGAACCACTGGTACATGGAATGACCCATGAGGTAAAGACCAATAGAGTGATGTAAAGTGAACCCAATGGACCACGAACCGTATCGCTGATGGAATCGTGTGTGTGATGGACACGCATAACATCTCCAAAATGTAGATGTTTGCGGATGAAACAAACTGGATGGGTTATACAAACCATGATTTAGAACTGCAGCCTTCACAAACCCTAGTTGAACGTGTTTTCCATGGGTCATTATATCTCATCAAGTGCTTCTGCAAATGGTTCTGCATGCGCATTGATATGATTGAACCAGTGCTTTATAAAAGGTCCACAGAAGGAATTTAAATGTGATAGACGAAGAAATCACAAAGGGGACCCCAGAGGTTGGACGAAAGGACTCATAGAATATTTTAGCTTCAATTTTGAATCATCAGTAATGCCCGAATTTAAAATCATGATCTCCAAAGGTACATTCAATTTCAAACCATAAAATGGGGAACATAATAATAATAATAAATCTTCTGACATGATGGGTGAAACTATGAACCATATATTTCATGAAGATGAACTTCCCACAAATGATATTCCCCCAGACCCTCCTTTAATATATTATTCTTTATAGTGTATCACTACCCAGATTTGACTCGGCTCTTCAAACTACATCAGCACGCGGATGGTACCCAAAGTGGCATGCCATACTGCATCCAAGACCGCGTACCATTATAGGGCGTGGTGGTACATACACATACCCACGTATCTCTTTGGTTTGTGGATGAACCTATACTCGCATACCACTATGGTATGTGGAGATTCGCCCATCCTTCATAAGAAAACATTATGCAGAATGTAGTGTTTTTTGGTATTATTTCATCTGGTTCCAATATTTACCCTTTGTTTTCATCAAGTCCTCCATAGTCCCTCTGTTAAATTGTCCCCCTAAATCAGGCCAAATCCTCCCCCAAATCCACCAAACCTATATGATTAGACAATCAGGTTCATCGACATGCCCCTTTGATTTTACATACCCATGGTAAGCGGAGTCACGAAGGCTCTCCCCACAACAATTCATACTGTAAGGATTTTTGTAAGTCTACATTCCCTGGGTAACCCAAAGTCCAACCATGGGATACTGACATGAACCTCCCCATTCTAGGGATTAAGGGGGACCACATACATTTCCATTCAATAAAGAATGGTGATAATTAAAATGGGTTATTTTCGCTTCCCCAGGTGATGGGGAAAATACTCCTCCCCTTCTCAGAATGCATTCTAGGGAACTCCCACTAAGGTAAGTCCATAATATTCTGAAGGATGAATTGTATGAACTTTAATGTCATTTTGCATTAAAAGTTTCATCACTCTCCACCCTCTCTCATAGTCTCCCCAGCCTCTTCTTCCATAGGCCCTCCCTACCCCATTAGCAGGAGAGAAGATGTGTGATTGGTTGGATCTCTCACACCAACTTTTTTCTCACAAAGATCATGAATCATGTGGGGTTTGAGATTTCTGAAAATTAAAATATCTATACAATTATGAACTACACAAACTCTGATTCATGATCAAACCAGGACATACAGGATGCCTACTCGAAGGCCCAAGCTCAAAAGGGTTCCCTTCCAAAAGGGTTCACACAACCCCGATCCCTAAATGGGAATCTTCTATTCATAAGACCTATCATTTTTGAACTAGGAGAACTCTGGTTCCTGATAAAACCTGGTTATTTAGGATGCCTACTCGAAGGCCTGATTTAAAAGGGTACCCTTCCAAAAGGGTTTATCCAACCTTGATCCCCTAAATGGGATGCTTCTATGTGTTAGCCCCAACAATTCTGAAATATGAGAACTCTGATTCTTGATAAAACCATGGTACGTATGATGCCTACATGAGGACCTAAGATCAATAGGGTACCCTTCGAAAAGGGTTCACCCAACCATGATACCCTAAATTGGTAGATTTTATATGTTAGCCCCAACAATTCAGAACTATGAGAACTCTGATTCTTGATCAGACCTGGACATGTAGGATGTATACTCAAATTACCTAGCTCAAAAGGGTACACTACCTAAATCCTTCACCCAACCATGATCCTTTAAATGGTAAGCTTCTATGCGTAATCCTTAACAATTCTTAACTATGGGAACTCTGATTCATGGTCAAACTAGGATACGTTTGATGCCTACTAGAAGGCAAAATCTCAAAATGTTACCCTTCTAAAAGGGTTCACCAAACCATGATCCCATAAATGGGCAGCTTCTATTCATAAGCCCTAAAAATTCAAAACTATGAGAAATCTGATTCCTGATAAAACAAGGATATGTGGGACACCTACTCGATGACCCAAGTTTAAGAGGGTACCCTTCCAAAAGTTTTCCCCCAACCATAAGCCCCTAAATGAGAATATTCTATGTGTAATCCCTAACAATTATGAACTCTGAGAACTCTGATTCCTGGTTAAACCATGATACATAGGACTCATACTCAAAGGCCCGAGCTCAAAAGGGTTCCCTTCAAAAAAGGGATCACCCCACGATGTCCCCCCCCCAAATGGGAAGCATCCATGTGTAAGCCCTATCTCATTCGAACTATGCAGATTCTGATTCCTCTCTCAATGATATGTCAGAAACCCGTCTTATAGGTATGATCCCAACATCAAGTCTCCTTACATCCCCCATGGATAATGAAAAACTCCATAGTTCCTTATTGTATGGATTACGTCAGCATTACAATTATATCATCAAATCCATGTATGCTTATGACGATCTAGAAAACCAAGGGTAACCCATGGAAACACTCTTTGGGAATGAAACAAGAATTCATGGACAAATGAACAAGACTTAAATAATTAAGAGAGTCCTAGAATAGGCAATAATCCCCCCAAAGGGGTGTGGTGATCCTGACATCCCATCCTATCGACCAATGGGGTCCTTAAGTGTCATTGGCCAAATCATTACCAAACGAGTGTCTGCCTTTGTAAAACATGTCCATGAATCATGGATACCAGGGTCCTTTGGTGTTTCTAGCTCGACAAATAAACCCTTTGGAGACTATATCAAGAAGTGATAACCTAGGAGGACCGATTGAAGAAGTACTTGACCGTATGAAATCTCCCATTGCGACCATCTAACTATGGAATCTATTTCATAGTACAGATGGGAAAAATTACCCTGTACCTGTGTGGTTAATCCAACCCTACATTAAGGGATAATGGTGCAGAATGTGTCAAAAAAAAAGGAATGGTGATTTTGACAAGAAACAGTGTCTAGAAAAAGTGACGGGTGATGATTCTCGTTGTATAATTTCATCATCACCCCCAACATGCCACCACATGCCGAAATAATCTAAAATAACCGAGATTATGAGAATAGACCTACCAGTAAGAATTTTGCATTTTTCTCTAACATAGAAAATTCCAATATATGATCATGTGTAATTTTCCTTAGTCTTTATGATTTTCGTTAAAAAATTTCACGACTCATACACTTAGTTTTTCTATCAAAAATCGTCACTCCATATGTAGGCGAGAAGTAGGGTATGTTGGGTGTGTCACTAATGACATGTTATTAATGGATAAGTAATGAAGGGATTCTTCCATTCTATATATATTGTAGTTTTTATCTCATCCCTATGATTTATATAGAATCAGCACCCTAAATTCCCTGCCCATGGTGTAACAATGGATTTATTTTAGATCGTCAAAGAATGATGTATCCAGCATATAGGTTGATGACAACATCATGCAACTTACATGATGAGATTATGTGACAAATTAATTATATTACATAGTGAGCATTCATATTTGGTTGTCATCATTGTGACATTATGTTCAGTGGGTGCCTTGAACCATTAATAGACTGTAATATTGGACTTTAGGCAAGTCCTCCTAATTAAAATTAGAAACAAGCTTATAGGGTTATAAACTAAGAGTTTTTAGTGGTCTCGATTAAATTTTATTTGAATTTAATAAATGGAATAAATATTATTATCAATAGTGAAGAACAATTTAATTTTTGTTATATTGATCACATAAATTATATGAAAATTTATTCACCAGATTGTGAATAATATATATTACTTTAATTTATTTGATATTTAATTAATATGTATTTACAAGTTTTTGAATATAATATTTATTTGAGAGAATAAAATATTTATTTTGGTGCTCAATAAATACAAGAGAAGTTCTAACAGACCAAGACAATTTATATTGACAATATAATTATTTACGTGTCAGTAAATATTATTTATCAATTTTGTGCAAGTTGGCGCACCAAAAACTAAAAAACAATTATTATAATTTTTTTTCATGGTATTTCATTAATGGTTAGAATTATTTTCAATGACTGTTATGAAATTAAATTTTGTACCAAAAAATCCTAGCTTTATAAATAAGGTGCTACATCTATTATGAAATTATTTGAAACCAATTTCATGTTTGGGAATATAGAATTGATTCACAAAATGAATTATCTCTATAATCCTCCCCCTCTCTCCCTCTCAAGTATGAGAAACCCAAGAGAGAATTTATTCAAGACCGAAGAATGTGTGTATCACTACTACATTGATTCTACCCTTGGATCCTCACAAGAACAAAGAAGGATATCTGGAAGGGCCTTTTTTAACAATAAAAAAAATCTTCAATGAAATATGTTTCTAAGCCCAAGTATTTATTTCTATATAAATTAAAAAAATTAGAAATAAACATTATGTGAAATATCCTCACTCTTAGTGTCAGGAAACGATTATAAAATGAAATTTTAATATATCACCTACCACCGCACACTTCCACTGTGCCAAAAACCAACACCTCTAACACAATATTTTTTATTTTGGCTCACTACCTCATACAGTTTTTGTTCAATAGGGATCACTTCCCACTGGGGTTCTCACCTTCATATCACCTCTAAAAAGGAATAATGATGGGGAGTGGGTCCCATGGGACTTATATTCCATTCCCAAGACCCCACCATTCTAGATGTGGGACTTGGATCGATGGTAACACGATGTGACACTATAAAATATATATTGATTCTATATATAACATTGAATTACATATTGTAATATTTTTTCTTCTAGGTCCTGATACAATGTGGGATTCCAAGGCCCGATGAGATTGATATTGATTTTATAAAAATATAAAATATATTAACATGACATGAATGAAATTTTCATGGAAAAGTATAATAAATATATAATGGATTCTCATATCTAAATTTTGATTTCTCCATTGAGTTTAGAATGTAGGTTTTACCCTAGGCATTCCAATACATATGTCGTCATCTGGATTTTTTATAAAATTATGTTGCAGGAAACAAATAAAAAATAATAAATTAATTTATTATGTTTTGGTACATTGACCTATAAGTACTATATAAAAACACTTTTATGAAAATTTTATAGTCTTACCCAAAAAATAATAATAATTGAGAGAGTTTATTGGCAGAGATCATTGGTGAACAATAACAGATCGTAAGATTGTTCCAATACCACATGGATTGTCTGCACCAATGGGGTTCATGGATCACCTGAAAGATTACAACACTAAACGATTCTTTATTAGTGACCAATATAAACATTATTTAGGATGTTTTATTTATCTGGTTTCATTATTTGTTCTAACATAAATGGAACAATTCCAGACACACTTTTTTATGTTTCATTTCTCTTTTTTTTTCTTTTATTATTCCCAATTTCTTCACACATTAATCATGTTTAATTGTTTTGGCCCATGGTTTGATGAATAACTGGTATTCGATAGTTGAGTGACCTATATTCTACACAACTGATCAATACTACATAAATTGTTCATGATCAAGGATGTGATCAAGGTGTGTGAATATTCAGGATGAATGGGATCAGATTTGGATATTTATGGTATCATTTTTTGGTTTCATGGAGAGACGACATGCTGATGGATGAACTTCCAATCAGATTTGGTTGTTAGATTCAGATCGACAACGATATTGGAGCTTGGTCAAGGGATGTTCCAAGGATAACATGAATGATTGATGGTGGGATCAGTGTATCATGCAACAAAAAATGTTTATACAAGAAAGAACCATGAATTTCTATATGTACCACTTTAAATAGTGTGTAATAAATAGATAGACACCATGTGGGAACCACTATCTAAGATGGAAGGGTTTTCATGGAAGGTTAAGGTTCACACGCTGTGTATCACATGTGAAACACCATGTGTCCCATAGATTGAATATTTTCATGTATTCTATTAGTATTATTGAACATAAACACCTAATAACATGGTCATGTGTATAGTACATATGCATCACCCAGTAGTCAGAAAACACATGGTACATAGGCATGACCACTTTACATATCTAGGATCTAAAGTACAAGAGCACGACTAGGTGTATAGGTACACAAAAAAATCATATGCGAAGAGTGGTAGAAAATCCCCAAATTTCTTTTAATTAAAGAGGGGAATATTTTATATTTATTACTACATGTCATGTGAGATGACAAGAAATAGGTAGACTTAGTGTTAGAAAGACACAATGTGTACCACATAGTACATGTTGTGTACTCCCTCTGATGGTATTTGGAGCCCATCGTTTCTTCAGTATAGACATGGTTCAGTTGTATGTGATACCATGTTCCTTTCACATGAGGGTACTATTTATTATTATCTCCTTGAAATATGTTTTTGATCCCCTATATGGGTTTAGTATCAGACAGAGTTTGTTGTATCCTTGTACAAGACTAGGATGGAATCATATACCGTACCAAGGTGGGGTATTCAGTATCTGTGTGACCAATATGAACATGGAATCGATCCCCTATCTATAAGTCCATTCAAGTTGAGTATATATCATCTCCCAGTGTCCTTGGGTGTGATCGCCTACCTCAATGATGTTATCTTAAATGTTCTAGTGGGAAATTTCAGGTAAGTCTAAACAAGCATGACCTCTCATACATGTTTTTTAGTGAAATCATAGATTGAGGGTAAATCTCTCTTAGATGAAAATTTCATAGAATCTGAAGGTAGAATGATATGGATGTATGTTCTAGTTGATACTTTTTTACAAAAATTTTCTATTATGAGTATATCTAGATTTTCATTATTGTTATGACTCTTATCATATTGATATATCTTATGTTTAGTTGACTACTCTATATTCTATATGGATAGTGATATTTGGGTCTATTAATGGGTATTAAAATACTCACCCTTACATGGGTTCATTCCATACATGTAATGTCTTATATAGATGATAAACCATTTGATGGGGTCCTAAGAGGAACAAGATCAAATAGAGATTAGTTTGGGCTAGACAGACCAATGGGGTTACTGGATATTTCATTGTACAGTAGTCCCCTCCTTCGGAGTAGGATAGATCAATTGAAATTTTGGGTTGAATTGTATTTGGAACCTTTATTTCATTTAAAAAATTTTCATACTCTAATTGTGGGATACTTGTTATGCATGCATAGGAATCCTTTTTTTATTTACATTTCTGCATTGTAAGGGATGGTAGATATGTTCTTGTGTATATGTACTTAGGATAATGAATCCCATGTGTGGAATATTCAAACTCAATGATAATATCTAGCCCCTAATCAATTGGATGAGGTCTTGGGGCGGTCACACTCAGCGTATCGCCGACTAAGAGAGTCCCAGTGGGTCTAGTTGTGATAGAGTCATATTAGATCATAGTTTCACATTATAACCAATGCGTATATTTATTTTTCTATTTGTGATGTTTATTTTGGATTTACGAAAACAATGTTATAGTTTTTCATGTTTGGATCTTAGATATGGAATCCAGTTCTAATGTGGCGGTTGATATATCCATTCATTAGTACTTTGATACACTTCTTATTGACATGATACATTTAGATATTAGTTTCAAAGAAAAACATCAGTACATTCCTCAAAGAGGATTTGGTTGTGGTTTCCATGTGCTTATTGAGTTAACACCCTATATATACTCACTGAATGTGGCATGTCTTGTTTGTTTCAGGATGCCTCCTTCAGGAAACTAGGTAGGATTCCACTACATGATCATGTAGATGATCTGATGAGTGATTAGGGTTTAATGCATGGTTATTAAAAAGAGGAAGTACATTTGGGTGGGTTTCCATTTATGAAATCACCCATTGAGTAGGTGTTAGTTCTAAAACTATTGGACAGGGACATGTGTAGGATGAGTGTGTTGTATGAGTTTATTGGGTAGTGACCTCTTATATATTAGAGTGAGCCATACCCACTAGTTTTTTAAGAAAGTTTATTGGCATTACCTAGAGCTTTATTCTTTATTTGGAAACTTTTAGATCCTATGGTAATCCTTAAACGTGACTTCTTCATGATTACAATGTGTGATGGCAGAGTTCAGTGACTGAGTCACATGACACGATATCTCTCTCCTTGTCAGATATTGAGAATATTTATAGGAATTAGTTCTCTCGGTAGACATTTTGATCACTATATATCCTAGATCATCCATAGTTATAATAGATAAATATTTCCATGCTTGAGTTTTCTACAATGTTCACTAACCTCTAGACATACTCTCTGGATATGGTTTTACATCCTTTCTTCAGAGAACAAAATTTGGAGTGAGGATAACAATGACATATCAATAAAAGAGTGATATGTATATTAATTACCACCTATGTTAGATTTCATGAGAGTGACTTAGTAGTATATTGATTCTTGGAAGAGCATATGTTGGCAGTGAGTGCTACTAACACACACACAAAAGATAAGACATATGCAGTAGGTAGCTAACATAAATAACTAGGATTTGATCATGCAAGGTTCATGAAGAGATGGTTATAGTAAATTGTATCAACGATTTATGTATCTAAAGATGGCTTGAGTAACCATGAGGATAAGATGTTCTTCTCTTGAAATGTTTGGGGAAATCTTGCATGTGATTTTCCAACCATTAATATAGATGATAGAGAGATGAAATATGGTCCACATAGGTAGAGACAACGGAAGGAGTAGAGAGGTCTGATGGTAGAGAATGTGGTAGAGGAGCAGGTAGAGTAGTAGGTGGTGTTAAGTGGTTGGACTTATTTATACTGACACCCATAGGAAGGCCGCACCATGCTCAAGATGATGGTGGTAATGGATCCTTTTTTTCCATGGGTTATCCAATAATATTTTTTATTAGACCCACTATTTTTCCTATAGGTTTTGCTATGATAGAATGATGAAATTATTATGAAACCTAGCTATTTTATGTAGCTTGTGAGGAGTTGAATTTTTTATAAAACATAAATCCATTCATGGTTGATGATATTATAAATATTTTATAATCTTTTGTAACACATATGTGTGATTTTTATTAAGAGATGTCTGATACTGCTATGGGGAGTCAACACGGTTCAGTAAGAAACATTGTCTACTATGATGATCTTGTGAGTAAACAATGACAACTATGATGGTTTGGGGAGTTAACCTACTCCAATATGATATAATTGGCAGTGAGTCTTGACTACAAAAGAAATGATTTTCTTTTATAATTTGTATTGTAAAAATTTATTTCTTATGCTAATGTTATGCTCTCAGGACTAATGTTCTTTTATTATCTTATGATTCATGTCTCATGAACATACAATCAATATTACATGACTAAATGTTATGATCTTTTATATACAGGGTAAGGTTTTACAATGTTTTGATCTTGTTATTATACTCTTATATTCGCACTATGCTTACGCAACTCCCTTAATTACCATTACTAAGCATCTAAGATCATTATATCTTATGATTCATGTCCCTAGGTTATAAAGAAATGTATTATGCATGATAAGTGTTCAAAGGGTGATATATATAAAGGAATTAGTGAGAGATGATGTATTTCACTAATAAACTAGTCATTTATGTTTCAATGTTTCCAAAAAAACCTTTGTGATCCTTATGCATGTTTCTGTGTAATGTAAAAATGGTTCATTAAAAATCATTTAATATCTATGTACGATAGTCCTTGATCGCTATAGTTGGTATCAGATGGTATTTTTATTTATCCATTGGATGATATGATGATAAAAACATAGTTAGATCCCTAAGGACATGTCTAAGTATAATTTTAAGGATGATTCAGTGTATAGGTGAATGTATTGGAATTTTGGTAAAGGATAAAGAGACTTATTTCCACAAAATTACATTCATGTCTAGATTGTACAAGTGGATGAGGCTCTGGAAGATAAGTTCCTATGGTTAATTAATCTAAAATGGTTTCATTGAGCTATAATTGATTGTAACCTGGTGCAAGATAGTGGGAGTTACTGCTCACATAGTTTGACACTCCCTATGGATATTATTTAGAAATTCACAAATTCTATAAGATCCGTCATGAAGGATTAAAATAGATGATAACTATTAATGATATAAGATAAAACTAAGATGTCATAGACTAAAAAAATATGTCATTATTTAGACATACAATAAGTTATTTTGTATGATTATGCAGTTCCCCACAATGATAATTATTTCATATACTATTCATTTTGGTTTTTGGTAATGGTTGGAACCCAAAGGAACTGTGTTAATTCTTAGTGCGATGGAAAATTTATAGATTTTCCTCCTAAGAATTCAAAATTTATAGTAGATGTAATGAAAAATAGTTTTAATATTCTCAGACAACATTCTAAATACATTAATCATGGTAGATTTCTAAAAAAACAAAGGATGGAACAAAACAGTGTTGAAACCTCAAAGAGGCAACATCGAGATTCGTCAGTAAATTTGATGATCCAATTATTTTGAGAAAATGATCGGTACCACTGAAGAGATATTTTACATTCTCAAAGTGTTCAGAACATGAAGAAGTCATTTTGGATGCCATCCATTTGGTAGGTGAAGCATATTAATGGTGGAATCTTATCAAGAATATGAGGCAACATTATGAAATTGACTCCATGGATTGAGACAAATTCAAGAAATTATTTTTTAAAAGTATATTACTCATATTCACTGTATGAATATGGATAAATAATTCATTGAGAAAACGATATGCTATGATGAATCAATTGGTACCTATGAGGAGAATTTTACACGATTTGTGAGTTATGATTAAGGTATTAGCATCTATACAGAATGTAAAGTTAATCTATTCTTCAGTGGATTAAAACCATGTCTTAAAAGGGTATTATAAATAAGAGAATTTAGTAGTAATGAATATATTTTTTATGTGCTATCATGGTTGAAATGGAGGTTATAGTTATCTATCAATCTTTTCGTTTTGAAAATAATTGAAAAACATAATTTAAAGGATAATATAAAAACTAGGTAGAGAGGAGGATAAGATTATATTTATGCTCAATGTGTTGGAGGAAACATAGAAAAAAATTTATTAACGGGACAAGAAGATGTTTTATGTTTTTAATGGAAGTTCATCAATAAATTTATTTTGTGTCTGATGGGAAGAAGCTACCTGACAATGAGAATACAGAGAAAAATACACATAACGTGCCACCCACACTTCTGTATTTTAAATACAAGGAGTACAAGAACTATGATTATGAGTTACCAAATCCAAAGGTTAATAAATATGATTGAACTCATCAACCGCATAAACTAAGAGACAAAGGTAGATATCATGTGATCACTATTTTTGATGAGGAGTGTGAAAATGACATGGTGAAAAGTACATGTATAATCATCTCTGTAACTGTTAATGTCTTATTTGACTCTATATTTACCCATTATTTCATATCTAAATAATTTTATAACGGTATCAACATTACACCAAAATGATTAGATGTAGAATTAGCAGTAAAAACCCTAATTTTATGAAGTTAATATTTCAATTCTATGATTCGTATCCAGTTGAAATTTGGGAGAATACTCTTCTTGGAATATCTTTTTATTCATCCTCTTGTTGAATTATAGGTTATATTGGGAATGGATTTATCTATATGAATCCCACAAAAATTGTCAAGGAATAAAAGTTACATTTATTATTCCAAACCAACCTATTATAATCTATTAATGTGATGATAATTACATGATTTTTATGGAGATATCAATTAATATATGGTTCATAATTTCAATTTATAATGGGTGTTTATCTCCAATAGTTGGGCAGATACTTTACATAAATGATATTCTTTTTATGTGGGAATTTGATGATATATTTCTAGAAGAGTTTCATATCCTTCCACTATAACAAGAAGGCGTGTTCTCAATAGAACTCTTACATAGTTCCATACCAATTTCAAAGATTCCCTATAGAATTTCCTTGATTGATTTGTAGAAATTGAAAATAAAACTCCAGGAGAACCTTGTCAAGGGAATCATTCGCCCAAGTGTGTCACCTTGCGGTGCACCCATTCAGTTTTCTAAAATTTACAATGGATCAATGTGACTCCACATTGATTTCTGGGAGCTGAAGATTATCACAAAAAAGAAAAAGTTGAAGGTTTCGGACACAGTAGATGTGCATCTGTGGATGTACCCAACTTAATATTTTCCATTAATAACAATCAATCCAAGATCTATCATGATAATAAAATGTCAGATATTTAGAATAGAATGAAGAATGAAAAAAAGTAAGGGAGTCCCAGAACCATAGATAGGATCATCATATGATGGTTATTATTTATTTAATTAAAAGGCAATAATTACCTCGATGTAATTCTCCCTCTGTTTATGTTTCCAGTCACGATATGATGTGATCATTTGTTGCATTGTATAATCCATATGTAGGATTCCTCTAGTAGTGATCCACATGTGCTCTACGTATCTCTGGATGTCAGTAAACTGATCTCCAGGTGCTATCTCGGAAGATCCTCTCTTGTGATGTCCACCTTCGATCACCTTACGATCTGCTTGCAAAGTGAACTCCTTGATCTGGTGGAGGAGGATATCCCTTGTAACTTGAGAGAGTTCTTGGAAAAAATAATTCTCTCTTGTCTTGAGAGATTTCTCTAGACCTGTTGTGAATAACCATAAAAAAATTTCTCGTCTAATGAGAATTATAGAAGTGGGATTTTTAATTACATAGAATAATAAAATGAATTAATTACCCGAATACATTTATTCATTTCATTAAATTGTTACTAAGACCCCATGTCTAATAATAATCATTTATTATTATTATTACTTAAAATGTGACGAGTGAATTACACCTAATATTATTTAATTAATTAAATAATATTAATTATCCCAAATCCCCCAAAAAAACTACATAGCATGTATATTAATATACATGGTCTGTTCATTTTTTTAATTTTCTTTATTTCATCAACCAAATTTATTAGATCTTGAATAATGGATATTTATTTCTTAAATAAATATTAATTCATTACTCACTAAAAAATATATATTATTTCACCCACAATATATTTTCTTGAATAACTTGTGTCGATATAAATGTGACTGGGCATCATTGAATAATTATTAAAACATAATAAAAAACAAAATTTATTCAACTTGTTAAATTAATATTTAAATGAGATACTTGGACACAATTAGTGTGTGACCCTTTAGGCCTCTTTCTTAGTGAAATTAAGAAGAGACTGCATAATTTCCAAGGATAGCATCTAGTAACATGCCAAAGCACCAATAGAGAAAGAAGTTAATGCCCAATTATATGTCACCTCCTACAAATGCTTACCATGTAATGTAATCCTTTTTTCTCGATATCTTGAAAAAATTTGGTTTCATGCTATCATAATCAACCCATGTTCTCGATTATACTTTCTTTGACTTCTTTAAATTGATCTTTCCCATTAAATACCATGGCTAAGTATTTATTTAGGCTATATAAATTCCATCAAAGGTCATGAGATATCTATTTCTTTTACGGAACAGAAGGGACAAATCATTTCTCACATTATCTATTAATGCAGTATTACTTGTGACACACCCAACATATATTACCTCATGGTGAACAATGTGTCATCATAGTTTTCATCAATACATCTATGTGCGCAAGTTGTAATACCCACTAATAATAATCTAAAAGTCTAAGGACCAATACACATGTCCAAAGATTGGAACTTCCAATAACAGAATGAAATGTGGATTTCCTACTGGAGGGTCTCGTTCTAATAATATCCTCCAAGAAGTTACCATGGGAACCCACCAGGATAAGATGCCTCAATGTTTAATGATTCATCACCCCTAATGTCCTGTATTATTTTTCTCCCTCAAATAACATCATTTTGACATAGAATATATATATTCAAGATCAGTATTATGGAGCTTCCGGGTTCTCATCATAGCAGGGATCCTCTGTGACCCTTTAATGAAATAGTTATCTTTAGTAAATTATCACATGCATTATCATGCATAAGAAAAATTAAGATTTGACAATGTATTTATTAATGAATAAAGTACAAAGTAGTTGGTCTAGGGCCACTGACTCCAACAAACTCCAATTTGGACTAGACCCAACTGCAAAAAACCTTTAACCTACTATCTCTCAAATGTTATTCATGATTCTACTGAGATAGGCCTTTAGTCATGGGGTCCCCCGAATTCTCTTCTATGGACACACTTTTTAATGAAACTTAACCCATTTGATATAAATCCCTTAAGAGGTGATCATCATCATCATTTATTTATTTATTGAAAAATATGGAAAGAGGAGTACAAGCACTCCCAAGGGCCGAGGCCAAAGGGACCTCACGAGCATATGGAGGTCTACAGTAATGATGTCCAAGGGCATCCACCCTAGTCTAGTCCACTAACTCATGTTTCAAGAGGTTAACCTTTGAGACACAAAAAATTTGGGAGCCTTGCTCAGCTAAAGAGGCAAGCTAGTCCTGCACATTGTTCCCTTTAGGCCAAGTATGTAGAACCTTTATATTTTTAGTATTGTGCATGCATCGACACTTTCGTATGAGGTAGGTTATCAACCATGGTATCTTCCATGATCCCTTAAAGGAGTTGTGCATGATCAGGGAATCTGTCTCCACTTTTGAGACGTTGATAGTAGCCTGTTCACAAAGAGAAAGGCCAGTAAGGGTAGCATTGGCCTCCTAGTGTGCCCATAATGAATTTTTGATCTTTTTTATGGTACATTTAGTAAAAATATGGGAATAATTTTCTATATTTTGAACTGTTCTTCGATTAAAAATATGAGCCCACCGTTGAATCTGCAATTCCAGGATTCACTTAATAGAGGATTAATTTCGACCATAGTAGGTCTAGTTAAAAAGTTATATTTTGTGACTTTTAAATAATTATTAACATAAAAAATTTGTTATTTTATTTTATCCTTCCACTTATTGAGTGGCAGTGGTTGGGACCACAGAGGAGGTCGGGGATTTAATATGGGATATTAAATATAAGGTTACACCATGGTTGTGTAAACACCCCTCATATAAATAATGTATCAAATTAATTATATCAATTAATGGACCTTTAATTGAGAGGAGGATTAATTATCTAATCGATCCGTTGTCTAATTGAAAACCATGGGGAATGGGAGTTTTTGGGAGGACATTGTGGGAGTACTCCGAAGAAGTGTCGACGCTCAACCCTTCTAATGGAGAATGGACGTCTTGACGATGCCCATTCAATAAATGATCCAGAATCAAAGAATGTATGTGGCTTCATCAAGCGACTACTCTTATCAATCGATGACTGTGATGTCACCTCTATTTACAAGATAGCGGTTGTTATTTAATTTATGAAATTCCCATGATTCTTTTCCTCTTCATTATATTTGAGGGTGGTTGTTGTGGGGGATTTGAATGGGGTTTAAAAAAGATCTATGTGGTGTTTTTTATTTATTCTCCCTTTTATTATGATGCTAACGCAGAGGGAGAGGGACAAACAAGAAAATGTCGGACCCACCTCTTCTTATGTTTTGACTCTTTTTTGGTGAAGAACTTCTAACACGACGGCAATTTGAATCCAGGAGGTGCATAGTGACAACAACATCCTAGGAGGCACATTGGCGCCAACGGAAGGGGAAATGGACCATCAGAGCTCTCCTGGTGGCCTGAATAAATTCTACTGGTGATCAACGACCGTGAAAGAGGGCGATACAGATCAGCATTACGGCAGACGAATAGGGAGATGACTCTTGGAAGACCATGGAGGATGGAGGAGGTTTGTCATTACACGCTGTGGGAAAGTATGCCATGACATCAAAACCACGAAAAATTTAGGGATCTACTCCCTAAGGGTCCCGAGCACACCCAGGAGGTGCCACATGGTGATGCTAATTAAATATCGGAATAGATCTCTGAGCTATTTGGGAGGCGGGTTTCTCGACCCATGCCTGGGTCGCGCCAGTAGGCGGGCTGATCCGCCACGGCCCAGCCTTATCGAGGTGGGCCGGGCCAGTCCGCGGCCCTGCTAAACTAGGCCGGGCCAGGCTAGTTCGATCTGGGATGGTTTAGGAAGGACACTGAGGGGGTCGGGTCAGCCCAGGGTGGGACGGGCAAGTTGGACGAAACCTAAACCTTCACGGGCCTAGAAATTCTTTTAAGGTCGTATCTTGCAAACTGATCGTCCGTTTGACAAACATTCTAAAACACCGAGATCCTTGGAGCGAGATGGTCCTTTTGAGATACTCCATGACATTTTTGAATAATTCTGATATATATCCAGGTTGGATTGACTCTGAATCCAACCTGTCCCTCAGTATTGAAATTTCAATAACATACAGACCAGACATCCAGTTAATGCGCCATTTATTGTGTTGGAACCCTTAAGAAATGAAATATCATTGGGTAACTTATACGTGGGACATTATGAAATAATAAAATTGACTGATGGCTTGATGAGAGGTTTCTCCCAGAAATAAGCGTACTATGAGTGGGAATTCTGAGGCTGGATGAGACCTGAAGAATGAAGAGTGATTCTGTGTGAATCATCACCTAGAGATTTATTGGAACCAAGGTTGTTATTTGCTGGAACTGGAGTTCAATTTTTTTTTGTGGAAAATCTACATTGGTATTATATTCGTTTGGGTTTGTTATTATCAACCCTTTCATGGAATATTAGGGTGATTAAATGGAAAGGGTTCATACAATTTGATCTGAATGTAGTATTGAAGAGGTCAGCGTCCTCCATTGTTTGGAAACATTTTGGGGCTGAAAAACGGAATATGGAGATTTTTTTTGGATAAGGAAGGTTCATGAAGGATTTTATGTCTGCGCAAAATATTGGGTTTTGAATGCAATATTGAAGGTGTTTTTGAAACTAGCGTGCAAGACATGTTTCAGGATCTGAATGTCAAAAAATGGAAAAAGTTATGGAGTGCGTGAAAGATGATGTTGCATGAAAGGTTTTTCTCAACCAATGCAATGTCAAAAGGAGTTTTGTATACTCATGGAGAATCTTGCACGCAGCGACCAAGATGTGTCAGGAACGTGCATGCTAGGTCATCATGGGACTATAAATATGTTGCTACCCCAAAGGAAGCATATGATTTTTCCAATGAAAATCTAGATAATTAGCCGCATGAAATATTTGCGCACGAAAGATTGAAATAGGGTAAATCCTGTGCGCAAGGTGTTCCATTAGTGTAAAATGACCAAGTGAACCCTTTCCGAACAGTTTCATGAAAGATAAGGGTTACACTAAAAGTAGGTGTTTCATGGAAGTCTTCCTTCCCAACGATTCCGAAATCGTATGCACAAGTTGGGGTATTGTGCACATGTATTGTGTCATGTGTCTAACATGATTTTGAATATCTGGGGTGTGTTATTTGTGAGTTCAAGTGAATCAATCCTGATCTTTGATGTAATCCATGTCTCATACTAAATAGAGACATTTACTTTAATGAAAATCTACTTAAGAGACCTTCATGTCGATAAACTGAGTTTGACTTCTCTCATGGCAGTGACCTAGGGGGAGTTAATGGAAGTGATATGAGGGACGCAATGAGATATCCTTGAACCATGTAAAGGTAGTGTTCCTGGCACAGAGTGTCTATAACAAATAATTGTAATCCTCAAAATTGTAATGATTAGTGTATTTAGGTACGACGGGGACACTCTTGGTATATGATCCTGGGATGTACCCCATTGTGGTGAACCATGTAAAAGTGATGCGTCATTTCACTGCATTCATTTGTTTGAAATATTTAACAAGTTCCTACCAACATGGGAACAAGATACACAAATTTATAATGAAAATTTTTGTCACCCAAATTCACCCCTCCCCTCTCATGGTGTTCGAGGGTCCTTCATGATTCTATGTGAATCAGCACCAAGTGATTCTGTGTGAATCAAGACTGAGAGATTCTATGTGAATCAGCACCCAACAATTCTGTGTGAATCAGGCCCCAGAATTCTGTGTGAATCATCACCCAGTGAATCTTAGTGAATCAACACCTAGTGATTCAATGTGAATCCGCACCGAGGGATTCTGTGTGAATCAGCACTGAGCGATTC
The DNA here is from genome assembly GCA_963277665.1 of Viscum album. Taxonomy (NCBI): domain Eukaryota; kingdom Viridiplantae; phylum Streptophyta; class Magnoliopsida; order Santalales; family Viscaceae; genus Viscum; species Viscum album. The sequence continues at coordinate 1,509,939,726 of OY728153.1, read as the reverse complement.
AGTGTGAATCAGCACCAAGCAATTCTGTGTAATCATCACCTATGGATCTTTTTGTGGATATTTTGAGGGTTAATACCTATCGATCCTATGTGGGATAAGATTAGTTCCTCTTGATAGAGTAAGATGATCTAACGTTATGAATTATCATATGTACTACTGTACTTAAGTTATAACTAGTTTAAACGGTGTCTATTAGTTTGTGATTTGTGACTGGGATCATGCTTGTGGTTTTCCATTGTGGAAATATTATAGACCTCCGAGGGCCTCGGGGTCTCTACAGGGTATTTTTATACTCACCCCTCGACAGGATTCACCAGAACCTTATTGTGTCTTATGTAGATGACAGACATCCTTGATTGAGACTCTGGGAGCTAGGACCTAATGGAGGATAGTAGTGACGGTTGATGTAGAGAGCCGTGGAGACAATATTTACCTACCCTTCTGGAAGGATCCCTAGAAGATGATCTTTGTATCAATTTTCTATTTTCTCTTGTATTTTAACTTTTAGTTGGGCTTCTATTCCGGCCCCTTTACTTTCAGTACACATTTTTAATTCAGCTGTTTTACTAGATGGTATACATTATTGAGTACCTAGTCTGTGTCTTTGTATATGTTTAAAGGAAATTTCTTCCCATTTTTGGGATATACCTTCTTGGTTCTAGTCACCAACGCTTGGCCTATGTAAAATGAGTTTGGGGTAGTCACAGTACTGGCCCCAACGGCAGGCTTTGACAAAGTGGTATCAGAGGAGTTGGTTCTACTGAAGAACCAGAACTCTGATATTTCCAATGGAGAAATTGTTTCATATGTTTTGAGTGATGTTTTCAGTGCCGGGAGTCTAGTGTTTGTGTGGAAGCCGATGTATCCATACACTAGGACACTGAATTCTGATTTCCGACATAGTGCATGAAAACAATGATTGAGTGTGTTTTGAAAATGTTTTACTTTTTATCTCTTTTGAGTTAGCTCACCTGTTATAACTTATAGTCCCTAGTGCACCTATTTCATTTCATTATGCAGCCACCTAGATAGCCATCCATGATTCCCACGTGAGTACATGATGATAGCCCACCGAATCAAGAGGCATCGGTGCAGGGCTCTCTTAATGTTTTAGCAGCTTTGGGTGGTGCACCGACAGCACCACCACCCATTGGGAAGACATTTCCACCATCCCCATAGTTTTACAGTGCATGCCAACTGAGTGAGTTTCAAAAGGTCTAGTGGTAGAGACCTTCGAGCATTGGAGGTGAGACATATCCTCAGATAACTGAGTATTGGATGGAGGCTGTGGCTAGAGTTTTCATCCTTCTTGGGACACCAACAGAGTAGATGGTGATCCTAGCTTTTAGTATTTTACCTGGGCATGATAGAAAGATGGTGGATCCTAAAACTCAAGTTACTTGATGAGGTAAACCTCACCTGGATGGTCTTTGAGGGACTCTTCAGGGTGGATTTCATTACATAGACCCTATGCTTTGTGCATATCCAGGAGATGCTGAACTTAATGTATGGAAGCTTATCAGTGTCCTAGTACTCGAAGAGATTCCCTGAACTCTCACGATTCTCCACTGACATAGTGAAAGACCCCTTCTTCAGGTTCCATACCATTTAGAAGGGTCTCTGGTGGGATATCATAACATCAATGATATTTCTCAATATACCGACGCAGGCTGGAGTGCTCAAGAAAGCCTTATTGGTGGAGAGATTCTTAACTGAGTAGGCACCAATGGTGAGACCCACCACTAGACAACATGTAGAAAATTCCACTACATCATGAAGTAGGATGATGAGGTAGAGGTCTAAGAAGACCTAACCATTCAGAGGGTGACCTTGAGATGTGGGGTCGGAGTTTCAGAGATCGCGAGGCAGAGGGGGTTACCAGGGAAGAATATTGTGCCTCATGTCAGTGGGTATGACCACATGGCTCGCGACTGCCTGACCCGTTGTGCCGATGATCATAGGATGGTTGAGGAACCACCAAAAAAGTGACCGAGGTTCGAGCAAGGAGGTCCTCATGGTGGTACATGTGGAAGAGGAGCCGTTCATGTAGTAGTTGGTGGACACCGGTTTGAGATTCTTCCACCAACACCCCTAGGATGTCCACCCCGACCCCGTGGAGTAGGTGGATAGGGGTGGGCTCAGCTATAAGCTACAGAGGCCTACAACCATGATTCCCTATAGATAATTAGTTGTACGATCTATGTATACTCCACCATAGCTATAGTACTTATAGAAACAGGTGGCATTCACTCTTTCATTTCCATTGCACTGTTTCAGGGCTTGGAGATTCTGATGGAGCCATTGGTTCGATCCTTATGATTAGATACTCCTACGAGAGAGGATTCGACGATTACACACTGGTGAATACTATGTGTGCTCACTCTAGGAGGCAAGAAACTTTGGTTTGTGTCTCCGAGTAGCTACATAGAGGCCTTATGATGTCATCTTGTGTTTGGACAGGCTATCTACAGTTAATGCACAGATTGACTATTTTAGGCACAACGTGTGTTGTGTCCGTGAGGATGGTATCAGGTTATTCATTCACCGGTGAGTTGGAAACCTTTGTAGCACTATATGTACATTCTCATAGGAGTGTGCAGCTGATCACTATCTAGTTCGCTAGTATCACCCTCTGAGCAGTTGAAGTGAGGAGTAAAAGATATCCTATAGTGGTGGACCAGTATGCAGTTGTCTTTCCTGATGTTGATCTGATAATACCTCCTCATAGAGAGCTAGACATTAACATCACCCTATACCCTGGGATGACACCGATATATACACGAGAATGTCAGATGGCTCCCATGGAGATTCCTGAGTTGTGGGTATAGCATGAGGACTTGTAGAGGATGGGGTTCTTAAGGCACAGTTTTCTCTCTGGGCATCCCCGATTTTGTTCTCCAAGAAGGCGGATGGGAGCTCGAGGCATTGTGTGGACTATCAAAGCCTAAACTGGGTGATCGTGAAGAAAAAGTATCCCCTACCAAGGATCAATGATCTCTTTGACCTGCTGAAGGGAGCTTGATGGTTTTCAAAGACGTACCTTAGATCAGGTTATCGTCAACTCAGGGTACGAGACGAGGATATACCAAATATAGCCTTCAGATGTTGTTATGGTCATTATGAGTTCTTGGTGATGCATTTAAGCAAGACCAACACTCCAGAAGTGTTCATGGGGATCATGTATAGGATCATTCAGCCATACCTCGATCACTTTGTGGTAGTCTTTATTGACAACATCCTCATATACTCGGTGTCATAGAAGGATCATGACATGCACCTGGAAATAGTACTGGATACACTCCAAGGGCCCTAGCTTTATGGAAATCTCACGAAGTTCTAGTCATGGATAAGGGAAGTCCACTTCCTGGGGAACATTATCTCAGAGTCAAGAGTTATTTGGTATCTAGAGAAGATATAGGGAGTGTTTACATGGGATCCACCCTGGAGTATGACTGAGGTGCGATGTATCATGGGATTGGATGGGTAATAACAGAGATTTTTACCTGACATCTCTAGGGTAGTGGTACCCTTTTCAGTATTGACGAAGAAGGGGTAGCCTTTCTAGTGCATGGAGAAGTTCTAGTAGAGTTTTCAAGAGTTGAGGCTAAGGATGATGAGTTCCCCCATCCCGAGGCTACAAGAAGAGGGTGTTGGGTATGTTGTCTACTAAGACACATCAAGGACTAGAGTAGGTTGTGTCCTGATGTAGGAGCGAGAAGTTATCTCCTATAGCTCACGATAGTTGAAAAAAATTTAGTAGAACTACACTACCAATGAATTGGATTTAGAAGTAGTGGAATTTATGCTGAATATGTGGTGGGACTACTTGATGGGCAAACATTTTACAGTATACTCTGATCACAGTAGTCTCAAGAATATCTTCTCTGAGAAGTACCTGAACATGAAACAATGATGATGGATTGACTTCCTACAGGATTGCGATTTTGAGATAGTCTACACTCCTAGGAATGGGAATGTAGTAGCTGACACATTTTGCTGATGTTATGATCTACAGGTGATGAGTGAGGCGACAGTTTTGCTAGCTATGTTGTAGTTATCTTTAGTGGATAGTGATGGACCAACTTACCTCCAATATATGACTGTCACTCCCCCACTTCATTAGCGAGACTAGGAAGCTCAGCATGGGGACGTAGACTGCGATGCCCGATGTGCTATGAAATCCTCACAATAGGCTCCTGATGGATTTTATGAAGGTGGGGAGCACTCCATCCTCTTTAGAAAAAACTTCATGGTACCAGAAATGCTGCGAGATGAAGTGTTTATGGAGTTCCATACATAACCTTTAGAGGAACATCCTAGAGTGTAAAAGATGTACTAGAACCTATGGTATCAATACTACTGGTCAGGGATGAAGAAAGCAGTGGAAGAGTTTGTATCTCAATGACTCACTTTTCAGTAGGTGAAGGCCAAGCATCAGGTACCCGTAGTCTTAGCTCTTCCACTTTAGGTACTAGGGTGGAAGTGGGATGTTATATCCATGGACATCTTGACAGGGATACAATGTACATCCAGGGGGCATGATTCCATCTGGGTGATCGTTGATCGACTCACCATGTCTGCCCACTTGATACCTATACGAGAGTATGGATCAATAAAGATATTAAGACGTATCTATGTACATGAGATTGTACAACTTTATAGGGAGCCATGGATGATCATCTCAGATCTCAATGATCTTTTTACATCCTGCTTGTGGAAGGGATTACAGGAGGTGTTCGGGACGTAGCTATGCATGAGTACTACCTTCCACCCTCAGAAAGATGGTTAGATGGAGTGGACCATATAGACTATCGAGGACATACTTTATGTTTGTGTCCTCGATGTTGACCACATTTGGGAGGACCATCTTGCACTATTGGAGTTCAGATACAACCACAGTTATCAATCCACCATCGACAAGGCTCTGTTTGAGGCCCTGTACGGGTGACCTTTTAGATCACCCCTTTGCTATAAAAACTCATGGGAGTCAGCTCTCATGGTTCTAGTGATGGTATAGGCTACCACAGAGAAGGTGAAGTTCATCTAGGATAGAATTAAGACTGCATAGAGCCGGCATAAGTCTTCTACTGGCAGGGGACAGAGACCCATAGATTTTAAGGAGGGAGACCATGTTATCCTAGGAGTCTCACCATGTCGAGGATTACGATGGTTTGGATGTGGAGAAATGTGATCTATGAGGTTCATCAGACCATTCCAAGTCCTTAGTAGAGTAAGCTAGGTGGTGTAACATATAGATCTTCCCCCGCAAATGCACCGAGTTCAAAATGTTTTCCAAGTTTCACAGGATAAGAGATACATTCTTGATCCATCAAATGTTCTCGATAGGGGAGAGCTAGACATTGATGATGCGGTAACATTTTCCGAGTTCCTGGTGAAGATAAAGAATCGACAGGAGTGGGTCCTCAATGGGTGGTCAATATATCTAGTGTGAAATAATTGGTAGTATGATATTCTCTAGGAAGGCACACGAGAGTGGGAGGCTCAGACACATGCCTTTTACCCAATTATTTCCACTATTTTTGTTATATATTTCAGGGAAGAAAAGACATATGGTGGGGAGAATGTAAAGACACAATAATTCAATGTAATGTTTTTAGATTATTTGGGATTAATAGGAGTATGAAAAAATTTACGATGCATGATTCTGAGGCCCGGTGCACCCAAATCGAATTTTTGAATTTTTTTAAGATACATTCAGTAAAAGTACAGGTGGAGTTTTTTATATTTTGACCCAGTTCTCAGATTAAAAATATAATACCACCATTGAATATGTAGAATCAATATTATCTTAAGGTAAGATTAACTTTCATCGTAGTAGGTCAGCTGAAAAAGTTATCTTTTGAGACTTTTAACGAATTAATAACATAAAGAAATTGTGACTTTATTTTGTCCTACCACCTCTTCAGTGGTAGTGGAAAGGACCATGGATGTGGTGAGACTTTTAATATGGGATATTAAATTTTCAGTAACACCTTGGTTGTATAACCACCCTTCATTTAATTAATGTAGCATATTAATTATTTCAATTAATGGTACTTTAATTTAGAGGAGGATTAATTCTCTAGCAGATCCATTTTTTAATTAAAAATCATTGGAGAAGGTAATTTTTGGTGGAATTTTGTGGGGGAACACTAACGAAGTATCGACACTCAACCCTTCTAGTGAAGAATGGAGGTCTTGATGGCACCTGTTGAAGAAATGATCTGGGATCGATGAACGCTAGTGGCTTCATCAAGTGACGACTCTTTTCACTGCATGACCATGATGTCACATCCATTTATGAGGTAGGATTTGTTATTTAATTCATGAAATTTCCACTATTCTTTTCCTCGTTCTTTAATTTGCATGTGGGTTTTGCAGGGGATTTGAATGGAGTTTAAATAATATCTATGTGGTGTTTTTTATTTATTGTCCCTTTGTTAAAATTATATCGTGGAGGGAATGAGCCAAACGAACAAGGAATGGATCCTCTGTTTCTTCATTTTGGTCTCGTTATTCAGTGAAAATCTTCTAACATGATGAAAATTCAAATCCAGGAGGCGTGCAGTGATGGTGACATCCTGGGAGGACCATTGGCATGAATAGAAGGAAAAACAGACCACCAGATCTCACCAGGTGGCCCGCAGAAGCTCTTCCGATGTGTTAATGGTTACTGGTGCTGGCGATGGATGTGGCAACCAGTGCTCATCGGCCGTAGAAGAGGGCGACACCACTTGGTGCTGTGGCGGAAGAACAGGTGGTCGGCTCTAGGCCGACTGTGGAGGAGGGAGGGGGTGTGCCATCACGTGCCGTGGTGAAGCAGGTCGCGGCTTTAAAGCCGAGGTTTTGAGAGTAACCCACTCCCTATGGGTCGCATAGTCACTAGGCTGTGGCACCTGGTGTTGCTAATGAATGATATGAATGGATCCTTGCAGTGTTCGGGAGGCAGACCGCACAACCCCATGTGCGGGTGGTGCCTGCTGGCGGGCCGAGCCATCGCGGCCCAACCAAGCCATGGTGGGGCGGGCCGGTCCACGGCCTGGTGGGACGAGCCCACTTTGTACCTGATTAACCTAGCTGGGCTTGTTTAGGTCGACATGAATGAGGTCTCACTGGACCGCATAACCCCATGGGTCTAGATACACTTGAAAGGTCGTATCGTGTGAACTGAACGTCCATTTGACTAAATGTGTATGATGTTGGGATCCTTGGTGCAAGATGGTAATTTTATGATACTCCATGAGAGTTTTTGAGAATGTTTATGTATGGACAGGTTGGATTGAACCTGAATCCAACTGGGCCCTTGACAATAAAATTCATATAAAATACAAACCGAGCATCCGATTGACACAACGTCTGTTATGTTGGAACCCCGAATACATGAAGAATCATTGGGTATCTTTTATGCGGGACATCGTGCTGATTGATATATAATCGATGTCTTGAGGATCAGTTTCTCCCAGAAACAAGTGTACTATGAGTGGGAATCCTATGGATTTTAGAGATGTGAAAAATAAAGGCTCATTCTATGAGAATCAGCACCGAGAGATTCTGTTCGAATCAAAACATAGTGATTCTGTGTGAACTAGCACCGAGTGATTCTTGGTAAATTAGCACCCCTAGATTTTGTGTGAATAAACAACCAACTATTCTATGTGAATCATCACCTAGTGATTCTATGTGAATCATCACCGATCATTTCTTTTTGAATCAGCAAAAAACTGTTCTAGGTGAATTATCACCTATCGATCCAATGTGGTTCTTGCGGGGGTTAGTACTCATCTATCATGTGTGGGTCAGTAGGAGTGCCTATTGACAGAGTAATATGATCTATCATTATGACTAGACATATGTACTACTGTACCTAAGTTATACCTAATTTGAGATGTGTCTATTGCTTTCTGCTTGGTGATTGATATCATGCTTTTGGTTTTCCTTGGTAGAAATTTGAGAGACCTTTGGGGGTCTTGGGGACCCTTATGGGTTTTTTTATACTCACCCCAGCACAGGATTTGGCTGCACCTTGTTGTGTTTTGTTCAGACGACAGGTTCCCTTGACTGAGACTCAGGGAACTAGGACATGATGGCAGATGGGATGGACAATTGATGTAGAGATATGAAGAGATGATATGTACCTACCTTTCAGGTAGGATCCCTAGTGGATGATCTCAAGAGCTGTATTCCATTTTCTGTTGTATTGTAACATTTAGTTGGGCTTGTATTTTGGCCCCTTTACTTTCAGTACACACTTTTACTTTAGCTATTTTTCTATGCGGCTTACTTTTTTGTGTACCTATTGTTTTTTTGTACATGTTTAAAGGCAACACCCTCCAGTTTTAGGGATAAACCTTTCGAGTTCTAGTCGCCAACCCCAAGCCTATTGAAGGTGGGCATGGTGTAGTCACTAAATAGGCCATGGGGTTAGGTCATGACAATATCCTAGTTCATCTTAGATACATAATGATAGTATTAACATTAGTCCAATACAATTCTCTTGGTTATTCTTGATGTCATCCTACCATGCTCAGTTCATAGGAAACATCCAACCTTGTACAAAACATGGCATACATGATGGATCCTATAGCTGAAGAGTATGGTATCTTACTCATTATATCATTCTACAGTTGTGTCTGAGGACAAGTTATCTTAGAATGATTTAGGCCATGTGACAGTGGAACTAATCCCCTATTAGATTGTTCTATACTAAATCTCCTTTATATTTGGTCAATATCTGTACCCTGACATAGTCCAAGAGGCCTCTCGGATCTGTCATGAATGATCTTGATCCCTAGAATTTTGGCTACCTCACCCAAGTCCTTCATGTTGAAACACCTGTTAAACTAGTACTTAACTAACTATATGACTGGTACATCATTTCAAATAAGCAATATTTCATCAACATATACTACTAGGATAAAGAGCACATTCCCATTAAACTACTGATAAACACATGTCTCCCAATTGTTCTTATTGAAACCAAATTTCTTTATGGCCTCATAAAATTGAATGTTCCATGATCTGGATTCTTACTTTAATCCATAAATGGATTTCTGCAACATGAAAACCCATTTGGCTACACGTAGTGTGACAAAACCTTCTGGTGGTTTCATATAGACATCTTTCTGAAGTTTCCTTTTACAGAATTCGGTTTTGAAATCCATTTTCTAAATCTGATAGTCATGGTAAGCTGCTATGTAAAGTATGATTTATATTGATTTAAAAATGGAAATTGCAGATAATGTTTTATCATAGTCAATTACATGACACAATCTAAATCCTTTAGCCACTATCCTTGATTTACAGGTGCTATCTTAACCTTCCAGGTCAATTTTTCTTTTGAAAACCCATTTGCATCCAATAGGATTTACATCAACTAGCTCATTGACCAGAACCTATACTTCTTATAATATGTGGAATCCAACTCAGAATTCATAGATTTTAGACATCTTGCAGCTTCTGATATTTCTATTTCTTTCTTTTAGGAGAGAGGTTCATCAATGTCCATAAATGGTGATTCACCATCCTCAATGACTAGGGAAGCATATCTCTCTGGTTCCCTTACCTCTCTTGGGATCCTACAACTTACTTGTGTTTTTGGAACCTCTTCCTTGGGGACCATTGGAATTTGTTCATGTACCAACTCTTGTATATCTTGAACATTAAGTTCATCGAAGTCAATCTTTCTCCTGCTATCCTTTTTTAGGACGTTCTCTCTGTCATGAATGAGGTCATGTATGGTGACAATCACTTTCTTGTTTGCAGGGTTATATAAGTAATATACTTTATTTTCTTTGGCATATCCAATAATGATACACATTGTGCCCTATAATTCAAATTTGTTGCCTGAGAAGGCCTTAACAAATGCCTCGCATCCCCATGCACACGTGTGCAATAAAATGGGTTTCTTTCCATTCTATAACTCAGAGGGAATTATATTTTCCTCCTTTGTTGGTACTAAGTTTTATTTGTATGCTGTAGTTTATAATGCATATCCCGAAAAGGATAATGGAATATCATCATGACTCATTATTGACCTCACCATGTCCAAAAAGGTGCGGCTACTCCTTCCACTAACACTATACCACTATGGTGTATAAGGAGGGGTGATCTGAGATAGAATCCCAGACTCTCGTAGAAGATCAATGAACTCTTGGTTGAGATATTCTCCACATCGATCCAATCGAAGCTTCTTTACCTTCTTACCAAGCTTATTCTATACGTCATTCTTTAATTCCATAAAATTTTCTAAGGAATTTGACTTAAAACTCATTAAGTAGACATTGAAATATTTACACAAATCCTTTGTAAATGTAATTAAGTAAGAATATCCACCTCTTGCTTCTATAAGAAATGGTCCACACACATTTGTGTGCACTAATCCAAGAATTTCTATAGACCTTTCTCCCTATCCACATAAAGGGGGATTGGTAATTTTACCTTGTAAACAAGTGTGACATCTATCAAGGCATTTTTGCTCAGAATAGTCTAAATAACCATCTTGGCAGAGCTTTGTCATGCTCTTATCATTTACATGACTGAGACGAAGATGCCACAACTGGGTAATGTATTAGTCACGTGAGTCTGTTTCTTTATGGATTTCCAACACTTGGTTTTCAAAATTTCATACATACAAAACATTATTTAAATGTACCAAACCATAACATATGTTGTTCTTATAAAATAAACAACCCTTATTTCCAAACATGAAAATAAATACATCCATTTGAAAATATAATACAGAAATTTGTTATTGGTAACACTTGGAAAATAAGGACAGTTATGTAAAACCAAAAGCATCCAAGTTGGTAATGAGAGATGGTAATCACCAATGGTCAGTGAAGCCAGCCTCATGCCAATGGTAACTCAAAGATCCACCTATCCTCTGTAAAACATTCTAAATCAACATGGTTCCTACATTTGAATATATATGTGAACCCCACAAGCTAAATCTAATACCCAATGTGTAGAAATGGAAAGATTACACTCGATAACGAACACACCATTATACCCCCCATGCTTGTTGGTGAAGTTCCTCTTCCCGTGTCCTTACATTCCACATGAAAAAAAACCACCTCCCATTACCTTGCCAACCTATGGATCTTTCCCTTCATGGAGGGATGGTGCTCAGGGGCTTCAGGCCATTTATGAATCCTCAGCCCCTTTTCCTTGTCCTTCCTTTTCTTATTCACCATAAAGAATGTGGGTTTTTCATGCCCCATGTTCTTATCTACCTGGATAATTGAGGTCAAAAGTATCAATATACTCTTCTCATGGTATGCCAGGTTGTATTTGACAATAAATATAGAAAATATCTTGGGTTGTGATGATAGGATGAGATCTGTATGAAACTCATCTTGGGACATAATTCCTAAGATGTCCAGGCATTCAATGTTGACAATAAGCATGAATACACAAGGCCCGAATGGCATAGACTCTCCAATCATAGTTGTAAACAAAATGATGGAGATCTCATATCTCTATAGTATCATCTTCTCTTGATAGATATCCTTAATGTGAGACATCAGGCTATACATGTCAATGTTTTCATGTTGTTTCAAGTGCTTAGTATGCATGGTCGATAGCATGAAACATTGGACATATGTGGCATCATCCATATGTCTCATATAGATAGATAGTCCCTCATCACTAGACTATTTCCCAGTCACAACTAGAATAGGCTCCTCTTGCACATAAAATTTCCTCTCGTGGTGAAGGATGACACGTAAATGCCTCTTCCATTCCTGGCAATTGGTGCTATTGTGAAGGTTTTCCTTCTCGAGTATGGTTTAAAATGATATGTTTGATGAAATTTGTCATTATTTTTCTAAAAAATATGATAATAAATGGTTTATTACATTATCATGATAAAACATTGGCAAATCGAAAAATTAATACTTCTTAGTCTCTCTCTATTTGGTCCAAATCCAACAGCCTTCACCATTGACTTCAAAATATTCTGTTGGCTAAAATTCTTGTGGTAGGGATCCATATTGTCCTTTGAATTACCCCAACTATGAATGGTCAAGAATCATGAAGGATTTTAGTTAGGAATTCCAAATTTCAATTGCATTAACTCGCACTTCGTTGATATGTTGGGTGGACTCTCCAATCCTAAAATCCTTTTATTTTTTATTTCCTCAAGGTTTGCCTCTTTGTCACACCAATTTCTTCTGAAGTCAGCCCATGATGTGAACCATGTCAATTCAACCCAAGACCTTGAATTATAATTCCCTGATAATTGAAAACACCCCAACTAGGGTTGGATAAGAACTTTGAACTATGGTTCGATTCAAACCAATACTATGGAAGGCAGTACCGACATAATATTTTTGTTGAGGGATTTTATCCTTATACGTAAATTTTCATTTTATTATCTTTTATTACATGATTGTTAATATTAAGTGGGATATACTTAAGTGATTAACCATATCTATGATAATATTTATTCATAATCTGGTCTTATTTGAGTTTCATCTTGCATTCTTGATTAATTCATTAATTGTCTAATCAAGCCAACACACCCACAACAAATAAACCATGGAACTGATGGAAATATAATAAATTGTATGATAATGAGATTTTTATATTGGTTAGTCTATCTAGAAGTTGATAAACTATCCCCAGACCTATGGGAGAAACACCTTGAACCTTATTTGGGTTCATGTTTATAACAATCCACCAATCCACCATTGTGTCTCCTTGGATTGGTTTCCCCTTAGCTCCTAACTTGATCCACTTCCACTAGTATGGGAGCTCTATCCATTACATATTCTTTTATACCACATAAAGATGATGGGTAAAGGGGATTTACATAAATGAATACATGGTAATTCATTCCATACATATTAATGAGAAGAAGTATCACATATCAACAAATTTAATTTTAATTAATAAATTAAAAGAAACCATCCACATTCAAAGGTCCTGGTCAAGGTCATGATCATCCATGCATGCAATGAAATTTAGGCATAAATAAAACTAGCATTAAATTATTTAATCATTCTTGTTTAAGATAAATGTTTCTTGAATGAATTAATTATCTTCAATGAATCAATCCTTTTATCATAATCCCTTTTCTAAATTTCCTTGTGATTCACATCCACCATAATTTTAAACAAATATATTCATTGAAAATTATCTTTGTACATAACTTCTACCTTGGAGTCATCTCAGTGAATTCTCATTCATAACTACTCAATGGGAAGAAATTAACATTATAGAGATGTTAAATTAAACCCACATATATAAAACACCCATCACGTGTTATGCTTCATCCTTAATCCCACACTATTGTACACTTATCAAGGGTTTGTATAATATAATAATAAATTTTAATAAATATGCATAATTTGGATTAGTACACAGTGTCTAGTTCTGACTACATAGAGGGTACTTTGTTCACCATCCATTATAAGTACACACCTGGGAACATGGCTTGTAGATGTACATCATAAATATTTAGAGTGAACAGCGTGTTTAGTGGGACATATGTTGTGTAGTATCTATGTGACACAATTTCCATCTGGGAAAGCCAGGTATGGGGTACACGGTCCAACCCTAAATCGAAGGGACTACAGATCTTGTTTAAAGGGCCACACGGTGTGTAATCGGGAAACCATGTGCCACCTGTTCCTGGATAACACATGTATTCTTAAAGACACAAATATGATCTAATGACTTGACCTATTTTAGTAGACCGTCCAAGTGCAAGAAACCTATAGTACACAGCATGTACTGCCAAATACAATCCGTGTGTTCTGGTGTTGTACGACCTGGAAGCTTTGGGCACCTCCAGATGAGATACTCTATTTTATTTTAATCAAAATTAAGAGAAAAAAATTATTTTCTGTAAGGTGAACGAGAAATGAAAGTGGAGGAATATATATCACGATTCATATGTATTTAATGATTAACTTGAATTGAAACAATTAAATTATTAAATGTGTAAATCCCCAATGAAAAAACTATGTAATTATAATCAGAGATATAATTCATTCTAATACCACTAGTAGGTTTCGGGCACAGTGGAAGCACATTGGTGGGTGTACCGAACATTAATATTTCCATTCATAACAACCAATATGAGATATATCACGATAATAAAACACAGGATCTTCGGAATAGAATGGAGAAGGAAAGAAAGGAAGGGAGTCCCAGAACCATTGAGAGGATCATCATATGTTGGTTATAATTAATTTTCTAAAAATACTGTAATTACTTTGATGGAATTCTCTATTCGTTGATGATTCCGATATCGATCTGATGTGATCCATTGTTGCATTTTATAATCCATGTGTAGGATTCCTCAAGCAGTGATCCACACATGCTCCACTTTTCTATGGATGTCACTGAAGGGATATGAAGTTGTTAGTGTGGGATATCCTTTTCTTGCAATGACCGCCTTTGATCACCTTGAGAGCCACTTGCAAAGGTCCTTCCTTGATCTGTTAGATGAGGATCTCTCTCATAACTTGAGAGTGTTCTTGGAAGAAAAAAAATTCTCTCTTGGCTTGAGTGATTTCTCTAGATCTGTTATTCACAACCACAAAAAAAATTTCTAGGAAAATGAGAATTATATAAATGGGATTTTTAATTATACAGAATATTAATATTAATTAATTACCTAAATTAATTTATTCATTTAATTTATTTCATAATAATACCATATGTCTAATAATAACAGTTTACCATTATTATTACACGACATGAAACCAAAAAATTAAATCAAATATTATTTAATTAATTATATAATATTATTTCTCACTAATCCCAAAAAAACTACATGGAGTATATATTAATATACATGAAATGTTATTTTGTTTTCACAATTTATTTATTCCCTCAACCACATTTATTAGACATTGAATAATGGAGAATTATTTCCAAAATCAATATTACTACATTACTCACTAATAAATATATATTTATTCTCCCATAATATTTTCTCTCAAATAACTAGTGTTTAAATAAATGTAATCAGGCATCCTATAATAATTATTTAACCATAATCAGGAATAATCTTTATTCACCTTGTTGAATAATTATTTAACTGAGATTCTTGGACACACATAGTGTGTGACCCTTTAGAAATCTTAGTGGAATTAGGTGGATCCTACATAATGTCCAAGGATAGAGTCCAGAAATATTCCAAGGCACCCATATAGAAAGACGTTAACTCCACAATGATGTGTCACCTCCTATGAATGAATACTGTGTAATGTAATCCCTTTGTCTTGATATCTCGAATCAAGTGGGTTTCATGTTGGTGTCATCAACCCATGTGCTCGATAATTCTTCCTTTGATTCCCTAGAATTGGAATTTCCCATTCCTTACCCTGGACATGGTTTTATTTAGGATATATCAATTATATCCAAAGTTCTATGATATCTAGTTCAGTTATGGAACAAAAGAGACAAATCCTTTCTCACATTATCCATTAATGCAGTATTACGCGTGACACACCCAACATATCTTACCTCATTGGAAATTCTGTGTCATCACAGTTTTCATCAATTCATCTATGTACGCGAGTTGTAGTATCCCTCAATAATAATCTTAATGTCTAAGGACCAATATGCACATCTAAGATATGAACATCCAATGACACTATGAAATGATGATTTCCTATTGGCGAGTCTCGTTCTCAAAATATCCTCTAAGATATTTCCAAGGGTGAACCTCATGAGAATATGCCTCATGTATTTATGAGTCCTCACCCCTAATGACCTAAATTATTTGTGTCCCTCAAATAACATCATCCAGTCATTTAAAATATACATTCAAGAATAGTGTTAGGGAACATCCGAGTTCTCTTCATAGCTGAGATCTGTTATGACATGTTATTGAAATAACTATCCATTGTACATTATCACATTCATTTTCATGAAGAAGAAAAATAAATATGTGATAATGTGTTTATTAATGAATAAAGTACAAAGTAGTTGTTTAGAGGCCAACAACTCAAACAGACCCCCAATTGGACTAGATCCAATTGCTAACAACCTTTAACTCGATATATCTCACATGATATTCATTCATTTATTGAGGTAGGCCTTTATTAATGGGGTCTACCACATTCTCTTCTATGGACAATATTGTCACTAAAAATTCACCCCTTTGATTTAAATCCCTCAAGAGATGATAATTTTGTGTAATGTGCTTTTTCAATTGATGTGACCATGTTTCTTTTTAAAGAGCCACTATAGCAGTATTATAACAATACAATGTGATAGTATCTTTACTTTTGGCAGTGCATCTAACTCCAAGACAATGTTCTGAATCCCGAAAGCTTCATTGGCTGCATTAGAATATGCTATATATTTGGACTCTGCTGTAGAATCAGCTAAAACTAGTTGCTTTGAATTCTTCCCCCTCACAGCTCCACTATTGAGACAAAAACATATGCAGATTGAAAAATCAGATCGTTTAGATCTTTCTAAAAACTAGCATCAACATACCCTATGATGACAATCTCCTTATATCCTACATAGACCTGGAGCATATCCTTAGTTCTTCTCATATAATTAAGGATAGTCTTAATAGCAGTCCAATTCTGTTCTCTTGGTCCTTCTTGATATCTTCCTACCATGATTACTTCATAGGCAACATCAGGCCTGGTACATAACATGGAATACATGATGGATCCTATAGCCAAATATTATGGGATATTACTCATTCTATCTTTCTTCTATTGTGTCTGATAACACATTTTCATATAAAGAAGTATGCCAGGTGACACTGGAACTAATCCCCTCATGGATTTTACATACTAATTCTCCTTAGTATCTGGTCAATATATGTATCCTAACATAGTCTATGCAGGCTCTTGGATCTATCATGAATGATCATGATCGCTAGAAAGTAGGCTACTTCACTCAAGTTCTTCATGGATAAACACTTGTTCACCTGGTCCTTAACTGATGGTAATATTGGTATGTCATTTCTAATAAGTAATATGTATTCAACACATACTACTTGGATAATGACCGCATTCCAATTAAATTACTTATAAACACAAGGCACACATATGTGTTTAAAGAAACCAAATTTTTTTATGGATTCATCAAAAAAATGTCCCGTGACCTGTATGATTTCATTAATCCTTAAAAGTATTTATGAAACTCAAAAACCTGTTTGACTTCACCTAGTATTAAAAACCCTTATGGTCATGTCATATAGACATCTTTCAGAAGGATCCAATTAAGTAATTTTGTTTTGAAATCCATTTTCTAAATCTTGTAGTCTTGGTAAGCTGCTACACCAATTATAATTCTTATGGATTTAAAAATGTCAACTAGAAAAATGGGTTCATCATAGTCAATTCCTTAACGTTGTCTGAATCCTTTAGCCACTAGCCATGATTTATAGTTGCTAACTTGACCTTACATGTCCAGTTTTCTCTTGAATACCCATTTGCATCCAAAATAAATTACATCAATGAGCTCATCGACCAAAACCTAGACCTAGTTCTCAAACATGGAATCTATCTCAGAAATCACAGCTTCTAGACATCTTGCAACTTCTGACATTTTTACTGCTTCCTTGTAAGAGAGAGGATCATCATCTTCCAATAATAATGATTCACCATACTTGGTGACTAGAAAACTATATCTCCCTGATTCATGTACCTCTCTTTAGCTCTTACAGAGTACTTTTGTTTCTCAAACCATAGCCACGGGGACCTAGGAAACTTGTTCTTATACTAACTCCGGTGTATCTTGAGCATTAACTTAGTCAAACTAAATCATTCTCTCACTATAATTTTATAGGATATTTTCCCTCTCCAGAAATATGGCTTGTTTGGTGACAGTCACTTTCTCATCTGAAGGGTTATATAGGTAATATCCTTTTGTTTCCTTGGTATATCATATAATGATACACCTAGTGACTTGGGGTGTATGTTTGTTGCGTGATAAGGCCTTAAAAGCGCCTCACAACCCCTATAAAAATTTGTGAAACAAAATGGGTTTCCTTCCATTCCATAACTTAGAGAGAATTCAATTTTCTACTTAAGTCGTTAATCGGTTTAGTGTGTATTATTCTATTATTAATGCATATCTCCAAAAGGATAATGGAAGATATGCATGAATCATCATTGACCTTACCAAGTAAAACAAGGTGTGGTTGCTCCATTCACTAGAACCATTCCACTATGGGGTATAAGGAGGACTGAGCTGAGATAGAATCCCATACCCCCATAAGAGATCGATGAACTTTTAGATCAGATATTCTCCACTTCAATCTGATCAACGCTTATTTATCTTCATACCAAGATAATTCTCTACTTCACTCTTGAATTCGTTAAAATTATCTAAGGCTTCTAACTTATACCTCATTAAGTAGACATAGACATATCTACTCAGATCATTAGTAAAAGTAATGAAGTATGAATATCCACCTTTATCTTCTACTTGAATTGGTCCACACAGATCTGTGTTCCCCAATCCTATAAGTTAAGTGGTCCTTTCACCCTATCCACTGAAAGGCAGCTTGATCATTTTACCTTGTAAACAAGAGTGACTTCTATCATGTGGTTTTAGCTCAATAGAATCTAAATGACCATCTTGGAAGAGCTTTGTTAAGAAATTCTCATATATATAACTGAGGTGGTGATTCCACGAATGGGTTATGTATTAGTCTTGTGAGTTTGTTTCATTATCAATTTCAAACACATGGTTTTCCTAATTTAATACGTACAATCCATTATATAAATCTTCCATACCATAAAATACGTTATTCTAATAAAATAAACAACCCTTATTTCCAAATATAAAAACAAATCTATCCATAACCAAACATGATACAAAAATTATGCTCTTGGTAACACTAGGTACATAATAATTGTTATGTTAAACCAAATTCCTCCCAGTTGGCAATGAAAGATGGTAATCTCCAATGGCCAAGGCATCCGGCCTTGCACCATTGATAGCTCAAAGATGCTCTTCTCCTCTAGAAATCATTCTAAATCTACATGGTTCCATCATTAGAATTCATGTGTGATCCCAACAAGATATATCTAATACCCAATGTGTAGAAATGCAAATATTACACTTGATAACGAACACACCTTTAGTGTCTCCATGCTTTTGGGTGTAGTCCCCGCAAAATGTACATCCTTCCGTTCCTTGCCCTACCTCCGGATCTTCATTTTCATAGAGGGAAGGTGTTCAGGGGCTTCCGAACATTTATAAATCCTTGTACTCTTTTTCTTGACCTTCATTTTGTTCTTCACCATTAGGACTATGGGTTTTTCATGCCCCATGACCTTATCTACCATGAAAATTATGGTCTGAAGTTCTGATAGACTCTTCTCATTGTTAATCTTGTTGTAGTTGAAAATGAAGATAGAAAAGGTCTTGGGTTGTGATGTTTGGATGAGATTTGTAGGCAAATAATCTGAGAACATAATTCCTAAGATGTTCAGGTGATCAATTCAACCAATAAAATTTACTACATGGGGCCCAACTTGTGAATAATCTCTAAGATTAGTTGTAAATAAAGCATTGGAGATATCAAATCTCTTGTGTCTCTCAATCTATTGATAGTGATACTTAAGGTGAGACATCATTCTATACACATCGATGAATTCATGTTGCTTTAAGAGCTCATTAGAGATGGATGATAGCATGAAAAATTGGACATCTGTGGCATCATCCATATAGAAGAACTATTAAGGGAAAAAATGGCACCGCACTCACATGGTATTCTCCCTTTCTCTCTCCCTAGAATCTTTTAGGGTTTCCTCTAGAAGATGGCGCTTCTATATACACCCATTCCATTTCTCCCCCCTTGTCGTCCCTCTGACGACAAGGGATTTTTTGTGCTTCCTCTCCTCCCCCATTCCGTTGTCGTTCTTGTTGGCGGTGCTGTTTTGGTGGTGTTTTGACAAAATCAAATGCTTCATTTCTACTTTTATCTCTAGAACCATCTTGTTTTAACCCCATTTTGGTTTTATACGATGGTGCTACGGTGGTTTAGGATTGGGTTTTTTTGGAGTTCAGTGGTGTGTTTCATCTTTTTCTAATTGTTTTTCAGGGCTTCGAATGCTGTCTTCGCTACTCTTATCGCCTAATCCGTAGTTTTGAAACCCGCTGATGGTTTTTTACGATGGCCCTTCGGTGGTTCGAGGTAGTGTCAGAGATGGAGTTTTGCAATTCTTTCCTCATTGTTGTACTCTGCTTTTCCTGTACTCTTTGTGTGTTTTCTGCTTCTCGAGATCCTGTTCTTGCTCTGTATTCATGAGACCTCGATGAAGGCTTTGGATTTTGGTTTGATTTTTAAGGTAAAATGGCGATGACACGGTTAACGGGGTCTTTGGAGATGTGCTTTGAAGTTAAATGGAATGATTGATGGTGTGTTCTCACGGGAAAGTGAGATGAATAAGGTGAAGATAGTCATGGGCGTGGCTCGTGGTTGGTGATTGGTAGACATTCATCAAACATAGTTGCTAGGGGGGATTGATTCCTGGCATTTGGGGTGGCTCATTGTTGAGGTCCTCGGCTGCTTCCGATCTACCCTGGCATTAGAATTCCATTACCCCTCTCCTAGTCGGTCTAGAGTTATGGTTTGGAGGATGTTCTGGGAGGTGATATTTTAGCAATCGATGGAGTTCTTGGTAGCTCATCATCAATGGATATGTCCCTTTGGTATGTTTAGTTTCTATTTTGATGGTTATTCATTTGGTTTTCCATTGTTGCAAAGGTGCTTCTAGGATCACGGTGTTGGCTCGAGTTACCCATTGTGGTGGTTCGAGGATGGCAAGGCGACATGATTTTAATACCTGTAGCGGTGCTGGTTGCGGAATTCTGTTGATGTTGGTATATGATGGGGAAGATGGTGATTGCATTTTGAAATTTGAATCTTGAAATGGGATTTGTGGCTAGCTACAATATTGATGGTTTGTGGTGGGCTTGAGGCCACTACAAGGTTTCATCTTCCCTTGTGATGTTTGCTCTTGAGGTGGTGTGACAGTGCGTGGTTTGTTTTGCATATTTTGAATCTTTATGGAATTTTTTGACATGGTCATCTAGTTTCATTTTCCATATTTTCATTACTTTTGACATTTTTAAATGACTTGCTCCATACGGGGTTTGGTAATTGGGTAGGATGCTGTCGAATTGTGGTTGTGAGGTTCCCACTAATCAAAAAATTTGATTATTTAGAAACTGTGGAAAACAGGATTTGGAGTGGATTCGCATCATCCATGAAATTCATATAGAGATATAGTTTCTCATCACTAGACTATTTTCTAGGTGCAATAGGAATAGGATCCTCCAATACACACAACTTCCTCTCATGGTGATGTATGACACATAAATGCATATGCCATTCCTAGAAATTAGTGTCGGTGAGAAGGTTTTCATTATCAAATATTGCTTGAAATGATATGTTTGAAGTCATTTTTCTTGTTGTTTATACAAATTAAGATGATCACAGGTTTAGTAATTTTTCAATATAAAACTGAATCAAATTAATTAATTAATACTTATTAGTCTCATACTATTTTATCAAAATCCAATTTCCATCACCATATATTTGGAATATTCTCTTGCCTAAATATTCTAGTGGTAAGGATCTATATTTCCCTTTACATTACACCAACAATCTTTGGTAAAGAAAATTGAAGGTTTTTAGGTAGGAATTCCAAATTTCAACTGCATTAACTCACAACTCCATGATCTACTGAGTGGACTCCTCAATCTTGAAATCTGTTTATTTTGGATTTCCTCAACCATTACCTCTTGGTCACACCAAGTCCTGCCCTGGTATTCAACCCATGATGTGAAACAAGTCAGGTAAACATAAAACCTTGATTTATAATTCCCTGATAATTGAAAACACCCTAACTAGGGTTGGTCAAGAACATTGAACCATGGTTCGATTCTATCAATGATTATGGAAGGCTATACCAACATAATATTTTCATTGAGTGATTTTATCCTTATATGTAAATTGTAATTTTATTATATGTTATTACAAGATTGTTAATATTAAGTGGGATATACCTAAAATATTAACCATATCTAAGATAATATTTACTTATAAGACGGTCTTAGTTTAGTTCCATCATGCATTTTTTTTAATTCATTAATTGTGTAATCATTTCAACAAACCCACAATAAAGAAACCATGAAACTGGCTGAAATAAAATATATGGAATGATCGTGAGCCTGTTTTATTGGTTATTTTATCAAATGGTTAATAAACATACCCAAGACCTAGTAGAGGTACACCTTGAATGTTTTTTGGTTTTGTGTTTATAGCTTTCCATCGGTCCACATTTGTATCTCATTGGATTGGATTCACCTTGGCTATTAAGTTGAGCTACCTCCACAAGCATGGGAACTTCATCCATTACAAATGTTGTTAACTCACATGTATGTGTGGGGTAAATGGGGTTTTATATAAAAAAACTTGGGCACGCAGACTGTACATATTAATGAGGAGAATTCTTACAGGCCAACAAATTTTATATAAATAAATAAATTAATAGAAACCATCCACATACAAAGGTCCTGGTCTAGATCATGATCATCCATGAATGCAACGATATTTACACATAAATAAAAATACCATTCAATTCATTAATCATTGTTTTTTAAGATAAATCACACCTGAATCACTTAATGTAATTTTATTAATGAACCCTCTTATCTTAAACCCTTTTCTGAATTTCCTTGTGATTATTATCCATCATAATTTTTTAAAAATAAAAGTATTTAATATTATCTTTCTTCATAGCTTGTACCATAGAGGAAACCCTGTGAATCCCCATTCATAACTACCCAATGAGTGGAAATTAACATTATGCCAATGTTAAATTAATCATGGATATATAAAACACCTGTCACCTATTGAGTCTCATCTTTACGTCCACACTGTGGTACACATCTCAAGGGTTTGTATAATATAATAATAAATTTTAATAAATATTTATAATTTAGATGAGTAAAATACATGTAGTTCCAACTAAATGGTGTGTACTTTTTTCATCGTCCATCTAAAGTACACGCCCGGGGACATGGTGTATCGATGTAATTGAAAAATATTTAGAGTACACGACATGTTCAGTGGGACACAAGCCATGTTGAATCCATGTTACATGGTTTCCATCTGGGAAATCCATGTACGAGGTACATGGTCCAACCCTAACCTGAAGGGACTACATGTCATTTTCAATGGGCCACATGATGTGTAATCCAGAAACCATGTGACACCTCTTCCAAGTCAACACACAAAATCTTATAGACTAAGATATGATCCAATGACACAGCCTGGTTTCATAGACTGTCCGGGTGCATGGAACCTATACTACACAACTTGTATTACTGAATACACATTGTGTGTTCTGGTGTTGTATGTCTAGGATGCTTTGGCACCTATGTATGAGATCCTCTATTTTATTTTTATTCAAAATTAAATTAAAAAAATCCTTTTTGTATGGTGAACAGTAAATGAAAGTGGAGGAATAGATCTTGAGATTCAGATTTATAGAACGATTGACTTGAATTGAAACAACTAAATTATTAAATCCATAAAACACCAATGAAAAACCTATACAGTTATAATCATTGATATGACCCACTATTTTCCCCCTTATAGGTTCTGGGCACAACGGATGCGTGTTGGTGGGTGTACCCATCGTTAATTTTTCTGATAATAATGATCAATCCAAGATTCTTCATGAAAATAAAACGCTGGATCATCAGAATAGAACAATGAACGAAATAAAGTAAAGGATTCCTAGACTATAGATAAGATCATTATATGTTGGTTATAATTAATATAATTAAAATATAAGAATTACCTTGATGGAAATCTCTCTCAATTGATGTTTTCAGTCATGATACGATGTGATCTATCATTGTGTCGTAGAGTCCAAGTGTAGGATTCCTGTAGTGGTGATCTAAATGTGATCCTTGTATAATTAGATGTTTCTGAAGGGATCTCAGGGGTTCTAGCATGGAAGAGCCTTCGCTTGTGATGTCTGCCTTCGATCACCATGAGATCCTCTTGCAAAGCGCTCTACCTGATCGGGTGGAGGAGGATCTCTCTCGTAAAATGAGAGAATTCTTAGAAGAAAAAAGTTCTATCATGTCTTGAGAGCTTTCCCTAGATCTATTGTGTAGAAGCACAAAAAATGGATAGGATAATGAGATTTATATAATTTCAATTTTTAATTACATATAATAATAAAATAAATTAATTACCCAAGAGCATTTATTCATTTCATTAAATTCTTAGTAAGACCCCATGTCTAATAATAACCTTTGACTCTAATTATTACTTGACATAATCCCATCGAATTACACCAAATATTATTTAATTTAATTAATTATATTATTTCTCACAAATCACTAGAGAAACAACATGGAATTTATATTAATATACACAACATGTACTTTTCTTTTTCAATTTTCTTTATTTCATCGACCACATTTACTAGACCTTGAATAATGGCTATTTATTTCATAATTAAATATTTCTACATTACTTTCTGATAGATATATATATTATTTTTCCTACAAAATATTCTCTTGAATAACTAGTTTCAAAATAAATTCCATCAAACTTCATTGAATAATTATTAAATCATAATTGGGAATAATATTTATTAAACTTATTAAATTGATATTTAACTGAGATACTTAGACACACTTAATGTGTGACACTTTAGGCCTCTTTAGGGGTGGAATTAGGTGGATCCTTCATAAATTCAATGGTTATCATCTAGGAATACATCATGGAACCCAAAGATAAAGGAGTTAAAACTATGATGATGTTTCGCCTCCTACGAATGCTTACTGTGTAATGTAATCCCTTTGTCTCAATATCTCAAATCAAGTGGGTTGCATGATGGTACCACCAACCCATGTGCTTGAATATTGTATATTTCAATTCTTGGAATTGAAATTTCCCATTCCTTACCGTGGCCATGGATTTATTTAGGAAATATCTACTCTATAAAAGGGACAGAGATATCTAATTCTGTTATGGAATAGAAGGGACAAATCCTTTCTCGCATTATCTATTAATGCAATATTACTCATGACACACCCAATATATCAGAATTCTCTTCGAACAATGTGTCATAACAATTTTCATCAATACATATAAGTGCACGAGTTGTAAAACCCATTAATAATAATCTAAATGTATAAGGACCAATACACACATATGTAGATTTCAATCTTCGATGACACTAAGAAATGTGGATTTCCTACCGGTGGGTCTCATTCTAATAATATCATCCTATATATTACCAAGGGAGAACACCATGAGAAGATTTCTCAAAGTTTAATGTGTCCTCTCCCATAATGGTCTGTATTATTTTTTCCCTCAAATAAAATCATCCTACTGTAGAAAATATATACTCGAAAAACAGATTTATTGGCACTTCTGGGTTCACATCCTAGCATGGATCTTCTATAACCCTTTAATGAAACAACTATCATTAGGAAATTATCACAATAAATTTCCCACTAAAGAACAGTCAATATGTGATTAGGTATTTATTAATCAATAATGTACAATTTATTTTGTTCTAGGACACCAACTCCAACACAAGTATCATATACCTTTTATTAAATAACAATTCAATCAACTATGAAAATCTATATATATTTCCATCAATAACCTTTATTCTAGATATCATTAATTGAGGGTAAAGAGGAGGAAGCTGCCAAGATAAAATTCTATAATGTTTATGGAAACTATGAATATATAGTGATTCCATTTTTTTACTAAATCCCTACCCTTATTCATAGATTTAATGAATAGAGTCTTTAGAGGTTACCTTGATTAGTTTGAGGTTATATTTATAGATTATATTCTTGTACATTCAAAGAGAATGGTAGATCATGAAGATCACTTGATAATTGTACTAAAGACCGCAAGGAAGGAAAAAACAATGAAAAAAATTAAAAAATGTGATTTTGGATGTAATAGGATTCATTTTGAGTCACATAATCTCAACAGAGGGTATATCGGTAGATATATAAATGTCACAGGCTATTTAATATTAGCCAAGATCAACCATGGTAACTAAGATAAATAGTTTTCATTAATAAGATGGATATTAAATATTGTTTTTGTAGAATTTATCTTGTCTATAGAATCCTATAACAATGTTAACTTGGATGGGAGCCAAGTTCCTCTCGATAGATGGCTATGAGGAAAGATTCAAGGAACTAAAGAGAATATTGGTCAACGTAACTATTCATACATTTCACTATATTAGAGAAGGGTTTGTAATATATATTGATTCATCCAATATGGTATTGGGACATGTTATTATAAAGAATGCACTAGTTATAGCTTATGCCTCAAAAAAGGAAGATTCATCGATAAAATTACCCAACACATGATATGAAGTTAGCTGCATTATTTTTTGCATTGAAGATACTATAGAGTTATCTTTATATAGAAATGTGATATATATATATATATAACTATCAAAAAACATAAAAATATATAATCACCAAGAAGAAGGTGAATATTCACTAAAGAATATAGTTAGATATGATATAAGAATATGAATCCCGAATCATTACCACCTAGTGAAACTGAACTAGGTTGTTGATGCTTTTAGTCAACAGGATCATGCTAACTTGTCTATGATGAGGATTAAAAAAGATCCCAAATTTCTGGATTCTCAAATGATGGATCTGAAAATCTTAAAGGGGAAAATATTAGCTTGATAAATTGATTTCTCAACCATCCTTCCATGTTATGATAAAATTTGTGCATAAGGAAGATTTAAAGATGCAGTAAAGTGTTTGAAATGTATTATTGTTTAACCTTGATCATGATAAAATGATAAGTTTCAAGAACCATGTATGTATTCTGTCCATAGAAGATTTAATGATGTTGTTGATTGAGGAATCTCATAGTTCATCATTTTCTATTCATCTAGGATATTTGAATAAATACAAGGACATGATAGAGTATTTCAGGCGGGGTGGCATAAAGTGTGTAAGAACCTAATTCTTCCTTTGAGGAATGAGTCTCTTTTATTCTCTCTTTCATATTATTTTTCATTTTTTTGAGAAAATAGGGGGAAAACTGGCCAAGTACTAGAATTAGACTATCACACGGCCTGACATAGAGTTATAGACTGTATAATCCCAGGTACATGCTAGGTACTCTTTGTCCATGTATGATGTATACATAGCATGTTGGGATGTCAAAATGGGTATAGGGAATTAAACATACACAGACATTATATTTCCTTTCACACATCATGTAGTCATGTTAGCCAGACCTATAATGTAATTCAGTGAAACTCGGTCATCTTTGAAACTGTAAAATAACCTACACAACATGTTGTCCCATGTACATGCCATGTATTTTGTAATTTTTTCTTAAAATGCGCAGTAGCATCGTTTTTATGGTTCTGGATAGAACCACTTAAAACTGGAACCTAAACCATCTTTCTACTCTTTATTCTTTATATAAGATTTGAATTGAACATAATTTAATCCACTGGAACCCCATTGGTAAGATATTGATTCTTCTTGAGATGTTATTCATGATTTCATTTCTGGACCAAGTTATAAGAGTTTGATAATTTTTTCTCATTGTGTAGATCTACCTTATTCTAGGTGGAATTATAGTCTGATACTGGATGGGGATCATTGAATGAGTATGGGGTAGTAGGTTCATACCTAGTTTTGTGTTTTTGTGGATATTTAAGGGTCGCCTCTTTTAGCGCAATTGTAGGTTTTTGAGAAGAACCCTATTATTTCATCTTTATTTGATTTTTAATCCCTAGGGAGTGTCGTTGGGTATTACCATACCTGTTATACATGAATGAGACCATGTGAGAAGTTGTTACATGATGGGTTGTTTTGGTCGGGGGTGATAAAATGGTTTTGAATGATTTTTTATGATTTAAGATGTTTAGTTTAAATTGTTAAGCTTGATTACACTATTTATAAGCATTCTAGACCACTATTAAATTATTTTTGAATTATTAACTAAGGAAATTCAATCTCTTTAAATTGAATTTCATCATTAAAGTGAATTTTTTGAATTGAATATATATATATCTGTGTGTGTGTGTTTGTGTAAAATTTCTGAATTGCAAGGGCTGGAACCCTTGGGGTTGAATTGGGTGTGGCTTGGATTTTATTGAGTGATTTTGATCAAATGGTAGGCATTACCAGATTTCATTTGGTGGTTTGACCATGAGATTGGGCGTCATGTAAGTCATTTTGAGCTAGTGTGAGGTTGGGCATGGCTGTGATACTTGGTTGACATGGACATCGTTTTTGAGAAATACAGTCGCAAGGACACAAGGGGTGAGAGATGGTGTAGCGTGGGTTCTATTTTTTGATTATCTCTCACCCATGATGGCCAAAGCATCGATTTGAGTCATGTGGCCATAGGTATACTCCGGGATGAGGTGGTTTTGACTTCTTGTGTGGGTAAAATTCCCTAATAGTTTTGGTTTATGTATTATCAATTTGGGGGTGGTTTTCAAAAGAAGTTATATGGAAAGTGAGGAGCCTTCAGTTTGTAGCGATGAGGATACTAGGTTATGTGATTGAGGGAAAACATCTCTGTTCCTCCAGTTATTCATTTGAGGATAGATATCTGTGTTCCTCCAGTTATTATTTTTGGACAGACGTCATTGTTCCTCTAGGTGTCGTGCCATGGGCCGATGTGAGCTTTTCAGAAGGAGGCCATGGGACCATGATAATATTGCATGGTTGTGCCTTTGGGACGTTAGTAGTTTGAGACATGTGGTGTTAGGGGGCACATAGATCTAGGATATATGATTGAGGTAGAACCTAAGGGTGCACCAGGACTTGATGACTACAAGAGTACCTTAGGCCGTGGGGCAAGGACTCTCTTTCCTGCTGGGATTCTAACATTGGCCAATGCAAGTAACACTCCCTCATGGGTACTGAGCACAAATGGATATTGTGTTAATTATTTCATATAATATTTACCTTACATAGTGATGTATGTATTCCTAAACACTTATACTAGGTACACACCACTAGGAGGTATCTCACCAAGACTCATCTCACACCCAACACGGGCACTTCAAAACGTGTGTAGACATTATGGTTTTACATACATGTAAAGGATTAGCTTAAGGAGCTAGATCGTAGTACTATTTGGCCAAAAGACTAGTAGGTTCATTGAGGTCATGCCTTGCTAGAGTTATTCTTTTTCTTAGATTTCAATCCAATATCAACTTGCTAAATTTTATATGTAGCTACTGTTATTAGACATGTTTTCCTTTTTTTGATTTACATGTATGAACTCATATGGATTTGTACATGGTTTTTTAGTGTCTATAAGTGATTACTAGCATGATGTTACATTTACTTTCAAATATAGGTGTTATTATATTTCTTCTATTCTTTATTTATAATTGGAAATGCTCCTGCTCTGTGGGTCTAGTTTGAGTATGTTGAATCATTTATTTCCACTTCATTTTATATTATTATTCTTAGACTAATGCCTTATCTTCCTCTAAGAGGGTATAGCCTCCACCTATACCTTTTTACACCCTCGCTGCTAGATGGAAGCCTTTTTCATTTCGGTAGGTGTGTCTATGGTCATTAATACCTAGCATGTTAGCACAATTCAAGTGGATCTTTGGGTTTGGGACATTACAAAGTGGTATCAGAGGGTTAACCAAGCCATAAGTGCTATATATTTCTTCAGTTGGTTATTTCCAAGTGATACTAGAGTAGTTCCTGAGTGTGATTTTGTAGCAGTGTTTCAATGGCTACAAATGAGATCACGACTCCCATTTTATTTTTGCTGGTTTACTATTTGGGATTATTGTAGAATAGAGATAGGTTGTTTTCATAACTATATTTGAACTCATTCTTGGGTCCCTGTAGATCCATGTATGAGGGAATTTTTGAGTTACATCAGATGTGTTATACTATTTTTATTTATCTCAGTATAAATTTTTTATGATTTCCACGTTGGTGGATAACATGGATTATTATGATTATTGGTTGTGAAATGTGACCCCTGACCTAGTGTCGTAGGGGAAAAATTAGACCTTATCCCAGTATGGCATGGTGTGGTTTCTGGGTTTTTGATAGGAAAATTTCTAGGGTATTTAAATTTCTTATGGGAACATATGCTCTATGAAGTGATAATTTCATGTGAATAATATCAAATTCAATGATGTGATATAATTTCTGGTTGTATGAAATGTGATCTTCTATGATTTATATATTTGTAGAATTTCATGTGGTAGGGGATTTGGGCATGGCTATTGTACGACCATGATGGTTTTATGGTTGAGTTGATTTTGATCACCAAGATTAGGTGACTCGGTTGTCAGTATGAGGTAATGATGGTTGTCAGGATAAGAGTTCCTGAATTAAATTTGATACTCAGATCTGTTAAGGGTGGGGAAGGTGGCCAAGAGGCCAAGATGCTGTGGGGAATAGATGAGATGGGGCAGAATAGTGGTAGTTGTTATGTGCAGACTCTTTACTACTTTACATATCTACACTATATATATATATATTGTTATATATGTGGGTTGTCTGACCATTTATGGTATTCAGCAAGTTTCTCCTAGATGGTTTGATGGAACATCAGACGGGTGATGGTATAGTGCCACTAGAGAAAGACCAAGTTCATACCCCTATGATGTAGGAAATGCATGAGCCGTAGGTATATGCTTAGGGACACGATCGGGTTCAAAATCCACTTTAGGTATGGTGATTGCTGGGTTTGATAGCATTTGGGCTATGGATCGACAATAACTTCCGATATAATATGGTATGTCTTTTGCAGGGGGTCGAGAAAGGTGCTCAGTGTACAGAGCCCTCTATGGATTACCTTACTCAAATGTTCCACTCATAGAACCCACCTATTTTTCAAGGTGAGGGTGGACCATAGGCAACTGAGAACTAGATAGAGATCATGCATATGATCTTTGAGCATCTTGAGAAGCCTCTAGTGTAGAGGGTCAAGCTGGTGGCTAACATGCTGACATGGCCGATGATGTGTTGGTTAGATGTCTAGGTTCAGGATTGCACACACAATGGAATTGCCTGAAAGAACATTGAAGACAGATTCTTCTAGAACCATTACTGGGAGACACTGATGGTAGAGACAACTTGGGTGTTCTTGAGGCTTCAGTAGGGTGATATATATTTCATGTAATATGAAACTACTTTCACTATGTTATCTCTATTTGCACCATGTATGTTAAGCAATGACATGTTGAGGGTGAGGTTTATTGAAGATGGCTTACGGCACACCATACTGGTGTTGGTATACATATTTAGACAACCATCATTCTTAGAAATGGTGAATCAGGTGGTAATAGATGAGGGAAACCTGATGGATAGGTATTAATTAGGTTGGGCGATGGCTTCAGGTGATGAATCATTTGGAAGGAAACTAGGTCAAGATGAGTTCCAGTCGGGCATTTGGGCCAAGGACCTATCTAAACCACTATGTGGTAGTTCATCAGTGCTTTTCTATTAGGGTGGGCAGCCAGGGCATGTCTAGAATTAGTGCGATAGGCCTCCAAAGGCATGTTAGACATGTGGAAAGGACAGGCATCTTGAGAGGATCTACAAACATCCTTTTCAGATAGCCAACACACAAGGATCAAAGTGGGTTCATGCATCAGAGGTCAGATCAAGATTAGTACTAGGTGAGGGTAGCCAAGGTTCAGCTACACGTGGAGTATGTGGAAGAGATAGTGGGACCCAACTATAGGTTTAGTGGCCCAGGGCTGGTGCCACAACATAGAGAGCACATGCATCAGGAAACCGTGTTTCTAGCTAGGTTCATGTCGTAGAGATGTCCAGGGCTGTGTAAGCTTGGGAACTGATGATGGTCAGAGGTACGCCATGGGTGTGGCTGTGATTTTATTTTTCTTATTTTGGGAAGTCTTATAGATGCATTTTTATTTAGTGTTCCTGAGGTGCATAGGATATATATGGACTAACGATAAGATGGTCAGTAGGTTGGAACCATATTTGGTGTGAGATTATATTTCTATGATGTTCTTGTAATTAATAGCATCATTGGATTCATGTTACTTGAAGTGATTAAGAATCATGATCATCGTTGGATACATGTTACTTGAGGTTATTATCCATTGAGGAATCCAATAGATGCAGGTTACAAAAGGTGTATTGGGTATTGGGGAATCAGGTATGCAGGTTTTGATTAAGGCATGAGGAATCATGTTGTTTTGAACATCCATGAGGTGTAGGGTCTCATTGTGGTATGGATGACATGGTATCGAGGTAGGAGATGATACGGTGCAAGATAAGTTTTGGTGTTAGAAGAGACATGAGAGAACTTGATGAGGTGAAAGAGTGAGTATGCATCACAGAAGGACCATGGGTCTGGGAAATTGGTCGAAGGACCTTTGATTAATTCAAGATTTGGTCCAGTTTTATTTTGGATTCATTGTTCACTACCCATGAAAGAGAAATATTGGGATGGATTTCTTTAAGGGGAATGTTTGTAACAACCCGGTTCTTCCATTGAGGTATGAGTATCTTTTTTTAACTCTTTTTTTTCCTTTTGATTTTTTTTCGAGAAAACTGGGGGAAAAAGGGCATGTACTCGAATTAGACTGTCATACGACTGGACTAAGGGTTACCCACCATGTAATCCAATGTACTCGTCGTGTACTCTCTAGCAGTGTATGAGGTATATATGGTGTTTTGGGTTATCGTAAAGGGTAGAGAGAAATAAACATGTACACACCATGTATTTCGTTCCACATGCCATGTATTCATGTCAGAAATACCTAGAATGTAAGGTGAAGAATATTGTTCATCTTTGGAATAGTAAAATACCATACAGGTCATGTAGTACCAAGTACATGCCGTGTATTTTGTAAATTTCCTAAAATCGGTAGTTGCCTCATTTTTCGGGTTCTGGATAGAACGACTGAAAACCAATGCCTGATTCCCCTTTCTACACCAGATTCATCATATTAAGTCTGAATCAAACATTTTCATGTCCATTAAAAACCCAACGGTCATATCTTGATTTTTCATGAACCATTCTTCATTATTTCATTTCGTGATCAAGTAAGAATATTTGGAGAATTTAAGATCATTGTGTATATCTACCTTGTTCTAGACCGAATTAAAGGTTGATACTACACATGGATCATTATACGAGTATAAGGTAGGTGGTCAATACCTATTTTTGTTTTCGTGTACATTTTGGGGTTTTAGCATTTAACTCTATGGTGGGATTTCAAGAGGAACCCGATTATTTCATATTAATTTTATTATTAATACTTGTGGGATGCTATTGGGTATTCCTTCACCTTTTATTCTTTGTTGATGTTGGGGGAGAGGTCATTTCTCGTTGGGTTATTTTGTTTGGGAGTGCTAAAATGGTTTTAAATGAATTATTTTAATTTAACATGTTTAGTTGAAATTGTTAAACATGATTATACTGTTTATATACAAAAAAGACCTCTCTGAAATTGTGTTAGAACATGTAAGAAAAGATATTCAATCAATTTCAATAAAATTTATAGATTATAGGGTATAGTTTGAATAGAATATATATATGTAGTTGTTGAATTACACGGTTTGGAACCCTTTGGGTTGTGTTGGGTGTGGCCAATATTTTCTTTAGTGATGTTCATCAATGGTTGGTCATGGACCGGATTTTATTTGGTGGTTTGACCACGAAATTGGGAATCACAGACAACAGTTGGTGGTAGTGTAACTGTCAGTTTGGGAACGACTAGGATTCATGGATGTCATGTCCATCAGATTTGAGCGATGTGATCATAGGGACAAGAGGTGTTAGAGATGGTGTGGCTTGGGTTCTTTGTGGTGATAGTTTCTCCCCTGTGATGGAGAACGCATCAATTTGAGTCATGTGAAAACATGTAGAATCTGTGATGAGGTGGTTTTGACCATTCATACAGGTAGATTCCCCCGATGTTTTTTGTTTAGGTATTATCATTTTGGGGGTAATTTCTATAGGAATCCACGTGGAAGGTGAGGATCATTCAGTTGGTAGAAATGAGGCTACCTGGTTACATGATTGATGGAATACATCACTGTTCCAATGGTTATTCATTTGAGGAAAACAACATTGTTCCTATAGTTATTATTTGATCACATGCAACATTGTTCTTCCAATTGTTGTGCTATGGGCCGATGTGAGCTTCCAAGAAGGGGTCCATGGGACTGGGATACATTTTTTTGGGAGTGCCTTTTGAAAGTAGATACTTTTATATGTGCTATATTACGGTCACATAGTGCTGGGTTATATGATTGAGGTGGAACAAGAGTTTTCACTAGGATATGGTGACTATAAGTGTACCCTAAGCCATGGGCCAAGGACTCTGTTTCTTATTGAGATTCTAGCATTGGCCAAAGCTGGTGACACACCCTTCTGGCTACATATCACTAGTGGAGATTGTGTATATTACTGTATCAAACTATTAAACTTACATTGAGTTTAAATTATACTAAAAATATATACTAGGTATGCATAATTGGGTTGTATCCTACCAAGACACATCTCACACCCTACATGGGCCCTTCAAGACATGTGTAGAATTTATTGTTTTACATATAGGTAAAAGATCAACTTCAAGAGCTGGATGTGCCTTTTCCTGTATCAAAATTATTACTTTTATATGTAGCTAATATCCTTATCCATCATCACCCTTTTTATTTAAATTTGTTACCTTCTATAGATTCATTCGTGGTTTCTTAGTGGCTAAAAGTCATTTCAAAAATGTTGTTCTGTTATCTTGTACTAAAAGTGTTTTTATATTACTTATGTTGTTTTTTTATAATTAGATATACTTTTTCTCTATGGGCCAGGTTTGAGTCTACTGATTCATTTATTTCTACTAAATGTTATATTATAATGCTCTGACTGGTGCCTTATCTTCTTCTATGGGGGTATACCCTCCCCACTATACTTATTTACACATATGCTTCTAGTCGGAATCCTTTGGTGTTCGTGGAGGTGCGCCTATGGACATTAACACCCAACATGTTAGCATAGTTCAGGTAGCTCTTCGATTCTATGATGTTACAAAGAGAGGGATTGAAGAGTTCATATCTTGGTGATTCGTATGTTGGAAATTTGAGGACGAAATAAAAATTATAAGGGGATATTACTTACGTTACACATACTAGAATGGAAATGTGAAAAAAAATTCAATGGATTTTTTCATTGTAATCACCAAAATGTCTAGTATGAGTAATGTATAAGGATTTTAGTCAAATGACATACAAAGATATCACACTTTATCACTATTCTATAAGACTTCTCTCAAGAGTAGCATTACAAGATATAAATAAGGAAGTTATAATGTATCATGAGGTAACAGACTCAAATTCGTCTGATCGAGATATTAGAATCTTCTTAAAGTTATGGTGATGTATTTAGTTTTCTATTGATACAAATTTGAGTTTCACCATTTCATGACATCCTTCGATAGGTGGTCAGTTTTTTAGTAAAATTCAAACCCTAGAGTATATGTTGAGATATTGCTCATTGTATTTAAATGGTGGTTGGGATCAACATGATCCTTTAGCTGAGTTTTCATACAAAACATTTCCTATAGTAACACATTGATAAGGATCCTTATAAATCCATCTATTGAAATAAATGTAAACATATAACATGTTTTAATAATGTTAGAGGAATAAATCTATTGGGGTCTAATAATGTTGATGAAATGGATATGGTTGTTATGTACATTAAAAAAATCAAGGAATCACAGAGTCACTAAAAAAATTATCCTGATAAAGTCTAGCATGATATATAATTTAATGTTGGTGATAGGATGTTTCGAAGAATATATCCATGGTAGAAGGTTATGAGATTTTGAAAAAAAGGTATATAAATCCCAAGGTATATCAGTCTTGTATAAATTCTTGATTTTATCTCGATGGTAGCATATCACTTAGCACATCCACCAAACATATCCCATTTAAATGATTAGTTCCATTTATCTATCCTAAGGAAGTAAATAATAGACCATTCACATGTACTAAACACATAGGTAATAAAAATGGATAAATATCATTCATTTGAGTAACAACTGGGGGATATTATAGATCGTATAGAGGATGTTCTATGAAATAATGCAACTCACCTGGTAAAAGTTTTGTGTCAAAACCACCAATTTTACAAATCTATATGGATAGTTGAGGAAATGATTAATTTTATGTATCCACAATTTTTTGAATTATATTGAATAATTTTTTGGGAAGCATTCAATTTTAGTTGGGTAGAATGCTTTACCCCGTGTTTTATGGAATCATTATCTTTGATTAAATTAAATTTATTTGATATCTTATGTTACATGCAATAAAATATTATTCTTGTTTTATAGAAAACATCATGTTATGGTTGTATTATGTGAAAAATAAATTTATGCTTCTGCTACTTGCAACACTAGTTAAGCTTGCATTACACACGCCACTATGTTTTAACAAAATCACAATATACAATTAAAATTATTTTATAAATGTGACCATAATATCCTAGAAATTTAAAACAGATATATTAATTTTAATAAATAATTTTTAAATTTTATTTTTAATGTTTTTATAAAAAAGAAACATATTTATAACAAGTACATAATTTTTCAATAAAGTATTTTTTTAAAAACTTTTCCTGAAAAATGATGTATTCTTATTTATTTTCATATAAAATGATTAATTTTTAAAAAATTTATAAAAATTAAGTTCATAAAATAAAATTAATTTTTGAAATCAAATGTTGAAATTTATCTTAGGGTAAATTTTTCAGAATTTTCAGAAAAGATTAATTTTTTGATGTGTATTGAAAAATACTGAATTTTAATTGAAAACTTCCTTTTCATATAAATTATTTAATAAGTTAGATAATATTTTAAATTGCATTTAATGTAAAATTAGTTCACCTTTATATGTATTACGCCAATTTAGGTTATCAGAATAAATTTCATATTGAGATTGGATATAAAAACATTGTAAACTTTTTAATTTTCTCTATTTGAAAACCCACTTTCTCATCGTATATATAGGATTAATTTAAAAAAAAATCCACTATGTTATTTGAATTTTGAAAAATGTTTACAATATTTTAAAACATAGTAATTTTTATTATCTATCAACATTGACATAAATTTTTTCCAAAATTAATAGTAAAAGTGGTAAAAAATATTTAGAAAGCCTAAGGTAAAAATAGGTTTACCAGAGAATAAAATAAGAATAAAAGGGTTAAAATTACATTAGCTATGAATTTCGGACCTAGGTTCTATGTAATAGTGACCCAATTCAATTGGTCACAAGACCTCATGCATGCCTCCCCATATTCCAGAGGCTTCTAACTTTTATAGAGGGTCTAATATAAAATATGGGGACTATAATATCTTTATCAATGTAGCGCATCATTGTACATAAGGTGAAAATTGACAAATGAAAATAACCAATATCTAGATTAATTTAATAATAAATAAAAATCATTATCACATGATAAACAAAGACATGAAAAAATTACGAAAAACATAATAATTAGATTTGTTATTCATTGATGTTCCATCTATCAAATGAAAACCAAAAATAAAGACACACTAGCACCTCCCAAGAATCTTCTAACATCATGCATGGTTCCCTCATCCATGATCCATCTCAAAATTAGATATATAACATTGGGAAATTTCCATTATCCTATCCTTAAAACATGAAGTGTATTCAAGTATTAATTAGGAAGCCCGAGTAGGATGTGATTTTAAATCAGTAGGCCACCACTAAAAAAGTTTAAAATAATATCAATTATATAACAGTG
The DNA here is from genome assembly GCA_963277665.1 of Viscum album. Lineage (NCBI taxonomy): Eukaryota > Viridiplantae > Streptophyta > Magnoliopsida > Santalales > Viscaceae > Viscum > Viscum album. The sequence continues at coordinate 1,509,901,940 of OY728153.1, read as the reverse complement.
TATGTAGTTGTAAAAATAATAAAATAAAGTAAATAAAGTAAATAGTTTTCACATTAAGTTATTTTATTATTTAACAATATAAATATCAGGATCAAGAGGACAATGTTACTATAAATATCTCCTTCGACCTATGTTGAGGTTTGAACATTCCCAAAATGGATATCTAATTTCATTACATCATGGGTTTTCATTAATAAATTCATTTAAATTAATTAATTAATACAATGGGGGCCCAGAGTAGTGGTCTGGAACCCAATGGGTATTTGGGGTAGTGGTCTGTATCCCACAACTCAATGATCACATGTATTTATAAATATGAGGTGGTCCTTGAGAGATAGTATATCAACCCATGGGTATTTAGAGTAGTTGTGCCTATCAAAAAACTGAATCATATATACCATTCCACATGGTTCTATATTTCCAACCATTTATCATCAATTACCATAATTCATTATTCCCTTATTTATCAATTTAATTTATAAACCATGAATAATTTATAAATCATAAATTATATCATTTAATCACACCCCAAGGGTTTCCATTAATTTCAAAAATCATAAATCAATCAATTTCAGGATCCATTTATTCACCATTTCATCATCACATAATCAACCAATTTCATTATCACATATGAAAATCAATTAATTAATTATTTCAATTTATAATTAAATTTCCAAATGTGTATAATGAATTTTAAGAGTCACATACACACATTTATATTTAAGACTACAAGAATTTAAAATTAAATGACCTACCACATGATTTTTGATGTATTTTCATCAAGAAAAAGTCATCCAAATTGAAACAGAATGATTAAAATCAAAATAGTACAGATGACCCGAGACCATAACCTAATATAAAAAAAAATCCATAAAAACCTTGATCTAAACCCATTTTCAATGGAAGAAAATTATTCTTCTAAAATATGAGACAAATACATGAGATAAAATTGAAACCAAACAATAATGGAATCACATGTCGATGAGTAGGATATCCTTCAACCGGATCTTAGAGTCATCAAAAATGGGGTTTGAGTAGATTTGGAATCCTCATAGGAGCATTGAAAATTGTAGGAAATAGGTTATGTCCAATTATGGGTTAATAATGTTTAGAAACATGGGGTTTATGAATTTAAAATAAAATTTTAGTTAATTAAAAACTTGTGTATATTTTTTTCTGGGAAGGGGTGCATGGTTTTTCAAACCATGAACCTTAGCTTTGAGCCTCTTACTAGGGATAAATGGTTTCTCCTAAGTGGTTCATGTTTTTTCAAACCATTCACCATCCATGAAAACCCCCAATATATTGGGGTGAATGGTTTGGGAGGGTGACAATGGAGTTTCTCTAAACTATGTCCAAACTGTGTTTCCCCTCCTCTCTCAACAGAACAGGGTGTACGATTTCCTTACCAAACCACATGGTTTTCCCTAACTATAACCCAAACATTCATATCCCCTTTGACTTGTTTATTTACCCAATTTCACTTAAAATATCTTCATAGAAAACCCCATCCAAGATATACCAACATATGGGAAAAATTGTACCTGAAAACATGATCGAGGAAACTATACAATGGTTGGGATCTTAAAATCTCCCAACCTTATAACAACTCACCCAAAAGATGTAATCCCATGTATTTCTAAGACTTTGAGGTGAAAATATAGAGAAAACTAGGCTGATTATATTCTTCTCTCTCTCATGTTTCTTCTTAAACACATCTATATTGCCACAATACTCAGTCTGTCGGCACTGTATTTCACCAAAACAATTTCTCACTGCAATCCATATCATGAATTAGATTATCTTTAAAGGAATAATCATTATCAAGATAAACACCACCAACAATGTAAAACTGACAAGGATCAGAGTGATACTGCTAAAGTTTTCATAGATGAAAAACAATGTTCACATATTTATACCTCTTTAAAAGATCCAATCAGTACAACACCATCCAAATTCTCTCTATAATCACAAAAATTCTGACAAACTAAGGTTCCAACATAACATGTCTTATAATCATATGGTAAATCAATCTAGTTGATTCTTGAAGAAACGCATAATCACCCATTGTAAATCAAGGGTTTGTTGATGTCAATAATAAAATGAATTATGCCGACTGTGACCCATATCTATAAATTTTAGAATCAAATTAACCTTCTTTGATAACTCATGAACGAGAATTGGTCACAATAACTCTGACTCACTTATATCCATCCATCATATATTTAATCTTCATGACCTACCATAATGTGTCTCATATGGTACCATCTAAATAGTATATTGATTACAATTGTTATAGGAATACTAATTGATTGATAAGTGCTTATTCTAGGACCCACAAAATTATAGGATGGGAACCCATAACATATCCTCCAAAACCTAAATAGTACATTCCAAGTACCAATATGTCTATAAGTGGAGTACCATTCTTATAAATACTCGCATACCGTGTGACTTTTGTAAGACATCCCAAAAGCATGAAGATAAAATTTAATTACAATATGAAACTGTGCTCTATGGAACCTTGTACAAATGAACTATCTACTGAATGAATAATTATCCGAACTTATCCACTATGAAATTATATTAGATAGGCATGAAATGTGATACCTTCATCAATCAGTCTGCAATCACAAAAATAGAGAAATTATTTTAAGGAATCCTCAGAATACAGACAAAAAAATCTATTGTAACATCATCCCTCTTACTTTATAGAATTTGAAATTGCTTTACCCAACCACCAAGTCATTGATGCTTCACCTTCACCAGCAAACATGTGTAGCATCATGTCCCAAACCCTGTAATCTCCTTTTTCATGGCTGACCACCAATACTGTCAACGTATATCATGGTACATTTTGATCAAACCAGGATGAACCTCCAAATTTGAGGAATGAAATTCAGGCATCAAATCCTCTCACATACACATATGAACAAAAAATGGTTCTAGGCATAGATAATCATTCTCATCTATGGTCCAATGAAAAGGAGACACCCCAACTTCCTGGCTTTCCCTCAGAGCTAGACACTATGAATCATCATACCAACTCTCCCTGATTCGTCTCCAAAGTATAGATTCCACTAATATTGATACAAGTTTCATTTTATACTTGCCCATCCTAACAACAATATGCATCTCACCTAGAAAATTCATCATCGTCCACACTAAACTAGACTAATGAACAACTTCATTATAAGTTTTCCTACTTTATGAGTTATTAAAACTATTCCCCATTCTAGGTGTATATGATATATCAAAATCAGTGAATTACATATTCTCAAACAAATTCTTATAGTGGATATTTTATCCTCATTGAGAAAAGATATACAATAATCATTTTTGATCAGTTTACACAGTAACCTTTTCATCCAACATATAATACCACCAACAATTCAATGCATAAATCACAATGGCTACATCATGATAATTCATAAGTTAATTTTGTTCATTTGGCCACAACTGTCATGACCCATATTCAACAACTCGATCTCCTCACATAAACACTTAACTAAGTCATATCTCAGACACATCAAAAAATACTGTATACTCCCCACCTGGAATGGGAAGGGTAAAAATCATCTTAATTTTCAAATTCCCCTACAACTCGTAGAAAGCATTCTCAAATGATTCAAAAAATTAAAAATTTTATCCCCTTATTGTCTAAGATAAAAATTGGTGTATCGAGGAGAGAAAAATATTGGTTGAAACATTGATAATAATACAATAAACCCTAAAACTGAGGATATAAAAAACATTCTTAGGATACTCCCAAGAAACCACTACCTAAATATACATTGGGGACATTGAAACATCATCCTTCGAGGTGATGTAACCTAATAAATTTACATCATCGATTAAGAATAGATACATATATAGATTGGCATATAGACAATCCCCTCTAAGTGTACTCATGAAGATGTAAATATGTTTTGCAAGATCATCATGATTCTTAGAGTAATCCAACATTTGATACAAAAAACCTAAAAAAAGTATTCTAGGTATGGGTGAAAGACTCATTTCATCTAGGCCATAAAAACTTCTAGGGAATTCCTCAGCTTGAACAACATCATGAACTACTCATAATGGTTAAAACTACTTATGAAATCAGTACATGGTATATTAGAAGGTCAAACTCTAAATTGAAGATAACCCATTCTAAATTCTTTCTTAGAGAAAACACAAGATCCTCTCAAATATAAAAAGATTTCATAAATACATGGAAGAGTATACCGTTTATTAAATTTCATCCCGATCAACTTCTGGTAGTCCACACACAAGTACAACATCCCATCATCCATTTTAGAAAATAAAACTAGATATCCCCAAGGTGACAGACTTAGATGGATAAATCCATTCTACCTCAACTCTTATAGTTGAGTCATTAGTTTATGAAGCTATGTTGGATCCATTCTAAAAAATGGAATATAAAATGGATCATCTCCAGGAATAAGGTAAATGTTAAACCACACATCCCTCTCTAGTGACACCCTAGATATTTTCTCATGAAACGTGTCCTAGAACATGTCCACTATATGTGAAATAACATCATACATTACAACACTTACATCTAGAATAATACATTCATCTTGGGTGCTGAGATCCCCAATTTCATGAAGAACTGGCCCTTTATTACATATTTATTAATACCACTCTCCATGGTGAACATTACTCTTTCCATCAGGTGGTTAATTGATCACTCTCCTATGGAAACAATCGACATGGGCTCATTACATTACCCACCAGTCCATAAACAAAATTAATTCAATTCCTTACATATCAAGTATTTGAACATCCCATAGAAAAATATGTTCCTTGACCTCTAGGGAACTACCCTTGGATAGACTGATGTCTCTGAACCACAATAATAATAATGGGTTGATTTTCATAACCCCACTCACAAACTCCAACATCAGAGCCAACCCATTCCCTCTTTGTGTAGATATAAAAGAATGAGGGGATTTTTATATAAAATAATGCTCTAGAAAGTGATGAATCTATATCAATAATACCTTTCACTATTGATGGTACAACCTCTATATCCACCAGTGCAGGCTAAACTATATAAGATAGCTTAGCCTCTATACGCTATTCTATAGTCTTATTACCCTAACCTACACTACTGTTTGGATATGGGTTCTCTTTCCGTGAAGTAACAAATCCACTCCCTCGAATACCACTACTAGTTGAACTCTAACTACAAGAAATATATGGGGTAGAATAACCCCTCTCAGTGTTTTGACTCTTCTTGAATCCTTTGTCACTACCCATAGGTCGAGGGCTTCTACAATACCTCTATAGGTGACCCATCCTACCATAAACTCGGATATCCATTGGAGGTCATGGAAACTATATACCTATGTTCACGAACCAACCACACTGGTGGTAATATATTCAATTACTTCATTGAGTAACAAATCCATCTCTCTAACTACTCTAGTTTTTATTTCCCTGATTTTGACTTTCAATGTGAAACTTCCTACTTTCAGAAAATGTAACTCCCAGTCATCATGTAGAAATAACATGCATTCCACTGGTGTCCCCCTTTAGGTTTCCCTAAAACATTTGAACATAATTCACCACCTCATAAAATTTCTTCACTCTAAAGATTCTACCGTGGGACTTACTCTCAAATTTATTTTAATTAGTTAATTGTTTCTCCTAAATTTCCTCATCTCCCTCCAACGCTGGAACATAGAATAAAAAATCCGTGAAGTGAACAATAATGTCCATTGCAGTCCTACTCCCCTAGGTGAAACTCATAAACTCATCTTCCCAATCCTGGATTAGAGTTTTAGGGAAATTGTTCTCCAGGAATGTATCCTATAAGCCCATTATTTCCCTAATATCATGGTTTCCATCCAGAGTCTAGATATCCCACCGATGCTTTTCTTGACCATGTAACATATAATTAGCTAGTTTGAATCTATTATTATAAGGAGTCTTTAATTGGTCTTGTATAATTTGTATGGACTCAATCCAGAACACATATGCCTCAGGTCCACGCTCTAGTTAATTTCTAAGGGTTCTGCAATAGGAACCCCCCAAGCCAGGTCGAACATTTTTTACACAATACCCCTAGGTCTCTCTCAAAAAAACTATTTAAATTAAGAAAACTTCACTTGTAACTTATCACTATCTCCCTCACTTAGATCTATTAGAGCCTTTGGTTCCACTATAGTAGGAACATTTCTTTCCATGTCCTCCTACCTTCCTATCAATAATTTTTAGCAAGAAGGTATATCTCTATAGTACAAAAAAACTTTCTAGGACACATAACACATTATTTACACATTTTTTTTTTTGAGATTTATTCATTTAAATTGAAAACAATTCATCCCCCATGATCCACCAAATGGTAAAAAATGATGCACTATCATTACCATCTTCCATCCCTCACCTGGGTCCTGACAAGCATTGGGGTAAACATTTTCATATTTAATAATTTCACATTAGACACCCATTAGACCACATAAATTTACAACATTACTCATAATTTATAATCATTAATTTTTTATAAGGCACCTTTTAAACTTATGTTACCCAAATAAGGAATAAAATTTTATTTTAACAACTATCTCAACAATTTCATTTCCAGGCATTGATAAATGATTCATGTCATTATAAACTCTGAGTGCCAACATTGATTCATTCTTGCAAAAAACTCAAGCCACACTGATACATAATGGAGAATATTAGAAAATATATTAAAATAACACAACAAGTGTATTAATAAAGGAAAAAGGTATTTCAACTGTAAAAACAAACATAGAAAACAACAATACCACCATAGGTATCTGTCTTTAACCCTATACATTGGTTAGCAACTCCAATTCATGAGCACTTGATTAAGGAGAAACTCATCATAGTCTTCTATAAAACATTACCAAAATAGAAAAACAAAATAATGAAAATAAAAACAACTCCTATGATACCTCTTTGTAACATCAAAACCCATGTTTCACATGATGGTGCACCGAGTCAGGAGGTCACATGACCTCAACCATGCCACCACATATACTAGAGCATGCCGACTAGCAATGCAGGTCTAATATATAATGTGGGGATACATAACCTCTTTATAAAATAAACACAAAAAATGGATGTATATAGAAAATATCCAATAGAAATTAACAAATAACCATAATAATGCCATAAGAAATACAGACTGATATCAATTGATAATCCAAAATAGGAGCACAATACCCAAAACCAAACTAGTAGACTTGACATTCCATATTTGTGTCGTGTTTAAAATGAAACCCCAAAATAAATACTCACTAAATCCTCCCAAGATGATCCCAAAATCATGCCTCATTCCCTCGTCCATCCTCTATACCAAACTCACCCAACTATCATAGGTCTCTTTTCCATATCCAATCCAACAAACATGGAGTCTATTCATGTATCAATCATGAAGATTAAGTAGGGTGTGAGTAAAACTCAATATTACAACACCAATAGTTTAAAAAACAATATCCAATATATAACAGTATATGTAATTTCATAAATAATAAAATAGAAAAAATAAAGTATACAATTTCCACCCTAAATTATTCTTTCTTCAAACGCATAAATCATAGTTCCATGATGACACCCTAATAATCAATACATGCTTCGACCCATGCTGGAGTCAGAACCATCCCTAAATGGATATAAAATTTCATTCCATAACAGGTTTCCATTAATCAATTAATTTCAATTATATTGTTCATTCAATGGGGGCCTAAAGTAGCATTCTAGAACCCCTTGGGTATTTTGAGTAGTAGTTCTTATCCCACAAACCAGTTATCACTTGTGTACATAAATATACATGGGGTCTAGAGTGGCAGTCTAGAACACCATTAGTATTTGGAGTAGTATTCCATGTCCTAAAACTCATTAACATACATCATATCATATGTTTCCAACAAATTATCATCAGTTATCATAATTCATTATTCACCCATATAACAATTTCATTTATCAACCAAGGATAACTTATAAACCATCAAATAAATAATTTCAACACACCCCAAGTGTAATGAAAAATTTCACAATCAATTATTCAATCAATTTCATGATCCCATTATTGAACAATTCATTATCTCATAATCAACCAATTTCATTATCATATGAGTAAATCAATCAATAAATTAGTTCAATTTAGAACAAAATTACCCAAAATGGAAATAAAAATTCCAAAATCACATAAAAGAATTAATAATCAATATTTTGGTAAATTATAATTAGCCTACCTACCTTAAGATCATTTAAAAAAATTCTTCAAACCAATATCCCCAAAATTGAAACCAAATGAGTGAAATCCAACAGTGATGACGATCTAGGATAAAAGCCTATGATCAAGATCAAATGGAACCAAACCATCAAAACCATGATCTAAAACCATTTCCAATAGAGGATATCATAATTGTGAAATATGATAGAAATATATGACGGAAAAAGTAAACCGAAGGACAAAGGCATCACTTACCAATGAAGATTCGATCCTTCAACCAAATCATAGATTCGTCTTGAAAGGGGTTCAAGGAGCCTATAATCCTTCTGTGAGATTCCATAATCATAATAAATAGGTTAGTAATGACATAGGGATAATATAGGGTAAAAATTGGGTGAAGGGATTAGAAATATATAATAAATTTTTATGTAATTAAAAACTCTTACACATGGTTTCTTGGGAAGGGGCACATGGTTTGGAAAACCCTGCACCTCTTCGTAAGGGTGAATATTTTCTCTTAAGTGGAACATAAATTGAAAAAACCATCAAAAACCATGACCCCCCCCCAATGTTTTGGGTGCATATATTTGAAGGGTGTATATATAGATTTGCCAAATTATGGGCCAACCGTGTGCCACCTACCCCCTCGCCAAAATAGGGTGCCCATTTTTTTGTTCCAAACCTCACAGTTTTCCCTAACCACATGCCAACTATTAAAAACCCCTTTGACATAAAAAATACTAAAATTCACCCAAAACCTACCCAAACAAAAACCTGACCTAGATATACCAAAATAAGGGTAAAAGAGAACTTGAAAACATTCCCAACAAATCTCCAAAAAGGTTAGGATATTATAATAATATGTGTCAAATTCAATTTTCTTTGGAAATATTCCAATATTATCCTTCAAAATTTAGAATATAAAGTCATTTAGATACATTTTTATTATTAATTCCCATTAAAATACAGTTTCTTTTAATAAATTTTCATGTAGTTTCAACATGGGTTACTTTCCCCTAGTAATAAAAGGGCAATACCACCATCCACTTCATCCCACCGTTCAAGCCATTGAGTTCATAAAAACCCTACCGAAATCCCTACCCAACATCCCCGGACATGTTATAGAGCTTTAGGTCCTCTAAAAATACCTACACATTAGTACTTAATAATATTCCCAATGGATGTGCTTCTAAGCAAAGAAAATGGTCTTTACTAAGCTCATTATTTTTATTTCTTCTTTTTCCACATATAATTGTGTTTTAAAACGTATTATATAAAAAAATGTATCACATATATAAGTATATTTTATTATTATAATTTAACATCCTTCAACCATTTTTACTTCCATCAAATGGGTTACAAAATCCTCATTTGTGTGTATAGAGAACTACTATCTCAGGACCTGATATCATTCATTCTTCCATTAAAAAATTCAACAGTTGGGTCTGAAAATGTATATAAAGTATATATTATAAAATAATTATATATATGGATTCATTATAATATTTAAAATTTTATTTTCCATTTTATAGGAATAAGATAGTATCACTCATGTGTACATCAGACTACCGCGTTGAGAAGCGATGTGGTTCGTTACGAATTTAAATGTAAGGAATTAAGGATGGTTTAATGAAAAAAATGTTGAAAATATCACATAAGAATTATTATATATTATTAATATATTATTTAACCTTCTTTATTTCAACCCTTTGATAAATTGGAAAAAATGTTTTTGCGTACGTACAGTCTATCATCTCTATAAACATTACATTTCTTTTTCTATCTCTATATTTCATGGATTACTATAAGTACATACATAAAGAATTTATATCATAATTATATCATGGATATAATTTCAGATTTGATGTATCAATGATAAAATAAATGAAATAAAAATTATTAATAATCAAATCATGCATGAAAAAACAATGTAGTTATTTCCCAAAACGTGACTTTTACATGGAGTTGTTAAAAAATGGGTAATAGATATTCATTATAAAATCATATGTGGTATGATATATATATTTATTCCATTAATATTATAAAATAAACTTATATTTACCATATTGGTGGTTTGAACATGTACTATTGATGTCAAGACTAAACGTAAGGTAATTTTGTCTCAATTTTCCCTTTTTGAGAAATATATTATGTTATGAAAGTATATTCATTCAAGAGGTGTATATAAGATCCATTTGACACATAATATCATGAATTAACTTATCATCATTATATTTTAGGTTTTATTTTACATTATTACTTCATGGGGAATATGATTCCAATTTACGAAAGTGGTACAGAATTTATGTTACAATCTTATCAGTTTTAAAGATTATTTATGATTATATTTCCTATGTTAAAATATTATTATCCATATCTCAATATACTCAGGTATTTTATTCTCTTTTCCAGTAATTCTGGATATTTTCATTTAAATTTAACAATTTTCCACTATTTTTTTCCTTAAAATAATTATGATAATGTTTTTAGTAAAATCAGAAATTATTTATCTCTTCCATCGGTTATCTATTTTCATCCAGGATAAAAATTTATAAAATTATTTTTAAAAGTTTTTTATTATTATCCTAGAATTTTTAAAATGACTTTTTAATCATGTTTTATTTTTAATTTTTTTTCAATGTTATCTCCATTTCATCTTCCAAATAATGGCTATCAGGATTTAATAAAAAATGTGAAATGAATCATTGTTTTAATGTGTAAGACATGTAATAAAATTTCATACATCATGAACTAAAAATATATTAAATCATAAATTATAAATTTTCCATTTTTTTAAATAAAAGGATTTCATAAATAATTTTTTTACAAAATTTATTTAAAGGGAAATTTTATCTTCCTCAAGAAACATTCCAAGTGATTTCTCTTTCAAAATCATTATCCAGCTAATATAGAATTATTTTATATAAATTATGCTTTTCTGGGGATATGAATCTAAGATTCCATAATTATTCATTCAATGAATGGTTTAAGATTTCAATATTTTTTTAAAATTTATTTTCACCATGGATATACCAAGATAAAATTCTTGTGAAACCCGCTAATTTTTCCATGGTTAATGATATGATGAAATTATGAAATGATTATATAAAATTTCTCTTTTTATGATGATATGATATGATGTAATGTATATGAAACCCATTTTATTTCAGGGGTTATGATATGATTAATGATTTATGATATTGTGGAACACATATATATGGTTTTAATTATGATATGGATGGTACCTAAATCTCCATATATTTCATTGGGTAATGATTTATTTCTCATGGGATAGACAAGACTAGACTAAAGATTGATCCCAGTTCAGTAATGGACTTTTTTTTATGAGGGTCTTGGGAGTGATCCTTAATTACTATGATGATTTAAGGAGTAAATACATTCAGCTATGATAACCATGGAACTGAGAATTGACTATTAAGAAAATTATTTTCTATTCTTATTTTAGGAAAAAAAGAAATGTCTTATGTTAATTATATACTATCATGACTCATTTTTTGTTGTTGTATGATTCATGTATAATGATATTCTAATTTTTATGCCATGACTCAAGATTATGGTATTTTTTAATCAAGATAGAGGGTTTTCAAATTTTATTTTCATGTTCTCATACCCATATGTTCATGTTAATCTTATGTATCTCCCTTGTATTACCTTACTAGAAATACAAATTCATATTTCTTATGTTTTTATTCCCCATGTTATAAAAAATTTAGTATATATGATATATCAAATAAGGGTTATAAATATAAAGGATTTAGTGGGGAGTGATGTGGTTCACCTATGAACTAGTTGTTTATGTTTCCTTGTTTCCAAAGGTAGAATAACTTGAGGTTCCTTAGGCTTGTTTTTGTGTAATTAAATAAAGGTTCAGAAAAATAATGTAAGATCTTTGTATGATAATCCTAGGTTTCTATAGAGATAATTTCTGAAATCATTTTGAGAATAACCTTTCAGTTCTTTGGATGGAAAAACCTAAGGTGCATAGAATGAGACGTCTCTTTTTTCAATTTAACACATTAAAATATATCTAATAATATATATAGAGTCAAGCATTGAGATGAAATGAGATTACATGGTATGATGCGCCTTGTATGGATGTTATAAAAATATTAAATATATTAATATCACACATTCATAGTTTTCTAGAAAAGTGGAATAGCTCTAGAATAGAGGCTTGGGTCATAAATTTTAGGAATTGCTTTACGTAGGAATATTTGTTTTACCCAAGGCACAACATATCCTATGTCGATTTTAGGATATTATAAAAATGTTTTCAGAGGTGAAAAAACTAATAGATAAATTATTTATTTTAATTATTTTTATATGTGTTGGAATAGTGAACTTTAAATCTTCTATAAATATTCTATTATAACCAATTAGAAGGGTTATCTATATGAACAGAATAATTTATAGAGAGAGTTGGAGGATGTCATTGGTTGGTGGAAATGGATTCGAGGATCTGATCAATATTGTATGGATCATCTATAAAAATAGAGTTTTTGGATATCACCAATGATTATGACGTTTAATATTTATTTAACAGTGATGATTCATACTTGAGGAAATATTCTTAATTTATATGGATTCATCCAGTTTTCATATACAATGTCAAACATGAATCAATACCACGTATAATAATTAAATCTCACATTGATTGTGTATTTATGTTATGCTTTATTTAATTATTATTTATTAATTAGTTCATACTTTTAATAGAAAACTATCAAGGCCAATATTAATAAGAGACAAGGTTTGTTTCTCTCTTGAGTTTCTTAGGTTTCTCCCCCATTTCTTCTCACTTTCATTGAAAGTAATTCTATTGGATCATAAATGAATTATTAACCAGTATTCAATCATTTTACAACAGATCTTTGTGCAGTGGTTCAATATCATGGGGGTGATTTAATATTGAGGATGTATTTAAGGAATGTGATGATGGTGGATGAACTAGTTCAGATTTATATATTCCTGGTAGTGGTTTTTTGAATTCTGTAAAGATTCTGAACAAAAGGTAGAACTCACGATCAAATTTTTTGGGTGGATTCCAATCGACGATGATGGTGGAGCTTTGTTGAGGATCGATCCAATGATTTTGGGTGTGATCAATGGTAGGAGCGAAAAATACCAAGGTGGTAAAGGAATACACATGAAGGAAACCTGGATTTCTAAAAATACCACTTTACATGGCTTGTAATATGGATATAAAATTACTGTGGGACCAACTTTTTGTGATGATAGTCATTGAATGGAAATTTATAGATCACCTGACATGTGACACCTATACACACCATGTGTCCTATAGCTGGTAGCTCAACATTTACATTGGGTGTACAGGGTATCTTTCATAACTAGGTGTATCACAATGAGGAGAATACATGGGAATAGTTTGGTACTCAGACATAACCAAGTACATATTTATGACCACTATACATAGGAAATATTTATGTAGATGTGCATGAACAAGTGTACATAGTTATGAGAAATCGATATGGAAAGAGTTACATCTAACCCCCGAAATGTGTGTAACCATAGTGGAATGGCTATGTATTTATTGAATTAAATTTTGCGTGGGACGGTGAAACATATGTAGGCCATTGGATGGCTAGGGACACCATGTACCAAATATTATGCATCGTGTACTCCCACTGAGAGTGTTTGGATCAATTTTTTTATTTTAGACTAGGGTTAGTTGAGTGTGATACCTTGGACCATTCCAATGAGAAAACAGCGTGGCATTGCATCCTTGACAAAAGATTTTTTCCTCCTCTATGAGTTTAATATTAGATGGAGTTTAGTGTTTCCATATGTGAGACCAGAGATGAATCCTCTATCATTCATATATGGGTTTCAATGTATCTGTGTTACCACCATGCATAGGGAATCAATCCCTTATATAAAATTTTGATCTATTATGTTTTTTGTTTTCCCCATGTGGAACTTTGTGTGATCCCAATCTAGGATTATGTGATCTTCTGAGATCTAGTGGTATATTTTTTGGTAAGTCAAATAAGAACAACCTCTTGGAAAGGTTTCGTCAATGATAGCATGGATCGAGGAGTGATCCCTCAAAATTAGTATTACCTATAATAATGATGTTAAATCCTATGGTATGTAGTGTTAGATCAAACCGTTTTTAGACTGGTTTTTTGTTATTAGTATATTTAGATTTTCATTACTATTCTGTCTCTTATCCTATTTACATATCTTGTGATGAGCTTACTACTCTTGATTCGTTGTACTTAGTGATTTCAGGGTGTCCTATTGGGTATTGTTATAGTCACCCCTACAAGTAATCTTCTGAAAAATGTAATGTATTATTCAAATGATATGACATTTTATAATGTCCTTGGAGGACCAAGAGTAGGTAGAGCGTAGTTTGGGCCAGACAGGACGATGTGGTTACTGGGTGTTGCATTTTAAAATAGATTCCTTATTATGAGAATGTTAGACTCCTTGGATGTTTTTTTTTGGATTTTATTTCATCCCTTTATCACATCATATACAATTTAATTATGGGATAAATTTTATGCATGAATTAGTATTAGTTGTGTTATTTCCATTTAAACATTGTTTTGGATTAGAGAAGTGTTCATGTGTACTGGTACTTATACTAATGTCTCCCATATTTGGGATTCAATACTCATCATTTAGGACCATCCTCTATTATATTGGAGGCAGGCTTGGGGTGGTCACACATGTCTTATCACTTACCCAGAGGGCCTTGCTGGGTGGGCTATAAAAGACACTCACTGGTATTGTCATGAAACCCTAAAACCTAAAACCATTGATTCCTAGGGAATAAAACACTTTCAATTAGGACTCAAATGTTTTTTTTAAAAGTCTAAAGTTCTGGAAAGAATTTTAACACTCGATATGATGAAATGCATTTATATGGCATCATAATCAAGTAAATTCAATATGTTTCTAAGAACATCGATTGATCTATTCCCCAAGTACAATAATTCAATGAAAATGTAAAATAAGTTGTAAATCATGAAGAATTGAAGAAGATGGAGGTAGTTTTTTTATAAACCAAAAACCTTATTTCCATAGAATACGGATTATTTTCGTAGAACTATAAAGGGTACAAATAATATGACAAAGGTATTTATGTACATCAAGTGTATGATGTGTTTTTATTGAACGTTAGGACACACACATTGTGTGTGTTTAATATCATGGATATTTTTCTAGGATAAACACAAATCTTTATAAGAAAGAATTATATATAACCAATATTTAAATTTTAATGGATATTGTGTTTTTTATGAATGAATTGATTATAGTGTAATCAATTATGTATCAAGAAAGAAAAAAGTGAATGAAGAATATATACAAGTGGTTAAATGAAAAATATAGAATCTTTATCCTAAATTATAGAAGATTAAAATATATTATTATTATTATTAGAAGAAGATGAGTTAATATATTCAGATATTTAGGTGACATTCTCATCACCCTCACATGTACAGAAAGAAAGATAGAAAAATGAAAATGTTGCTAAAATTCCCTTGAGGGAAATAAATAATTTGATTTCATGGATCTTGGATGATTTATATACATACCACATGACTAAAATTAAATATTGAACTATGAATTCCAATAAAAAAACATTATTTCAATATTTTTGGGAATGATGAGTGTTGTAAGATTTTTTGATCAATTAATTCGAAAACTGGAACCAAGATCTCAGGTGAGATTGTTTTCACTAACATGAGGGGATAAGTTATAAAATTTCTTAGTTTTATCCAATAATGTGACCTAAGACATGTTTTAGAGATCAATAAAAAGGTATGATCTTTTAAATATATTTATAGTTCAATTTTCCTAAAAACGTTAATCCGAGGGACATCTGTAATTTTTTAGAGAGAATAATTTGGGTTAGTTGTTCTAGGATGGGGGAACAATCCTAAAATATAACACATGATCATTTGATAAAAACATCATAGGATAATTAGGAAAAGTGTGTTGAGTCACATGATATTCCCTATCTCAAATATTATTACAAATAGATTTTTTATCCATGTTAAGAATGGATGAACATTCAAAATACATACATGATAAATAAGGTGAATATCTTAAGGTAACATGAGTGAGTATTCATGGATGTATGTGGGGAAATATAATACAAATAAATAGATGAAAAAAATTATTTTTTGTTTTTTGTTAAAGATTTCAGTAGTTTAAAATAGACTGTTCTTATCTCACACATGATATAGATATACAAATGTATGACTCATTATTGTAGAGGGGTTTAAAATATACTTTTGAGATGATTTAGAAGGTCCATTTTATTGTATAATTTAAAAATCATAATGTTTTGGAATATTAGGATAATCATGGAATTTGACTTCAGGTTCCAGCAGTTTGAACTCTCTTATAAAATTTGTTATTGGAAAGAATAAATCACATATTCTACTAAGGTCCCAAACAATTCTTATATAGGATTATCTTTCCCAAATATATTCGAAAGAATATATCTTTGTATTCATCTAAACATATATTATAGATTTTATATATCTAAATAAATGAAGAAAACCATATGGAAACCGGTATGTAAATAATCCAACACATAATTACTTCCTTGTGTTTGGAATTTAGTGATGTTTCCTCATCAAAGGGAATAGTAACGAGTTTAATGATTGCGGAAATGAAGGCATATTTCATGGTTATTCATCAAAGACAAATTCCTACAAGCGATAAATAAGAAACATAGAATTTGATTTAGATAAATGTCATGTTTTTGGTTGAATGTGAGAAAATGATAGATTTACATGTGTATACTTCACAAATCAACCAAATAATTATTCACTACTATAAATTCAAGCTATACCAATGGACATATACCAATGGTTTGGAAAATTATTTTTCTAGGGTACCTATAGAAAGTATTTAGAAAAAAACATAAGTATATGTTACATAGAGAGACCCAATACAAACAATTTAGAAAACCCATTGGTATAGGTACCATGGGAAGAACCTGTAGTAATGATTGTTTTTATAAATGTTGGTATTGGTCATTTATATGGACCTATAACCACTATTTTGGAAAAAATCATTCGTATATGTCCATTATAGAGATGATATCCTAATTTCAAAACTAATCTTATAGGACAACCCTATAGCACTGTTTTTGTAAAAACCGTTGGTATAACTCAAAATTTTAGGGTAATTATACCAACGGTTCACAAAAAAATTGCTATAGGTACCAATTTTTTTATGGATTCTATTTTCAAAAAAAATTAAATAAATAAAAAGATATAATATTTTTAAATTTGAATATATATATTTAAGAAATTATGTTTATAAAATTTATCTTAGGTTAGTGGTTAGGTCAATGTATTATAAATGAGTGGTGATGGGATCAAAACCAATCTAGGATTAATTTTATTACATTACCTATACCAATGGTTTTTCAAAATCATTAGTATAGGTTCTTCATATGAATGATATCAACGGTTTCCCAAATCTATTATATAGGTCTATACCAATGAAATAATAGCCAACACCCCACCAAATAATTGGTATAGTCTATTCCAACAGTTTGGAGACTTCTACCAATGGTTCAAAACTGTTGGAATAGGTTTTTTTAGTAGTGATTCAAGCTAAAAATAATAACGAACATCAAGGTTGATAGGGGATTCAATCCCAAAAGAAATATCTAAAAACCACTATGATAGGGAAGAATATACCACCAATAAAATAGTTATATGAAGAAAATTGAGTTGGGATGAAGTCATTGAAGTGTACATTGATAGAGATCAGGCATCCCCAATTCAAAAAAGAATAATGGAGGATTAGAATTGGGTATCCTTATTATCTTTTGTGGAACCAAAATAATTTATAGTGGTAGAAAATTTTGAGAATATGGTTAATTTTATGAATAAATATATTTATTAAATTGAAAAGAGTGGGACTAGAGATGTTGTTCCGAGGATACATGGTATGAATTTTATTACAATCAACTGGGTGTTTTTGGACCAGAGTAGAAAATTTGGGCAGGTGATTTAGAATAAATGATTTTTTCTGTGGAAGGGGTATTCCCAAACTGATGTAATCGAATTTGTTAGCCATTGTTTCTGGTAGAATAATAAGAAAAAATTTATTTATTATTATATATGGTCATTAAAATGGTTTTCAAGCTATATAAAATGGATGAAGAAACAACCTTATTAAATGTAGTCCTCAATGAGGAAGTGAAAATTGAATATCCATATGGGTTTCTCATTAAAAAAGATGATGGAAATTTGTTTTTAATTGAAGAAGTATTTGTATGGCCTTAAACCTGTACCGATAACATGGCATTCTAAGATATGTCAGTATCATTAGAAGCTCAATATTCATAAAGTAGGGGTTGATAATAAACATTAAATAAATCAGGAGAAAGAGAAGTGATTTGTGTTTCTTCTCTATGACGCTGACATAATTTTTTTAGGCTTGAATTAAAACCATATAAATGATCTTTCATATCTCAGGAGGTTCGAATTTGAGATTTTCTAAATTAGTAAATTGTCATTTATTCTTATCCTATAGGTGATTCAATGGATAGTTGGGATATTTCTCTATCAAACTAAATATGAAAAGGATGTTTTTAAAAAATTTCAAATAGGAAACTCAAGGCCTATGGATTCATTGGGATATATAAGAATGAATATTATAAAATGTGAATAGGGTAATATGGTTGATGTAACTTATTATAAAAAATCATAGGGAGACTTCTTTATTTGACTTCCACTTGATGGTAAATTTTATTTACCACTTTTTTGGCTTCTCATATTCATAGTGATCTCGGATAAAGACACATGATAACTATGAGAAAATATATATGATATTTTCATCACATGATGGACTATAAGATGTTCAATCATAGTGATTCATGCCAAAATTTATTTGGAACACTACTAAAAATCTGGACATTAATAGTTCCATATTTATCCAGACTAGAAAAATGCACAGAAAAAGTCCGTCTTTATATGTGCAAAAATAACTGATGATAAGGGTACCCTTTATCAGTGCATTTTTGTTAGCGCTGATAAAATTTTACATTAATCTGTGGTTTATTTTAGCATTGATAAATGTTACTCTTTGTGAGTGCTTTATTTTTAGCACTAATAAAAGATAACCTTTACGAGTGCTCACTATAAAGTGTTTATAAATGGTCACCTTTATCTGCACTTTATTACCACAAATAAAGGATCAAAAATTATTAATTAAAAAATTTTAATAATATCATTAATTAAATATATTTTTTAAAATGGATAAAATGAATTAATAAAAAAAATAAAATTAATATGGGTAAATTAAGAAAAATGTTAAACATTTTATTGATTGAATAATTATTGTTACAAATGAATAAATTTAATATTTATATATATTATAAATATAGATAAATAGTATATATTAAATGAATATATATAAATGAATATATAATTAATCAAGAAATTTAAAAAATAATAAATTTAAAAAAGAAAAAATTTATGAATGAAAATTTTATTAATAAAAATTAATAAGTATAATATATATATTAATTATAAATACTAATAAATAATATATAATTAACAAATATAAATATATATATATAATGAATAAAATAATAATAAAACATTTTAATGTCTTATTCATTTTTAAGGTTGTTTGATTTTTTAATTTAACATATATTAAATGTCATGTGTTACACTGAATTTATGTACATATATATATTTAATTAATTCTTTTTTTCATGCAAATTCATAGAAAAATATATTTACGCAATATATAGAAAAACATACACAAAATATTTATGTAATTTATTCAAATTATAGTATATTTTGGAATTTCATTATTAACATTATACATTTAATATATTATATTTTAAATACATCAATTTAATTTATTAATTTTTAGCACTATTATAGTGAGTGAATTCATTTTAAATAGTTAATGTTTTCTATTTTTTTTGAATTTGATCATTTTCTATTATAAATTTATATTTATTTATTTATAGTTTTTTAAAATTTTCAAAATGAATTCATCGTTACATCAATATATATACATTTTTTAATAACATATATTTAATTAATAAAACTTAACCATTTTGTCAATATTTTTAAAGGGCACTCATTTTGAATTATTCAATTTCACTCATTTTTATAAAGAATTTATTTAAAATTATATATCCACTAATAATTTAAAAAATATATTTTCAAAAAAAAATTTATAAACAATAATTTATAAAAATAAATATTTATTAATGTAGATATTCATTATTTATAAATTTATATAATCATAATTATTGTAAATAAATAATTATTAATTTATAAATACTTATATATATAATTATTAATAAATAATTATAAATATTTTATAATTATAAAATTTTATATATTTATTTAAATAAATCCTTTATAATAATTAAAAAATAGTAAAATGAATGTCTATCAGCGCTACAATATTAGTACTCATAAAGTCGTTTTTTTCAGCACTTTATGTGCTCTAATAATGATCCATTTTAATAGAGCTTATCAATTTACACAAAAAAAAATTATCTTTATCAGCGCTTTTCTAAAAGAGCTATTAAAAGTGTTCCCTATCTATTTTAAAGAACCCTAACATGTACTCACTCATCACGATTATGAATCTCTCATGAAACATATCTACTTACGACACAACCCAACTACAATCCCTCAGATTAATGAATGATATAATCCAATTTATGTAGTTTTATACGTTTCCTATATCGTTGTTTGATCTATTGGTTTCCACATTTCAAATTTAGCCCTATTTTAAACCATGACAAACCCTACATCTCATCTCATTGCCATTGTCGGCACAATTGCTATGTGCATTTTAATGTCATGTCGACAAGAAAAGTATATGTAGTTTAACTTCATGTAACCATGATTTGAGATGCTAAGAAATTTAAAATTCTACTGGCAGGATGAATTTTGGTTATTTAATGTCATACAATCAAGATGAGAGATGCTGTGAAGTTTAAATGTTTCTTCTAGAATGAATATGAATAATTTAACATCCTATAACCCGGATGATATATATTGTTTTGTTTAACACATTACTTAAGGGATGAATTTGTATAGTTTAACATCATTAAAACAAGTCGAGAGACACAATAAAGTATAAAATCTTCCTTCTAGGATGAATTTGTGCAGTTTAACAACATGGAAGCATAATGAGAGATGATTAATTAAAACTATATAAAGTATTTAATGGGAAATATTTTATTATTGTGGGGTTTGACTCATTCCTCATCAATTTTGGATACTATGTAGGCGTTGTTTTGTTGATCAACTTGGATTGGTTTTCCGAAATTATTTTTGAAAAGGGAAAATGATTTCCAAAATTGGATTGTCTTAAAATATGTGGTTTATGATTTTGTCAAATGTTTCCTTAGAATAATGTGGTTTGAAATTAAAATTCAAATAGAGGTTTTAGAGGAGAGAATTCTTATTTTGTTATGAAACTTTTCTTGCCATCTAGTTGTTTTGGCCTGAGATGTTTTTTTTCAGTTTTGCTACTGATTAATTCTTAAACATATTTTATGATTTGTTTGTTATTTAGAATATGTTCCCAGAACGGTCCAATAAGTTTATAGTGGGAGTTGCCCTGTTTCTAGTTCTCCTTAGTTATTTTTCATCTTTTGTGGAAATCATGGTTTGTTATAGGTAGTTAAGTGGCTTGAGGAAGTTTATCATGTATTCAGAGTGTTTGGAACTCCCAAAGCTGATAGAGTTCATGATAGTCATGGTCTGTTTGGGGGTCCAGATTTAGAAGAATGGGTGTTTTTTCCCACCAACAATGAATGTTGGGATAATTTGGGAATATTTTAACCCCTCTTTTTTGATGGATGATACCTAAGGAGGTAATGATGAAGAAAAAGTAATAGCTCATGAGTGTCCTACAAGGTCAGTGGATGGTGAAAGCTTGTGTTGAACACTTCAAGGAGTTGGTTTAATTTTTTCTAGAGGTGGTGTCACAGGATCTGTTGAAAGCTTATCTTTTCATTGTGGATCTTAATCAAGAGATCAAGGAGTGAGTCCCCTTTTCTAAGGATCTCCATTTTGAGAAGTTGGTGGAGGAATAATTTTTGTAAGAGTTGTTAAATAATCATAAAAACATTGGCTCAATTGTCATCTCATGTGTGGGGGTGAAACAATTCAGAGTTTCCTTGTTTTTGGTTTTTTGGCGTTCCGAATTTCATCATAAATTATAAATGTTTGATGAAATTATCCTCTCTTTGTTCAAATAGTGTTTTTTGAATGTTAAATTTTAAATGGGTATCCTTTTATGAATTAGTTCCCCTATTTCTATTGTGCATGTTTCGAGATGTCTATTTTTTGGAAATCTCTATTTATTCCTTCTATGAGGGTTTATTTATATTTTTTATTTTGATCATTTCTTATAATATTTCTACTAATGTAGTGTATAGAAGAAAATTAATTTATATTTGGCTCCATGGATTAATAAATCCAAAAAATATATTGGCCTTGCATCACTCACAAATTTAATAACAAAACTATGGATTCTCAATGCAGTTAACTACTATTGGTTAACTAGAGCTTAACATAGAATCTGATTTGAACATCCTTTATGACAACCCTACATTTATTACAAAGTTAAACATGATTTATTACATAAACCATTCAATTTATAAAACATGGATGATTGTGTGGTCTAGTGTCTTTGGGGCTTAGGATCATTACATAACAACTTAAAACATGATGTACAATTTCTTTATTGAAAACTTCCATTACATGACCACTACATTCCAACATACTTATCATTGCATGGGATAACCCGAGGACATGCATAAGAAAAGGGATGATCTATAAAGCCCAGTATGGGAATAAACATGGCATACGTGAGGAGTAAAATAAATGTTAGAAAATAGGATTATTAATAGTGTACAATAGAAACATGAACATAAAGGCATGATAAAGCATGATAATCATGACCTGGAAATGTCGCAACAACACTTAACATTGAATTAGTTTGTGCCAAGGCCCATTGCACATAGAGCATGAGTAAATACTCATTGCACATAAATCACGATTAAACCCTAGTTGCACTTGAATTAGCATGAGTCAACACTCATTGCAAATGATGTATCATGATACTATAATTTACCCAATGCATTGGAGTGCTATAAGGGTGAACCCTTCTTAAACATTTCATTTCATGCTTAAGTGTGCCACATGGATCATAAAACATGGATTCATAGAACATAATCATTTATTCAACGATAATATAATGTGGAATTCATACATTAATCTTTATAATAAATAAGTAAATGTGCATAAAGGTAAATATCTGTGATGGATAAATGGGCATGGTATTCACTACACAATTGCATTGGCTTAGAAAATCGGTGCCATTTTGTCAGCATAAAAGCATAATATAAGAATTCATAAAAAAAAGGTTGATGAGAGAGAAATGGGTTCCTCATCATATTTAAATTTAATGGACAGTAATGGGGTCATATAGATACATTTACCAACAATTTTAATGAAATTTAGATTTATGATACAAAATTATTGCTTGAATGTAAATGAGGAGAGAGAAGTTTCTTTCGAAATTTTGGCATAGTAACAGGTGTACATGGGAGGAATTTAATGAGAGAGAAAGGGGTATCCCATAATTCAAACATAAAGAGGTATGTATGAGGGAGGTGTAAAACCATACCCCAACATTCATAACTGAAATGAAAAGGGAAAAACAACTTAAAGAAAATTGGACAAAAATGAAAAAGGAAGAAAAAACCCTTACATGGAAGTGTGACACCAAAGGCTATAGAGAGGCTTGAGAAAGGATTATTGGGAGCTTGGGGAACCTTGGGAGGATTATAGAGAGAGTGGGGAGGTGGTTGGACGAACTCAAAAGGCCTTGAGTGAGGAGGATGTTGGATCTTTGGTGGGTTTATATATGAAAGGTGAGGGAATTCTTTATTATTTAGGTTTGGGACCACTTATATTAAATTAATCCAAACCACAAACCATAACATGGTTTTGGCCCATGTTTTTGGGAAATGGGAATAGGAAAACAATATTTTATAAGTCCAAAGTCTGAACTTATAAAAATAATGGGTTTGTTTAGGTGGAGGTGAGCCACACTCCCAAGGAAAATAATTTAAAAAGACAAGATGTTTAATAAGTCTTGTGGGGCCCATTAATGCTTTGTAAAAGTAAGTCAAACAAACCCAAAATCACATTATTTTAATGAAAAAACATATATTGGTCGAACATAAATCTTATAGTATGTTAATAATCACTATTGGGTCATTATGATGTCATAAAACACATTATATATTTAACCGGTATTTAATTTTTACCCAAACATTTGACTGTCTATGAAAATTATAAAAAATTCAGTGTTGGATAATTTTGACGTCCTAATTCCTGAAATAACATTTATTTTATCAAAATAATTTTTTAGATATGTTAATTTTCACTTTTAAAATAAAAACCTTCATTTATCGAAAATTCACGGGTTTTGACAAAAATTGCTTTTGAAACCTTAATAAAAATTACAATTGCATTCATAACATTATATGATCATTTATATATAATAAAATTAATTTAATAATAATAATAATATTTTATTAAAATATTATTTAATTCAAAAATCCCTTAATTTAATAAAATATAATTCTTAATTAAATAGTAACTAAAAACACTATTTTCACTTTAAAAACTATTTAAAAAGTATCAATAATGACAAGAATGTATATTAATTATTATATACAAAAAATAATGTACATGAACATAGTACTAATGATTTGTTACATAACCCCTTAAAACAGCCGCATAAGACCTAAGGGTAAGGTGTGCGATGGTGACAAACTCTTGGGGTGGCTTGGATAACATCGCTCGACTGGTAATTTCTATCAACATCCACTTTTCACGTAGACAGTCACGTTCTAGCTTGACATGATGAAGCTCAGCTTGGGCTTGATCAATAGCAAAGCCCAAAGACACCACCTATTTTCTGAGCTCTAACAAATGGGTTTCGTATGGGGAAATTCTACTGGATGAGGCCACCGCTTCCTTTGTCTGAGTAAATTGGGTTTATAAAAGCCCTATATTTATACTAATCATCTGATCACTATTCAATGACTATAAAAGCAACGGTCAGAATTCTTAACATGAAAACAAATAATATGACCTTTTATATAAACATTTTACATATAGATACATTTAATTAGATCAAGAGGGGTGTCCATTAATGATACTTTGGTTCGTTACAATATTCTCCCCTTAAGAAATTTCACCATAGAAATTTCCTTTTCCCACACTAAAACAGATATGGGTAACTCAGCTTCATCATTTCCTCAGATTCCCATGTTTCTTCTTCAAACTTTGGGTTTCTCCAAAACACCTTGATTCGGGTCATTGTCTTATTTCGTAGAACTTTTTATCTACGATCTAAGATCTTCACTGGATGCTCCTCATAATAAAGATCATCCTCCAACTGTACCAACTCAGAAGAGAGTACATGTGAAGGGTTCGGTATGTACTTCCTTAAGAGGGATACATGAAAGAAATCATGTACATTGGCCATGTTAGGTGTAAGTGCTATTCGATAGGCCACAGGCCTGACACGATCAAGAATCTTGAAGGGGACAATGTACCTAGGACTTAGCTTCCCTTTCTTTCTAAACCTCAAGACCTTCTTCCATGAAGATATGTGTAGAAAAACAATGTCCCCAACTATAAACTCAAGGTCTTGTCGATGATTATCTGCATAACTCTTCTGTCAACTCTGGGCTGTCTTGATATGCTGTTGAATGGTTTTCACCTTCTCCACTATTTAATTGACCATTTCTGGTCCAAACAGATTACGTTCATTGACCACATCCCAACATGCCGGTTTTCTGCACCTTTTCCCATACAGGGCATCATATGGGCCATTTGGATGCTCGAGTTGAAACTATTATTATAAGAGAACTCAAACAGAAGAATATATTGATCCCATTCTCATATAAAGTCCATTGAGCACTCCCTCAACATATCCTCAAGTGTTTGGATAGTCTGCTCGGATTGGCCATTAGTTTGAAGATTACAGGCCGTACTGATGTTCAGTTCAATATTCAAATCTTGTTTGAGACTCTTCCAAAACATAGAGGTTAATATTGGATCTCGGTCAGACACAATAGATAGTGGTACTCCATGAAACCTTACCACATCCCTGATATATATCTATGCCAGTTGATCCAATGAGAAATCCTCCTGAATAGCAATGAAATGTGTAGTATTTGTAAAATGATCCACAACAACCTAGATTGCATTGTTGCCTTTGGATGTCCTTGGAAATCTAGTGACAACGTCCATGGTGATTTTCTCCCATTTCCATTATGGTATGGGCAATGGATGCATCATCCCCTTAGAATTCTGCCTTCCTACCTTCACATGCTAACACACCAGGAACGTTGAGGTATATTCAGCAATCTCCTTCTTCATATTATCCAACCAAATGTTTTCTCAGAGATCTTGATAAATCTTTTTGATCCATGGGTCAATAGTGAAATTTGAACTATGTGCATCATCCAAAAGTTCCTTCTTCAGCTCCGAACAAGATGGAACACATAGTCTTTTCCCAAACCGCACAATTACATCTTTATTAACATTAAACTCTAAGGATTTCCGTTTTTCGATAGCTTCTACATTTTCTTGAATTCCCGCATCATCCTTTTGAGCATCCTTTAATCTTTCCAAAAGAGATAGTTGAGCCATAATTTGTGAAGGGATTAATGATGTTCTGTTCTCTATGATTCTCATATCCATCTTCATCAATACTAAGAAGATTGGATCCTTCTCAATTATCATCATTGTTAGAATCACTGGATCCTTTATACTTACGGAATCTTCCACCTTGTTCGCTTTCCCAGGGTGGTAATGTATGGAACAGTCATAATCCTTGATGAGCTCTATCCATCTTCTCTGACACATTTTAATCTCTTTCTGTGTGAATATATATTTAAGACTCTTGTGGTCAGTATATATCTCACATTTCTCACCCTAGAGAAAATGCTGCCAGATTTTCAAGGCAAAGATCACAGTCGCCAACCCCAGATCATGTGTTGGATAGTTTCTCACATGGATTTTCATCTGCCTTGAGGCATAAGATATCACTTTATCATTCTGCATCTGCACACAACCTTAGCCCTTCTTCGAATCATCACTGAATAACACAAAACGTTCCATAGTTGTGGGTAAAGTGAGCACGAGCACAGGGATAATCCTCTTTTTCAACTCCTTGAAGATTTCTTCACATTCATCAGTCCGAGAAAAAATTACTCGCTTTTGAGTTATCTTTGTAAGAGGGTTGGACAATCATGAGAAATTTCTAACAAATTGTCAATAATATCCAGCTAACCCCAAGAACCTACGGATATCTGTTACCAATGTTGGCCTCATCCATCCCTCAATTGCATCTGTTTTGGAGGAATCCATATATATCCCATTGGTTGTGATAATATGATGGAATAATGAGACTTCTTCAACTAGAACTCACACTTTCTGTACATTGCATAGAGAATATCCTTGTCCAAAGTCTCAAGTACATTTCTTAAATGCTCCTCATGATCCTCCTTGGTTTTAGTGTATATTAGAATATCATCTATAAATACTACCACAAATTTGTCTAGGTAATCTCTAAAGAATCTATTCATCAAGTTGATGAAGATTGTTTGAGAATTGGTGACTCTGAAAGGCATTACTATGAATTCATAGTGCCTGTATCTTGTACGAAAAGCAGTATTGGGGACATCTTCCTTCTTCAACCTTACTTGATAGAATCCCTACCACAAATCTACCTTGGAGAAATATTATACTCCACGCAGCTGATCAAACAAGTCATCGATCCATGGCAGAGGATACTTGTTCTTTATCGTGATTTTGTTAAGTTCACGATAATCGATGCAAAGCCACATTGACCCAATATTTTTCTTGATGAAGAGGAATGGTGCACCCCATGGTGATGCACTTGGGCGTATAAACCCTTTATCCAGATTCTCCTGTAGTTATTTATTTATCTATTCAAGTTCCACGACAGCCATTATATATGGAGTCTTGGATATTGGTAGCACCCCTAGTATAAGTTAAATTGAGAAATCAACATCTCTTCTAGGAGGAAGACCAGGCAGTTCCTCGGGAAACACTTTAGCGAATTCCCTCACAGTAGGCATTTCTCCAAGGATGGTTTCTTCCTTGGAATCAATCATCTAAGCCAGATACGTGTGCTCATAGGGAAGTAATATCCATTCTTGAGAAGATGGAGCTAAAGGAGATTCAACTTCCTCCTTACACATGTAAACAATTGGGGGTAGATTCTCCATATGGAGTGTGATTTCCCTCTCCCGACAATTTATGTTGGCTCTATATAAGGATAACCAATCCATGCCAAGAATTGCATCAAATTCTACCAGAGGGAGTATGACAAGGTTCGCCGGGAAATTCAATCCATATATTATAACAGCGGAGGACTTATATTCATGGGATGTAATGATTTCCCCATTTTCCATACTCACTGACATCTTCACTCCCTTGATTTGTGGTGTAGCTGGGATTGTTCCACTAAATTTTTGAGATATAAAATAATGTGTAGAACCGGAATCAAAAAGTATATTCTCTATTCATGAATGAATAACTAGCGTACCTATCACCACTTCATTGTTGGGGTTCACTTCAGTAGAAGTGACGACAAAATCTCTTCATTTCTTACTTGGAGGTTGTTGGTTACCTTCAAAAATCCTTGGTCTAGGGAACTAATTTGAAAAATGCCCCAATTCATTGTAGTTGTAGCAATGAAAAACGTGTTGAGGTTAGAACGGAGCATTCCTCTCCTCTGTCACAACCGCAGGTCTTTCTTGCCGACAGTTAATAGCTAGGTGCCCTTATCTTCCACACATAAAGACTTTCCTCATCCCCTTGAGGTAATTTCCAGACTGCTTCTTCCTGCACTTTTGGAAAGTGGGGTGCTAGATCTTGTTAGGACCATTTGATTTATCCATCAGAAAACCTGCATTTAAGTCCCCCTTTTTTGTCCCCATGATACCCATGTGATTCCCCGATCTCCATTTTGACATTGAGGGCATATCAGAATATTTCTTCATACACTACAACAGAATCTCCGTTTAGCGGTGGTTGAAACCACTGATAAACTATTTGGCGGCGGTTTAAAGAAACTACCGCCTAATATGGAGTCAGCAATCTATTAGCGGCAGTTTTTAATGTTTAGTGGCGGTTTCAGGAAAGTGTCGTAGGTGCCTCATTTTGCGGAGGTTTTCCTGAATTTAGAGGCGTTTTTACAATCCCTGGATATCGCTATATTCGCAGCCGTTATAACCGCCGCGAATAAACTCAATTTCTAGCAGTAGTAAAACTGCCCCTAAATTTAGGAAAAATGTCGTGGAATGAGGTAGCCACGATGCTCCTACTTATACTAATCATGTGATCACTATTCCTATAGATGGTAACGTTCGAGCTCGAAATGATGAAGCTCAGCTTAGGCTTAGTCAAGAGCGAAGCCCAAAGACGCCACCTCTTTTCCGAGATCTGAAAAATGGGCTTCGTATGGAGCAATTCTACTGGATGAGACCATCACTTCCTTTTTCTGAGTAAATTGGGTTTGTTAAAGCCCTATATTTATACAAATCATTTGATCACTGTTCAACGACTACAAAACAAACGGTCATAATTCATAATATAAAAACAAATAAGTTTACATTTTATATAAAAATTTTACATAAATAGACATATAATTAAATCAATGGGGATTTCCATTGATGAAACTTTGGGTCATTACATCCTTCTTAATGTCCCCATGATTCTCTCATCTCACAGACACTCGCCACCATCGGTATCATATCACCATTCAACATTATCTTTTCCTTCTCTTCCTGTACCCATTTACTATATGCATAAAACTACATGCATAAAGCTTCTTTAAAAATAGTAAATGGGTTAATGAAGAGAATGAAAAGTTATTCCAGAATGGTGATATAATATAGATTGTGGAGAATGTGTGCAGGATGAGAGCATCATGAGGATGTTGGGCAGGAAGTTCAGGTTTTATGTTATGCTAAGAGGTAGTTAACAAATAGTAGTTAAGTGCATAGAGAATCATTAGTTTTATTTTTGGCTTATATTTGGTGAAAAGAAACCCTTTGGAAATATTTAAAGGAAATGTTACGATATAATTTCTCTATTTTACTAAAAAAATTATATAAGTAAACATGGATTTAATTTTCCTTACACCTTACTGAGTTCAGTTATTTTATAAGATTTAGGAACATGTCTCTTGATTTTGTAGGAAGAGAAAAGATGTTTTCTCTACACAATCACAGACTTATTCTTGAGTTTTTCACGGAAAAATAATTAAACATAGAATTAATTCATTGTTTCATATGTATGTTTAATTTATTTCTTTTTAGTTTCACTCATGTAATAATTGTTTTTTTATATAGGTGGATTATTTTGTTCATGTCTGGGTGCTCTATCAAGCTTTCATGCTTCTTATCCCTCATAATATTTTCACCCTAGAAGTGTTGAATTTATTAATTTCTTTCAGGTTCTCCAAAT
Source organism: Viscum album (assembly GCA_963277665.1). Classification (NCBI taxonomy): domain Eukaryota; kingdom Viridiplantae; phylum Streptophyta; class Magnoliopsida; order Santalales; family Viscaceae; genus Viscum; species Viscum album. The sequence continues at coordinate 1,509,871,133 of OY728153.1, read as the reverse complement.
TTTTATTATAGGAAGAGAAACACCATTTCCTCGGCTCAATTACAACAATAATATTGATATTGGAATAGTAAAATCATTAAACATAGAAATAATGCATTATTTTATATATATGTTTAATTTATTTATTTTTATTATTACTCATAATATTTTTTTTATTATGAAGGAATATTTTTTTAATCTTGTTGTGGTTTTTTTGAAGCTACTGATGTAGTTTTGAATGTTTAACAAAGAAAGTCAATGGAAATTATGGTAACATTGATTTTTAAGATAGTTCATGAATGAATTTTAAAAATTTTATTTATGTAATTATATAAATAAATGTTTATAAATTTTATAATATAGTTTTTTGGGGTATTTTGGTTGTAAATTTAATTTCATTTAAATTCTATATTGGGACTTGTTTTTGATGATATCAAGTGTGTTTTTGTGTGTTTCTGGTGTTTGTGGTGCTATGGTGTGTTGTTACGACACGCTACAATATTTTCCTTTATAAGTTATTTTTAAAATCAATAATAATGAACACAATTATTAGGTATTTTAAAATCGTTGATAAAGGGAACATTTTTCTATGCTTCTAAAACAGTAACAAAGGTATACTTTTCATCACTTCTACAGTGTTGATAGAAAGTTCTTTATCAGTGCTTATAAAAGTATTGATAATATATTCATTTAACGTTTCTATATAAATGAAATTATAAATGACTCCTTTATCATCACTTTTAAATGATCTAATAAGGGGCTTATTTACCAGTTCTTTTTTAGAACAGTTAAATTTCTCCTTTATCAGTGCTTTTCAAGAGCTGATAAAAGTCATAGGATTTTAACATCGCTGATGTTGTTATTTATTTTATAGTGTGGATAATGGCCATTTCTATCACTATTAAAGGCCATTTTTTTAGTAGTGGAATTTTTAATGAATTTTGGTCTGGTTCATTCCTTTATTGGAAATAATGTTTAGTAAGTGGATTCTATTTTGTGAGATTAGGTATATAATTGAAAAGTAAAAAAGTGATATCAAATATCTTTGAGAACCATGGAGGGAAAAAAATTATTTCCACTCAAGTATTCACTCATTTTCTATGGATGAAATGATTTCATTATAAGGTGGTTGTATATGTGATTTCTCCAATTCCTATAACCTAAGACAAATCAAGTGTGATCAATCTCAACAAAAATAATATCATCATTCTTGGAACAAGAACATTTATATTAAATTCCATCTCCTAAAATATAAAGTGGATCAAATAATTTTGATATTAGAGTATGTGTCATCTCATGAACAATTATAAAAAATCATGATGGAGGAACAATCCAAAGTGGAATTTACTATGAATTGGTCTTCTCTTGATGTATAAATGAACTAAACTACATTGATGGACTACAATAAACCCCACCCATCCTTGAGATTTTCACTCAAGTGAATGTTATATATTCTCAACTATCGTAGTTTTACATTTAATATTATCTCATGAACTATATTGAGACGTGATTTCATTGGATTTATTTCCAAATATGGAGAATATTAAGGGAAGATTACAAAGTGGGAATGTATTTCTACAACAAATCACGGGGAAGGATGAGTGGAAATTGAAATAATTCAATGTGTGTTGTTATTAAAATATTTCTGTTAAAAAAAAATTATCATACTAATAATGGGTCATTTGATTTTATAATTAGGGATTTTGGATCCATTATTATTATATGTAAGGTTCTATTTTCAATGGTATAAAACTCTATTCGTTATGTTTTTGGAGTGTTACCATCATAAACAATTGTGTAGATTGTGGGAAAAATCGCATTTTTTGGTTTTAACGGTTAGGTTTTAAAAAAATATAATATTGGTTCTCAAGGGGTTTTTTGGATTAATGTTAATCCGTACTTATTAATGGGTGTTTCGAAGCTGTTGAAGAAGAGATCTTCATAGATGAAAAACCACATTAAGAAAATCCAACTCCATGCTATAATATTTTTTTATCTTTTATGATGTTTTTTAATAGTGAAAACAAACACACTCAAGTAAAATGAACCATGATTAGGTGACTTTTAATGGCTGTTTTGATAAATTTTAGCGCCAATTAAAAATTCAATATGTCCATACTTTGGATAGATGGATACACCAAAGTTCTATTGGATGAAATAAGACCACATCGCTGCTGGATGTTGTGTTATAAAAAGTCATAGGATTCCACAACACAATAGAATTGGTTTTTACAAGAAAAAAATTCTAACGATTCAGGTAGTTATTTGAAATCAATAAATAGCTCACCAAAGATTAATAAAAGAGTTAATGACTAGGTTTTTTTTGGATATAGTCATCTATAGGTTCCCATGCGACATAATGAATGACCAAACTTTATAAAAGACCGAGGAAATGAATCTTGAACTATATAGAGGGTAAAAAACATTAGTATAAAGAATATGTAGAATTTTATGTTATAGAAAACTGAACTACACCACATATGTGTAGTAATATTCTACTAGTAGTTTCATCGAGAAACATAAGGTGGGTGTTATTTTCTAGATGTCTAATTCTAATTTTATGGCTCCTTATAATCCTATAAATAATGTGGGACACATGGAATAATCATAAAATAATATTATTATGATAGATGGTATGTAGATGTTTATATTTATTTGAATAATAATTTTTTTAAGATTTGAGGATCATTTCCTGAACTCCTCTGGAAGGTTGAATGTTGATGACAGGGTTTTTCCAGGATATCCATTATCTTACTCAATGTTTGAAAATTATTATACTCAATAACAAATCCCATTATTGTTGAAAATTTATATCAACATATCATGTTGTATATGTTTGTATGTTTAAGAGTAATGAGTTCCCCAGTGTATGAGAAAAATGAGCCTTCAAAACATACAGGGTAGTAAACTAGGAGGGTTAATGAGAGTAACCCACGTTTATACTTTTAAAACTGTATGATACTGGTGATTATAGTGCAAAAGCACAATTGAATTAATATTCTATGGATTTATACCATTGTAGGTTAACTATGATAAAACAATTATTTCATTTACTACTTTCATTTCTCATTGAGAAGGAGGAGATAGAGAAATCTAATTATTTGTGAATGTGAGAAAATAAGATCCTTAATTGGTGATGAATATTTTTAAACTTACATAAATTTAATCATCCTTATTCCCTCCTAGTATGTAACCCTTTATAATTGTATAAAAAATTAATTTTTAAAGAATAATCTTCAAGTATAATCATTTTAACTCAATTTAAAGGAGTTGAGTTATGGGAAAAAACCCTTATTGTACTAGTAACATAAGAATAAAACAATAATGGAAAGAATTTCCATTAAATAGATATTAATATAAAATAAATTAAAAATATATTAACTATACTTTATGTAAATAGGTAACTTATTACACCATATAATGAAATTATGGTTCAAAATATAAAACATATCGTTGGAAATTTAAATCTGATATAAAGAACCCCTTGAAAACATTGAAAAATTAAAGTTAACACCCCGTGAAGTATATGAATCTGAATGAAATAATAAAAACTAGGAGTAATTAGAGGGTGATGATTAAAAATATTAATTGTCTATAATATATTTTCTTTTGAGGAAAACTTTGTGTATAGTAAGATGTATGTCTCAAGATAATGAAAAATGAGTCAAGTGGACACCCTTTCATTTTTCCCCCAAATAGTCGAATGCACTCTAAGATCCTATTGAAAAAAATAAACATCATTATATCATATTTCAAAAAAAAATTCATATTTATAATATTTTATAAAATTTATTTATATTTATTTCCAATATTAAAATCTGTTAGTTATTATATTTTTTAGTATTGTGTGTGAGTAATCTTTATCATTTTGAAATTGTTTCATAATCACGACATTATTGTAGATTATTATAACAAATTTATTTATTCTTAAATCATAAAACATAAAATAATATATTATTTATAATAAATTATTTTTTAAAAATTTAATTTCATAGTTATTTTAGTCATTATAAAGGGCGGTAATGTGTGTGAAAATCTTGTTTAAATAATTTAGAACGAATGGGTGATGTTTCCATAATTATTGAGTTAAATGTTATTATTTACATTAAATAAAATAATAATAATATTAATTGACTTATTAATATCTAATACTAGGTTTTGAAATCCATCTGATATATTATTTTTTTTAATTGTTCTTGTATATGGTTTGACCAACCCAACATGAACATGCTAAAATCTATGTGAGACTATGACTATAGAAGAGATTATTTAGTTATAATAAAATTATAAAAATAAAAATAATTATATAATATATATATTATCAAGGTTATGAATCATAATTGTTAAGTGTAATGAGAACAAGGTAAATGAAAAAAAATCAGCTGAAAATAAATCACATTTTCTCTTGGTAGGTTTATTTTAGGCGATTATTTTCACAAAAAAGTTTCTATTTCTAATATAACATATATAATTCATTATATATATTTATAGGATTTATAAATAGGACATAAATAAAATACAAATTCTATAAAATAATTTTTAGAACTATCATTGATATGTGGGTATGAAGAAAATCATGTTTCATTCATAGAGGTGGTAGTTCTCACACATGCATGAGAAATTATTTTTTCCATTGAATATGAAAGGAATAGAAAATGGTTATACTGTCAATATAATAAAATTTTAGTGTAATATTAATTCTGGTTTTATTATATAATAGTTTTTAAAATCTATCCTTTATGGTGGATGGGAAGGATAAAGAAAGGAAATAAAGTGGTATGTAATCCTTACGTTGAGAATTTGGATCTTCAGTTTAAGAATACTTTTGAAATGAAGAAATTTATGAACATTATTGAGGAAAGTGTCTAAAAACATTTATAAGGTATCTATAATAATTAAATTGTGAATATTTATATGGTAATTTTGAACAAGATTTGTTTTTTGAATTTCGTGCTAGTGAGCCCATTTTATAAGTGAAAATACAGGAAAATATTTGGAAGGTAATGATAGGGAATGGATAAGACTAATATTTCGTGGTATTTAGTAACTTAGGTGTGTAAATGTTTTTGAAATATTTAGATATGAATTAAAAAAAAGGGTTTTCACTAAGGCTTATGTATCAAATTAATTTTGTAAAATTCGAACCATATTTGATTATCCATTTGAAAACTTATTTATCATGATTAAATTTAATCGTGGTAATAATTTTATCATTAAATATATAATATGACCCTTCATAACTAAATTTGGACATAATGAATTTTAATTTTTTATCCATTTGATCTTGTTCAATTTCAAAATATAGGAAAATTAATTTACAATTAAAGTATATATTGTGTTGAAAATCTATTTTCACAGAGACTTTCATTTTAATCATTAGGTGTTCTTAATATTATTTGAAATTTATTACCAATTAAATACGTTTTTATTTACTTATATATATGTTAAAACATTACATTATAGTCTTTAATTTTAAATATATCAACTTAATATAAAATCATAATATTTACAAGGTATTGTTCCTTGAAAAATAATTCGTCTACTATGGTATCAAATATTTGTCATGGTAACTTAATTTCCTCCCAATAAATTGAAATTCATCCCATTACATAATTTTAAAATATTAAATACTAATATTTTAATAATTTTATATGATCAAATTTCAATAATTGTTTAAAATAAATTTTAATATTTGTAACAACCAGAGATTTTATAAGATATATTCTTTTTAATCTCTTTAATATCTTCTACTGTACGCTACACCAAGATTATCTTGTACTATACGCTACACCGTATTAGCTTGCAATATAGGCAACACTATTCTTGGATCTTGTTTCAAACAATTTCAAGTTCACAACATTGAGTGCATATATATATGTATATATATATATATTCAATTTAAAAATGAAATATGGTTGGATTAAGTTATACCAAACAACAAAGGAGTCTTGCACTACACGCAACCCTGACTTGGCTTGCATTACACGCAATTGTGACCTTCCTCGATAGCGTGTGTTGTACGCAATACCTGGATTCACAAAACAATGATATATTGTTATTATATTATTATCGACTAGACATTATGAGTATTATTAACTACATTTTGAATTTTTAACATTATTATTCATCTTACACATTTTCTAGAACATTTTAAGAGAACAAAATAAAATTTTTCAGGTAAAATAAGTATTTTTCAAAAAATGCAGTTAGGCCACCTTTTGAGGGAGAACCCACATTAAATCAAGTATTTTACACGTTTATAAGTTCAATTTTACAAACTAAATTTCTTCTTTGGAATCAGGATATAAAAATTTACTCTGGATAAATTGTTGATACTTTTCTGAAAACTTTCATGTTTTGATGAATAGAAAAAATACGCTAATTTTTAATTAAAAAAACTTTTTATTATTTAGATAATTTATATGGTAAAATTATAATATTTAATGGTTTTTAAGTATAAATAGAATATTGTTTTACTATTTCAAATAATTTATATCATTAGTATTGATTTTACATTGAATTCGCAGGTCAAATCAATTCAATCTTTTGCAATCTTTTAAACAAAAACCCATTTTCTTTCAACAATGGGATTAATTTTAATTTATTTTCAGAAATTTTTGTGTATTGAATTTGGAGAAATGGATTGCATATTTTGAATCATTGGGTCCAAATTATGTTAATAAGCTACTTTTTCTTTTTGGGCATTATGAATAGTAACTACGATACATTTTATTTACCATAGTTAAAGGTGAATCAGGTAATTAATGGTAAATATAAGATTATAAAATTACCATAACACTTGGAAAAATCCTATTGGATGACTAAAAGTCGACCCATATCACCTAAGGGTCGGATTAGATTAATTTAATGGACTTTTGTCCATGAAAATAATTAAATTATTATTAAAACCAAAGAAAGTGACAACATGTCACTTTCTTAAATCTTATAAGTATATTAATTTTAATTTAGTGATAAACTTCATGAAACATTAAAAATGAATATTCTACAGAAATATAATAAAATTATATACATCATATGAATTTATTTATAATTTTTAGGGATTAAATATTTATCATTAATTGTGACACAATAGTGATGCAGAAATTCTTTATCTAGTGGAAAATAAAGAATATAGTTTTTATTAAACTAATAGTGACAATAAAAGGCACAAAACCCTGACCAAAACTTATTTTTCATGTAAATATAGAACATAATAATCCAATGGTAGAATCTTTGACCATTTTGAGACTTAAAAAATAGATTATGACACTTATAGTATTTTCTTTTAAATGATTCCAAAGTTGTCACCTTCATAATGTAATAAATATAACAATTTAAATACTGTGAGTTTAAGATGATAAATTCGAGTAAAATTATTATTGTGAAAGGTAATAGATTTATCTTCATCAGAGTATTTTATTTTGAATTTTTATGCAACAAATATGTATATTAACTAATTATACAAAAATTTTGTAGTAATTATTTTATTAAGAGATAAACCAAATAAATGGTTTTATAAATACTAAAATAAATATTATATGAACTATTTAACATGATCAACTAATTTTATGGACACATATGACATTTTATGAATCTATTAATGTTTTTCTTTCGAACATATCTTCTATTTAGATTTTATTTAAATTGAAATAAATGAATAGTGTCCACATTGACACTATTGTTATTTTATAAAAATAACATATTATTAAATTGTTTAAAAATAAAAAAAATATTTAAAAATTATAAATTAAAATTTATATAGTCTAAAATGTCATACACTACCCAATTATGGAAAATTAACAAAACATAAGAGATTATTTATAACCATTTAAAAATTAGAAGTTTATTACCACAAATAAACTTAAATAGATTAAATAAGGATAAATCAAAATGATAAGGTTTAATATAAGATCAAAACATGTCTAAATTTTATTGGTTGATGGGATTACAACCCTACCTCATCTAATATTTGAATTGAGTCATTTTTTGAGGTTTTTATGTGGGTTTTGAATTTATATTAAACTAATATTTTTGAGAATTCCAATGGTGCCCCTCTCCTCCCTTATAAAAAGGAACCTCCTCCCTCTCCTCCTCACACCAATTGGTGCCTTCAAGCTCGGCCAAAATCTGCCCATTTAACTTACCCACTTCCCTAGAAACCTTATAGAGGTACTGGTCTTCTCAATAGACCAACCCTAGTGCCCTAAGAAGATGTTTAAAGGAGGTGCCTCTAAGAAGAGGTAATCTCTTCTACCGATTATTTCAAGATTATTTCTTCTTCAACTTCTTATTATTTAGTTGTTTCATTATAAAGTAATAACATAATTATCAATAATATACTGATATGTTATTATAAATATGAAACAACCCAATTTCACCTTCTATCCATCCTATGGAAAATGAAATCATCGCGCGTGCGTACGTAAGGAATACCGTCTCCACGCCGTGGTGTAATCTCTTTTTCCAACACCACCATACATGGATGGGAATAATGTTGTAAAGAATAACTATACATAGTTATTATAACATCATAATTATTCTTATATATTGTATCATCCACTCCAATTCAATTCAATAATTATGAATATGATGTCATCACTCGTGCGTACGTACGGACTACCGTCTCCATGACGCGATGAGATTCATTATCAATGATTAACCATTCATGAATGATTATAAAGTATATATAATAACTAATCATGAAATATATGACATAATAATGATACTTGATTTATGTATATATATATGTATTTCATCCAATTAATTCCATTCAATTCAACGAGGAAACGAAAACAACGTTCATGCATACGTACGACCTACCGTCTCCGTGAAAGGTGTATTTCATTCCTTTTATCGATCTATAATATATATGTATATGATAAATATATATTATATAAATCATGTTTTACATTCTGGAATTATGTAAATCAGAATATAAGTAATAATATCAAGAACAACAAGTCGAAACACATACGATAAATGAAACGATTTTACCCAAAACGCTGCTTTAACAAGAAATTTACAAAAGAATAGGTAATATAAAGTCGTAAGTGAATCATATATGATATCATAAATATTATTATGGTTCTCTTACAAGTTAATAATATGGTTAAGCCCACTATACAGGTGTCACTGACACATACGGAAGAAATCGGACCTAAAGTAAGGGATAATTTTCCACATCTCATTTTTATCCGGGATTGCTTATTCGTAAGTATTTACTGGGGTTATTTCTATCAGCCATGACCATGTTTTATAAAAGTGTTTTCATGTATGTTTAAAGTCCTTTTTACCCATTTTTGACTTTTACTACATGGTATGTACGGAATATTTCTTTTGTTTACGTTATGAGGTACTTTTTTGACTTTTCCGGCAAAATTACGAGAAGAATGTTTTTTTAATCTATACGACATGAAAGGATTTTTATGGTTTTATAATGCCTTATTTTCATTAATATTCCTAAAAACTATTTCATGACTATTTTCAACAAAATCCTTTTCTTTTAAATTTTCATGACATTTTTTTAAAAGAGAATTATTTCGAAGAAGAAAGGATATTTTCTTCAAGAATTCATTTCAATTGTTATATCAAAACCATTTTCCATATAATATGAAAATATTTTAATATGTGTATCTTTGAAGTATAAAGTCTATATGATCTGCATGGATTCACTTTTCTTATTATGAAATGATATCCATTTCCTTTATATGGATTATGTGATGATGGGATGATGTTTATGAAACCCATTTTATTCGTTGGGTTTTTATGAATGATGTATGTTTATTTTAAGGCACAAGTAAGAATGATTTCATTATGAGATGGGTGGGACCTATATCTCCCTCCAATTAATTGGGTAAATATTTATATCTCATGAGATATACATGGCTGGAACGATTAGTTAATTTGGTTCAGTATTACAGGACTGAATTGAGGAGTGAACTCGATTCAGAAAGGGACTTTGTCCATTAAGATGGTCTTGGCAGCAATGCCTTGGCTACTATGGAAAATTATGACATGTTCTGAATTGTTTCCACAATTACATTTTTTATTCCCATTATATTTTATCATGGTTGATGTTCCACTATGATATATGCCTTATGTACTTCCAAGATTCATGTCTTTGCTCAAGATTTTGATGTTTAGATTTTATGTTCATGTTTTTGCATTCAAATGTTTATGGATTGTTTTATTTTCTCTATTTTTACCCTTACTAGGTATTTGAGCTCACCCCTTTTATGTTTTATTTTCCCCAGGCTAGAAAAAAAATTTAGGTAATAAAAATGGGGGAAGTTCTTTATGGGAGATATTGAAGATCTTTTAACATGATTAGAAGTTTATATTCCATGTTTCCAAAGACACTAAACTATTACGATCCTTGTGTGTCTCCTATTGTTATGTGTTAAGTATTCCACAAAAGTTATGTAATGTCCATATACATCATGCTTCGGGCCTCTATAGTTGGTATCAGAGGAATGGTTTAGTCAACCTTTGGAAACTAGGATGCGAAAACGTTAGTGAGATCCCTGAAGATATTTTTAATGTATGTTTAGGGATGTCCCTAAGGATAAGTATACATATAGGATATAGTCCTTGAACTATGGTAACGATCATAGAATTTAACCTAAGATGTTAGATATTGAGGGTACTCCCCATTTACTTTGTTGTTTTCCCTAACATGATATTTTCCTCTCATACTATTCTTTTTGGGTTTTAGAAAATGTCTAGAAACAGGAAGATTGATGATAATGGAGGATATAACGGACAATGGAATGATATTCTTCATGAGCAACCAAATCAAACCTGATTTGGAAGTCCTAACATCGTTATTATGACTAAGAAGAAATCTCATAATATGATCAATAATCTCAACTTTGGTAAGTTTCCCGACTCAGATAATGAGAGAAATATGGAGTTTCATGATGATCATAGAGGACAGAAAGTTCAATTTCCCACATGTAGATCATGTGGGAAGAGGCATCAGGGAGATTTTTTCAAAGGAACTGGAAGATGCTTTGGGTATAGAAAGGAATGACACATAGCCAGTAAGTTCAATGTAAAAGGTTCAGTTAAATCCATGGACAAGGAGAATGGTATTGCTACGACATCAATACTGATTAGATGTATTAAATGTGGAATGTACATGAATTATGCAAACCAATGCCCTAAGGGAAAATCTAATGAATAGAATCAGCGTGGTCATATGGGTAGTATTTATGTGGATGAAGATGAGGAGACTACAAATGATATATGAGATGAAAGAAGTGTTGAAGGCCAGTCAGTTGTTTATGAAGGTCGTGGAATGATTGTATGTTTATCAAGAGTTATGTTGTATAGTTAATGGTACTAAGGAATAAAGAATCATCTAAGGTTTGTTACACTACTGTTTTTCCAAAAGTATATGAAAGTATATGTTTAATGGTACCGGTAACCATGGAAGGTTATTCAGATATTTTTGGAAAGTAGATGATATGCGCATAATGAAGGGATAATAAGATAATGAGATGTTGGTTTATATTCATGACCTCATGACTGATATAAGGACTGTGTGGTATTATGGTTTGATTATATAGATTTTTTGGGATTTTGGTATGTGGAAAGAGTTACCTTTTGAAAATATTCATGTTTTCATTATGGTTCTATGGTAATTTATGTTTCAAGAGAATACATGACTAAGGTATTCATGTGTTTGGAATGAAACCAACAAGATATATCTTATGATATATGTGAAATAATTGCTTGTATTCACATTCTTGGTAGATAACCTTTCTAGTAATTGTTTTCTTTATACTATTAGCCTGGACCGAAATATTTTTGATAAGCCTAAATATTGGAATTGATTATGTTGGACATAAGTTAGTATTGTTGAAGGATAATATTTTTTTGATATTATTGATGGGATGTTATAGTAATGTAGTTTTAGAAAAATGAAAACCTACAGGACGGGCGACAACCCATCGTGTCAGAAAATGCTGTGGGAATCGAACCCACAACTGAAGTGCAACTGGCCTTTATTACCTACCACTGGCCTACAAGAAGTCCCTGGTTAGTAGAAACTTGTTTTATTTTATTAAGCAGTATGATATATGAAGTATAAGTTCATTTTTGGAATCGTATATGATTAACCTCACCATAGATGGACTTATGTATATTTGATAACTTTTTCTAACATTTTTTTTGAAACAAATGGAATGACCCATCATTCTATCACATGATCTGTTAACACTTGATGAATATCAAATTCATCTACATTTCTTTAAGAGATGAAGTGGAAATTGTCCAAAGCACGAACAACAGAGAGATTGTACCAAAATAAAGTAAGTATTTCTTCTAATTCAAAATTTTCAACTTTAGGGAAGTGATATTGAAAACCAAAAATGTTTTCCTAGTGCTCTTATATCTGATGAATCAGATGGTACCTTAGATCATCACAAATTAATGGCTTTGTGATTGATGGATTTTTCATAGCCATGTTCTTTACCACACTCCATTAGAATTTGATGGTTAGAGTTTTCTTCCATATCTATATTCTAACCTATGTTCTCATATATAGAAACCCAGTGATGAGTTACTTTGGGTAATCTTTAAGTTTCATACTTTAATTTTTAAAATTAAGTTTTAGTATTCCTTTTTAAGATGTGGGTTTCTATTAATATTAAACGATTTATAACCCCGATGAAATTTGAGGGCGAAATTCATTTTAAGTTGGGTAGAATGTAACAACCTGAGATTTTATAAGTTATATTCTTTTTAATATCTTTAATATCTTCTACTGTATGGTACACCAAGATTATCTTGTACTGTACGATACACCGTATTAGCTTGTAGTATACACAACACTATTCTTGGATCTTGTTACACACAATTTCAAGTTCGCAACATTGAGTGTATATATAAATATATATGTATATATATATATATTCAATATAAAAATGAAATATGGTTGGATTATGTTATACAAAACAACAAAAGAATCTTGCACTACACACAACCCTGAATTGGCTTGCATTACACGCAACCACGACCTTCCCCGATAGCGTGTGTTGTACGTAATACCGGGTTTCACTAAACAATGATATATTGTTATTATGTTATTATGGACTAGACTTTATGAATACTATTAACTAAATTTTGAATTTTATAACATTATTATTCATCTTACACATTTTCTAGAATATTTTAAGAGAACAAAATAAAATTTTCAGGTAAAATAAATATTTTTCAAAAAATACAGTTTTGCCGCCTTTTGATGGGACACCCACATTAAATCTAGTTTTGGACATGTTTATAATTTCAATTTGACAAAATAAAATTCTTATTTGGAATCAGGATATAAAAATTTACTTTGGATAAATTTTTGATAGTTTTCTGAGAACTTTCATGTTTTGATTAATAGTAAAAATACGCTAATTTTTAATTAGAAACAACTTTTTTCATTGAGATAATTTGTCACGAACTGTCCTCGGGGCCCGTATTGTGACTACCCCAAGACCGCCTTCTATAGGCCAGGGGCTGGCGACTAGCACCAAGGCGTAAATCTCGGAAAAAGGGAAGGCATTTCCATTGTAAAGTAATCGAGCACCTCAGAGTAAGCAAACGGAAAAGTAAACACTAAGTAAAAGCTGTAACAAGCTGTGCTGAAAGTAAAAGGGGCCGAAAATACAAGCCCAACTGTAAAGTACAACTGAAAGGGAAAAATAGAAACTGAAAAGAAAAGTCGTAGTGTCGAGCCATCCTCTGGAAGTCCCACCTGAAGGGTGGGTACAGATAGCCTCCACTGCTGCTCGGGTCCACCTGACCGTTCCGAGTACGTCTCGCCCAGTGGTCCACCTCCAGGTACCATCCTGCTCCGCAATCCTCCACTACGATCAGCGCTGTCTGTCGTCTGCAACCAACAAAACGAAGTGTGGGCATAGCCCGTGCAGGGGTGAGTATAAGCTACTCAGTAGGGACCCCGAGACCCCCGAAGGTCTCCCAAAATCCAAAAAGGATAAAGCAAAAAGGAAAGATACAATCATGAAGTAACAACTGACACTGCTTATGTATATGCCCATACATATACATAAGTCATCAATTCCCGTTTGGCTCCAACATCTGAGCCCAAGAAAAACCCAGTCCACACAGGAAAGAAAAACGTATACCCACACAGGATAGCACAATGAAATCCACGAAGGAGAGCAAAAGTAATACACATAGGATAACTCAACACAATCCACAAGGAGAGTAAACAGGAAATCCACACAGGATAGTTCAACACAATCCACAAAGGAGAGTAACACAAGATTCATCTCACACAGGTATACTTCTTCGGATGACGATAAAGATGATCACTGATCCATATAAGTAGTCGGACCCACAAAGGATCGATAGGTACTAACCCCCGTAAAGACCCACACAGAATCGAGACCACACAAGACCTGTAGGCACTGGCTCACACAGAACCGCTGAGCACTGACTCACACAGGATCCGAACCACACAGGATCTGTAGCACTGATCCACGTATGATCGCAGAGTGCAGTAGTCCTTGCAGTCCATTGAGGATCTCTGCACTGTCGTCATTGCAGTCTACTGAGGATCTCTGCACAGTCATCTTCACAGTCCACTGAGGATCTATGCACAGTCGTCGTCACAGTCGCAGCCAGCACTAGGGTTCCCACACACAGCAAGCTCATTCAGGAGGGTTCGCTCCACGAGCCGAGAGGCTGATACATCAACGGACAAGAAGTCCTGGGTTGATGTATCCAAAAGTTTCGTATCGTCAACAGGAACTCAACTTCACAGATGGCGCGTCAATCGGATGCCCGGTCTGAGAGTTATTGGCTTTTTCGTCCCAGGGGCCTCGTTGGTTTTTAAGGCAAAACCAACCCGAACATACTCCACCTGCGTCCAAACCTCGGGCGGAGTGAGCCAAATGATCCGTCTCAGTTCTAGGAATTCAACAATGTCGATGGAACGTCAATCGGACATCCGGAGCTCAATATATGAGCATTTCCACTCTGAGGGCCTGGTTGGTTTTGTGTACGAACCAACCAAGATGAACCCAAAGTATTTCGAAACCTTGAGTGAGATATACCGAAACGACCCTCTATATCCAAGGATTGAGTTTCCACGGATGGCGCGTCGTTCGGAGGCCCATAGCTCAAGTTATGGGCAATAGACTGAAAACGGTCTGAAGATGGGGGGTCAGGGCCCGGGCCGACCCGGCCCGACCCCCTGGGTCGGCCAAACCGGGTCGACCCTAACTGGGTCGACCCGACCAGGTCCGACCCGGCTGGACCCGGTCCGGTCCGGCCATGGCCCAGCTCGGCTCGGCTGAGCGGGGCAGCTGCGGGGCGCTGCCCCCACCGGATGAGGATGTCGCGGCCCTCGAAGGGTCGCGTTGGACATCAGCGGACATGGCTTCTGTCGCGTCCCGTGCGGGCGAGCAAAACTCGCGCGGCTATGGGTCCACTGGCCGCCGCCGCCGGGGCTGAAGCCGCGGCGGACCTGTCTGGCAGTGCGCCGGGGCGCCACCGCCTCCGGCTGCCGGCGCCGGCGACCTGCGCCACCAGAGACTTCTGCGGGCCACTAGAGTTGCACCTGTGGTCCGTTTTCGTTCCCGTCTGCGCCGATGTTCCTCCCAGGTTCCATTCTTCACTGCGAGATCATCGAAACGCCCTTGCGTCACGTTTTGTCATTGCCCACCAAATCCAGACAACAACAAAGAATGGTGGAGGGTTTTCGGGCCGTGTTCGTTTGGCCCGCACCCTCCGCGTTAGATAATAACAGTCGGGAGAATTATTCAACACATCAAACAACAATTTTAATAAATTAAAATTGTTCTTATGAAACCGAGTTCTTTATTTTTAAAAGAAACGATCAAGGGAATATAAAACTTTCAAATAAAACCCCTACCTCGTCAAGTGTCACACGGACGTTCTTCGCGGAATTGATCGCCGCAGAAGGAGGTGATCGTCGCGTCGTGGAAGGCGTCGCGTCGTCGCCGAAGGGCATCGCATCGTCGCAGAATACAGTGTGCGTCGACGAATTCTGAGGTTCAAGAACAACAGATTTAATTTTGATAATTAAATCAATCTTGAGTTAAAAACCACAAAGGAATTTAAAGAATCCAAAACTCTCACCTTAACGGATGATAGAAGATTTTTGTCGCGGAGGAAGGAACGTCGCCGAAGAACGTTGCGGGAGAGGAAACATTGGCGTCGCATCACATGGAGTCACGTCGTCGATTTCCGCAGGTTTGGCGTTCTTTGTCAGAGGCCGGAGTTCTTCGAATTCTTCGCGTTCTTCGCGTTCTACGCGTTCTTCGAATTCTTCGCGAAGGAGGATGAAGAATTATTAGAGGTTCTTCAAAGGTTTAACACATCATTTCAAAAGGATGGTGTGTTGGCCTTATTTTATTAACATGACCACAAAACGAAAACGTGTTAGGAAACAAATGAAATTAATTCATAGAATTAATTTCAACGAATAAACCGCCCATTTAATTCAACGAATAAAACCATCCAATTAAATGGTGCGTTAAGAATCTAACAAAACGTGTCAGTTTACTTTCATAATGATGGGTTTTTGTGGGTGCGTTACTTAGCGGAAAAGAAACAGTGGGGATCTTGCAGGCCCCACCCCACAAATATCCTACCATGTGGGTAAGATATTTTGGATAGCACCCTATCCGTAACAACTCTGCTTAAGCAGCTTTAAGCAGCTTTCAAGAGGCTTAAAGCGAAATTAAAATAAAATTGTCACACAAATTTATTTTATTTCATAACTTTAAACCAAAAAATTAAAAACCACACCCGAGAAAACGCAACTCCGGAAGAGGACTTTCTAAGAAATTATCGGCGTTGCGATTCCATCGGTGCCCTCAGAATTTGATTCCGGGCACTGGTTCAAAAGTTAGAAAAACCCGCTCATCCGTTCACTGAATGTACCCGAGCCAAAATTCGGAAAATGATTCCGGGCACACAGGGCCTCGGAATCAGGTGCCATCAGAAACTACGTTCTTGTAAAATTCCAATGAAAATTAAGAGAAAAAAATTTCCTTGAAATTTAAGGGTCATTACAGTACACCCACCTCAGGGCTTTACGTCCCCGTAAAGATACATCATAAACTAGGGAAATAGATGTGGGTACTGAGCACACATCTGAGCCACCCGCTCCCAAGTGATCTCCTGGAGGTTCCCGTTCTGCCATCTGATGCGCACTAGAGGAATCGATCGTCCACGTAGGACCCAATCTTGTCGATCCTTGATCTCCACTAGGACCTCTGCAAAAGTCACCCCATCATCCACGTCTAGCTCCCCATGGTCAATGATGTGCATCGGGTCGTGCACGTATCTCCTCTGTTGAGATACGTGGAAGACGTCGTGCACCCGGTGCAACTGAGGTGGTAGAGTCAGGCGATAAGCCAGCTCGCCAATCCTACTGAGGACCTGGAAAGGTCCCATGAAGCATGGAGACAACTTGTCGCTCGGCCAAATCTCCGTAATCCACGTCGAGGTGAGACACACAAGAAGACATGGTCTCCATCCTCGAACTCTAGGGGCCTCCGCCTCCTGTCATCTTAAGAATTCTGCCGGCTCTGAGCTGTCCTCATCCGCTCTTGGATGACCTGGACCTTCTCTGTCATGGCCCGGACCATCTCTGGTCCCATAAGTGCAGACTCCCCAGGGTCTGTCCAGCACAAAGGAGATCTGCAAGGTCTGCCGTACAATGCCTCGTATAGTGCCATCCCGATAGTGGAGTGGTAGCTGTTGTTGTACGCGAACTCCACCAAGGGTAGGTGGTCCTCCTAGCTGCGACCAAAGTCGAGGACACATGCGCGGAGCATGTCCTCGAGAGTCTGAATGGTCGTCTCCGTCTGACCATCCGTCTGAGGGTGAAAGGCGGTGCTCAGACGTAGCCGCGTCCCGAACGCCTCCTCCAACCCCTTCCAAAGCCGGGAAGTAAAACGAACATCCCGATCGAAGACGATAGACGATGGCACACAGTGAAGACGTACAATATCCTGAATATAGAGACACCCCAAGCTCTCCACTGAGCCCTGCTCTCTGATGGGAAAGAAGTGTTGCGACTTGGTGAGTCGGTCAACAATCACCCAAATGGAGTCGTGACCTCTGGAAGTGCGTGGAAGTCTAGTCATGAAGTCCATAGATATGTCGTCCCACTTCCACTCCGGTACCTCCAAGGGTTGTACCAAGCCTGCTGGTACCTGATTCTCTGCCTTCACCTGATGGCAGGTGAGGCACCGTGAAACAAACTCTGCCACAGCCTTCTTCATACCTGGCCACCAGTGCTGTCGTCTGAGATCCTGGTACATCTTCGCCACTCCAGGATGTACCGCCAAAGGAGAAGTGTGAATCTCTCTTAGCACCTCCTCTCGTAAAGCGACTGGTACCAAGGTACGTCCTCTAAAAAGGACATCGTTCTCTGCTCCAAGGGAAAAACCATCAGGTGCACGTCCCGTGGATATCTGTGCACGTCATGTCTCACAGTCAGCGTTCCCACGTTGTGCCTCTCTGACCCGCTATAGAAGTGGAGGGGAGACTGTGAGAGACTGAAGTAAGGCTACTCCGTCCCTATCCACGAAGGATATCTGCAAGGTGGCTTGCTACTCTGTCGCCTCCTCAAGTAGCAGAATGCTCGTCCTCCTGCTGAGGGCATCGGCTACTACGTTCCCCTTCCCAGGAGTATAGACTATCTCAAAGTCATAGTCCTAGAGGAACTCAAGCCATCACCGCTATCTCAGGTTCAGGTCCTTCTAAGAGAATATGTACCTGACACTCTGGTGGTCAGAAAAGACTGTAAAGCGCTCGCCCATCAGATAGTGCTACCATGTCTTCAGAGAGAAGACCACTGCTGCTAACTCCAGGTCATGTGTAGCGTAGTTCTTCTCATGCGGCATCTGCTGACGTGATCCATAGGAAATCACGGCCCACTCCTACATCAGCACACACCTGAGTTCGGTCCCTAATGCATCGCAGTAGACTACGTATCCAACTCCCTCCTCAAGCAACATAAAGATAGGTGTGCTGGTCAATCTTTGTCTCATCTCCTGGAAGCTCTACTGACATCTGTATGACCACAAAAAGGGTTTCCCCTTCTTCTTCAAAGCTGAGAGTGGTGCCGAAACTCTGTAGAAGTCCAAAACAAATCTCCGATAGTATTCGGCTAGACCCAAGAAGCTCTGCACCTCCGTCACGCTCCTGGGTGGCTCCCAAGCTAGCACTGCCTCGATCTTCGTGGGATCCACCGCAACTCCCGCCTCAGAAATGACGTGCCCCAAAAAGTGGACCTCACGTTACCAGAACTGGCACTTCAAGAGATTTCCATAAAGCTGGTTCTCTCAGAGTGTGTCTAGTACAACCCGCAAGGGGTAGTCGTGCTCCTCCTCCGTGGTCGAGTACACCAAAATGTCATCGATGAAGACCACAAAAAATCGATCGAAGTATGGCTGGAATATCCTGTTCATGAGGCTCATGAACACTACTGGAGCATTGGTTACATCGAAAGGCATAACCAAGAACTCATAGAGGCCATACAGACACCTGAAGGACGTCTTCTGCACGACCTCGTCTCGAACTCTGAGCTGGTGATAGCCTGACCTGAGGTCTATCTTCGAGAACCACCGCTCTCCATTGAGCTGATCGAAGAGGTCATCAATCCTCGGTAGTGGATACTTGTTACTCACTGTCACCTGGTTCAGGCGATGATAGTCGACACACAGTCACAAGCTCCCGTCTTCCTTCTTGGAAAACAATATCGGGGAAGCCCAGGGTGAAACACTGGGTCGAATGAACCCTTTGCCCTGCAAGTCCTCCAACTGTACCCGCAGCTCTTGAAGCTCAGCGGGGGCCATCCGATATGATGGAGTGGATATCGTGGCTGTTCCGGGGTATAGATCAATGTAAAAGTATACCCCTCTATGAGGAGGTAGTCCTGGAACGTCGTCGGGGAAGACGTCCGCATACTGATCCACCACTGTAGGAAAACTATGACTCCGCACGTCCACTGCTACTAGGATGAGACTAGCCAACTGATTTGTGATGGGCTGTCCTCTCCTCTACGGAAGTCCATCCTATGCTGCAAAGGCTCCATTCTCACCGATGAAGGTGAACCTACTCCCGTCGGTGCTCACACATCGCACCTTGCGCCTAAAATAGTCAATCTGAGCATGTACTGTAGATAACCAATCCATGCCCAAGATGGCATCGTAAGGCCTCGACGCTGCTTCAAGAAGATCCTAGCCGAAGCTCTCGCCTCCTAGAGTAATCTCACACTGCTGGCACCAGTGTGTAATCGTCGAGTCTGCTCCCGTAGAAGTCTCTAGCCGTAAGGATCGAGCCAACGGCTCTGTCGGAATCTCCGAGCTCCGAACAAGGGCAGCGGCTATAAAAGAGTGACTCGCTCCTGTGTCTATAAGAACTGCAGAAATGGTGAAATAGACACAGATCATACCTCGAATCATCTCTGGCGCGCTGTGGTCGTAGGCCTCCGCTGCCTGGAGCTGTGCCTGTCTTTGCCCGCCAGCTCCCTGTGGTCGGGGCAGACCTCCTGGTGGTGGTGGTGGCAGAGCCTCAAAGCGTAGCCCACCACCAGCTGCTCGGCCAAATCCTATGCCTCATCCGCCTCCTCCCTGTGGACCGCCATGGTCGACCCTCTGCCTCTGCCTGGGTGGCCCCTCCACTGTCTGCTGCTCCTCTGCACGGCGGGTTGGGCAGTCACGAGCCATGTGGCCCTGCCCGCCGCATGCGTAGCACTGCCTGCCTCTCAAAAGATTTGCTCCGCGCTGTGTGCCCCGCACTGCTGAGCCAGTGTCCCGAGGTCGTCTGCCGGAAGGTCTGGTCTTCCTGGAACCATAATTCATCCGTCGGCTACCTGCTGCCGAAGACTCCGCTACCTGCCGCCCTACGGTAGGTCTTGCTGCTGAAGTAGACTCAGCAAGAAAGCTCTCGATCAGAAGGACTCACTCTAGTACTCCTGCATGGGTCGGGATGCTGAGGGAGATCAGCGATGCCCTGATCTCATGTCTCAAACCCTACTCAAAGGCCTGAGCCCAGAAGAATGGGTCCCGTACCATATCGGTCGAGTGGCGAGAAAGATCGGTAAACCTCGCCGCGTACTGGGTGACCGTCAAGCTGCCCTGCCGCAGCTGAAGAAGCTCTTGAATGCACACCGCACGGATGGTGGCCGGGACAAAATATGAGAGAAAGAGGCTCTCGAAGTCTGTCCAGATGAGAGAGGCCTCATCGTGCACATGGAGCATCAAGCTCCACCATCGTCCTGCTGCTACGTGCAGTAGGCTCACCGTGAGGATCACCATGAGGTCTGCTGGTGTCCTCACTAGCTTGAAAACTTGTACGACCGCCTCCAGCCAGTCCTCGGCTGCCTGGGGGTCTGTCTCCCCATGAAACCTGCGTGGTCGCTAGCACTGGAACTCGTGCAGAGCTCTGAGGTGACGTGCATCGTCAGCGGTCGGTGCTGGAAGCATCAGGGGCTCGGCAGGTAAAGGTACCGTCGGTGCCTC
Source organism: Viscum album (assembly GCA_963277665.1). Classification (NCBI taxonomy): domain Eukaryota; kingdom Viridiplantae; phylum Streptophyta; class Magnoliopsida; order Santalales; family Viscaceae; genus Viscum; species Viscum album. The sequence goes on along the minus strand of OY728153.1, from coordinate 1,509,849,633 downwards.
CGCTGTCAACAGGCCCTGTACCGAGGCCTCGTCGCTCGGGGGCTGTCATCGCCCTCTACTCTTGGAACCCTAGCTGGCTGCCGTTGTGGGGCCATACTGAAAAGGAAACAAGTGTGGCACGATCAGAACGGTATACCTGGTGATCTGATACAAGGTAATCACAAAGAAAACCTGAAAACACACAGGCAATCAATGTTTTCGTGCATTAAGTCGGAAATTAGAAGTCAGGGTCCTGATGTACGGATACGTCGGCCGCCGCACCAACACTGGACTCCCTAGACTGGTAACTATACTCAATACGCTAAACACTATTGCTTCACGTAGAAGAATGATCAGAGTCTGCGGTAGAACCGACCCCTCTGATACAAATTTTTCACGACCAGTCGTCGGGGCCCGTGTCGTGACAACCCCAAGCCCGCCTTCTATAGGCCAGGGGTTGGTGACTAGCACCAAGGCGTAAATCCTGGAAAAAGGGAAGGAATTGCCTTTGTAAAGTAAATAAGCACCACAGAGTAAGAAAGAGGAAAAGTAAACACTATGTTAAAACTGTAACAAGCTGTGCTGAAAGTAAAAGGGGCCGGAAATTCAAGCCCAACTGTAAAGTACAACTGAAAGGGAAAAACAGCAACTGAAAAGAAAAGCCGCAGCGTCGAGCCATCCTCTTGAAGTCCCACCTGAAGGGTGGGTACAAATAGCCTCCACTGCTCCTCGGGTCCACCTGACCGCTCCGTGTACGTCTCACCCAGTGGTCCACCTCCAGGTACCGTCCTACTCCGCAAGCCTCCACTACGATCAGCGCTGTCCGTCGTCTGCAACCAACACAACGAAGTGCAGGCATAGCTCGTGCAGGGGTGAGTATAAGCTACTCAGTAGGGACCCCAAGACCCCCGAAGGTCTCCCGAAATCCACAAAGGATAAACCACGAAGTAATGACACAATCACGAAGTAACAACCGACACTGCTTAGGTATATGACCATACATATACCTAAGTCATCAATTCCCGTTCGGCTCCAACATCCGAGCCCTGTCACAACCCAGTCCACACACGAAGGAAAAACGTAAACCCACACAAGATAGCACAATGGAATCCACAAAGGAGAGCAAAAGTAATCAACATAAGATAGCTCAACACAATCCACAAGGAGAGTAAACAGTAAATCCACACAGGATAGTTCAACACAATCCACAAAGGAGAGTGACACAAGATTCAGCTCACATAGGTATACTTCTTTGGATGATGATAAAGATGATCACTGATTCAGCTCACACAGGTATACTTCTTTGGATGATGATAAAGATGATCACTGATCCATCTAAGTCGCAGTCCACCGAGGATCTCTGCACAGTCGTCGTCGCTGTCGCAGCCAGCACTAGGGTTCCCGCACACATCAAGATCGTTCGGGAGGGTCCGCTCCACGAGCCGAGAGGCTGATACATCAACTGACAAGAAGTCTGAGGTTCATGTATCCAGAAGTTTTGTATCGTCAACAGGAACTCAACGTCACAGACGGCGCAGCAATCGTACGCCCGGTCTGAGAGTTGTTGGCTTTTTCGTCCCAGGGGCCCGGTTGGTTTTTAAGGAAAAACCAACCCGACCATACTCCACCTGCATCCAAACCTCAGGCGGAGAGAGCCAAAAGATCTGTCTCACTTTGAGGAATTAAAAAAAGTCGACGGCACGTCAATCGGACATCCAGAGCTCAAGATATGAGCGTTTCCGCTCAGAGGGCCCGGTTGGTTTCATGTACGAACCAACCCGGCCGAACACAAAGTATTCCGAAACCTTGAGTGCAATATAACGAAACGACCTTCTCGATCCAAGGATCGCATTTCCGCTGACGGTGCATCGTTCGGAGGCCCGTAGCTCATGTTTTGGGAAAAAGACCGAAAACGGTCCGAAGACTGGGGGTCTGGTCCCGGGCCGACCCGGCCCGACCCCCCTGGGTCGGCCAAACAGGGTCGACCCGAACCGAGTCGACCCGACCCGGTCCCACCTGGCTAGACCCGGTCTGGTCTGGCCAGGGCGCGGCCCGGCCCGGCCGCCCCGGCTCGGCTCGGCCGAGCGGCCGAGCGAGGCAGCCGCAGGGCCCCGCCCCCCGCGGGATGAGGATGCCGCAGCCCTCGAAGGGCCATGTTGGACATCAGCGGACGCGGCTTCTGCCGCGTCCCGTGCAGGCGATCCGGACCCGCGCGGCCGCGGCGGCCCTATCCGGCAGCGCGCTAGGGCGCCGCCGGCGACCCGCGCCGCCGGAGACTTCCGCAGTCTACCAGAGTTGCTTCGGTGGTCCGTTTTCCTTCCTGTCTGTGCCACTGTTCCTCCCGGGTTCCGTTCTTCATTACGGGATCATCAAAACGCACTTGCGTCACATTTTTTCATCACCTGAAAAATCCACACAACAACGAAGAACGACGGAGGGTTGTCGGGCCGTGTTCGTTTGGCCCGCACCCTCCGCATTAGATAATAACAGTCGGGAGAATTATTCAACACATCAAACAACAATTTTGATAAATTAAAATTGTTCTTATGAAACCGGGTTCTTTATTTTTAAAAGAAACGATCACAGGAATATAAAACATTCAAATAAAAACCCTACCTCTTCAAGTGTCGCACACGCGTTCTTCGCAGAATTGATCGCCGCAGAAGGAGGCGCTCGTTGCGTCGCGGAAGGCGTCGCGTCGTCACGCAAGGGCGTCGCATCGTCGCGGAATACGGTGTGCGTCGATGAACTCCGAGGTTCAAGAACAACAGATTTAATTTTGATAATTAAATCAATCTTGAGTTAAAAACCACAAAGGAATTTAATGAATCGAAAACTCTCACCTCAACGGATGATCGAAGATTTTTGTCGCGGAGGAAGGAACGTCGCCGAAGAACGTTTCGGGAAAGGAAACGTTGGCGTCGCGGCACACGGCGTCGTGTCGTCGATTTCCCGGGTTCGGCGTTCTTCGTCGGAGGCCGGCTTTCTTCGCATTCTTCGCGTTCTTCGCGTTCTTCGCGTTCTTCGCGTTCTTCACGTTCTTCGCAAAGGAGGATGAAGAATTCTTAGAGGTTCTTCAAAGGATTAACACACCATTTCAAAAGGAGGGTGTGTTGGCCTTATTTTATTAACATGCCAACAAAACAAAAACGTGTTAAGAAACGAATGAAATTAATTCATCCGCCCATTTAATTCAACGAATAAAACCGCCCAATTAAATGGTGCGTTAAGAATCTATGAAAACACGTCAGTTGACTTTCATAATGACAGGTTTTCGTGGGTGCGTTACTTAGCGAAAAAGAAACGGTGGGGCTCGTGCGGGCCCCACCCCACAAATATCCTACCAAGTGGGTAGGATATTTTGGATAGAACCCTATCCATAACAACTCCGCTTAAGCAGCTTTAAGTGGCATTCAAGAGGCTTAAAGTGAAATTAAAATAAAATTGTCACACAACTTTATTTTATTTCATAACTTTAAACCCAAAAATTAAAAACCACACCCGAGCAAACGCAACTCCGGAAGAGGCCTTTCTAAACAATTACCGGTGATGCGATTCCATCGGTGCCCTCAGAATTTGATTCTGGGCACCAGTTCAAAAGTTAGAAAAACCCGCTCGTCTGTTCACTGAACGTACCCGAGCCAAACTTCAGAAAATGATTCCAGGCACACCGGGCCTCGGAATCAGGTGCCGTCAGAAACTGCATTCTTGTAAAATTCCAAAGTAAATTAAGAGAAAAAAATTTCCTTGAAATTTACGGGTCTTTACATAATTTATATGGTTACATTATAATATATAGTGGTTTTAAATTAAAATAGAATATATTATTACCATTTAATATAATTTATGTCATTACCATTGATTTTACATTGAATTCGTAGGTTAAATCAATTCAATCTTTTGCAATGTTCTAAACAAAAAAACATTTTCTTTCAACAACAAGATTAATTTTAATTCAATTTTTGCAACTTTTGTGTAATGAATTTGAGAAATTGTATTCCATATTTGGAATCAGTGGGTCTAAATTATGTTAATAACATACTTTTTATTTTTGGGCATTATGAATAGTAACTACGGTAAATTTTATTTACCATAGTTAAAGGTGAATCTGGGAATTAAGGGTAAATATAAGATTATAAAATTGACTTAACACTTGGAAAAATCCTATTGGATGACTAAAAGTAGACCCATATCACCTAAGGGTAGGATTATATTCATTTAATGTACTTTTTAAATGAAAATAATTTAATTATTATTAAAACCAAAGAAAGTGACAACATGTCACTTTCTTAAATATTATAAGTATATTAATTTTCATTTAGTGATAAACTTCATGAAACATCAAACATGAATAGTCTCCAAAAATCTAATAAAATTATCTACATCATAAGAATTTATTTATAATTTTTATGGATTAAATAATTATCATTAATTGTGACACAATAGTGATGCAGAAATTGTTTATCTAGTGAAAATCAAAAATAATGTTTTTATTAATCTAATAGTGACCATAAAAGGCACAAAACCCTGACCAAACCTTATTTTTCATGTAAATATAAACCATAATAATCCAATGGTCGAATAATTGACCATTTTGTGCCTTATAAAAGCGATTATGACACTTCTATTAATTTATATTAAATGATGCCAAAGTTGTCATCTTCATAATTTAATAAATATAACAATTTAAATAATGTGATTTTAAGTTGATAAATTAGAGTACAATTATTATTATGAAATTTAATATACTTATCTCCATCATAGGATTTTAATTTAAATTTTTTTTCAACAAATAAGTATATTAACTAATTATAAAAAAATGTTGTTGTAATTATTTTATTAAGAGATAATCCAAATAAATGGTTTAAAAATAATAAAATAAATATTATATGAACTATTTAATGTTATCCACTAATTTTATAGATAAATATGACCTTTTATGAATCTATTAAAGATTTTATTTTGAACATATAACCTGTGTAGATTTTATTTAAATTCAAATAAATAAATAGTGTCAAAATTGACACTATTGTTATTATATAAAAATAACATATTATTAAATTGTTTAAAAATCAAAAAAATATTTAAAAATTATAAATTGAAATTTATATAGTCTAAAATTTCATAAAAGATAAAATTATAGAAATCTAACAACACATAAGTGATTATTTATGACCATTTAAAATTTAGAATTTTATTACCACAAATAAAATTAAATAGATTAAATAAGGATAAATCAAAATGATACAGTTTAAAATAAGATCAAAACATGTCTAAATTTTATTGGTAGATGAGATTACAACCTTATATAATCTAATATTATAATTGAGTCATTTTTGGAGGTTTTTATGTGGGATTGGAATTTATATTAACCTAATATTTTTTAGGATTCCGAAGGTGCCCCTCTCCTCCCTTATAAAAGGTAACCTCCTCCCTCTCCTCCTCACACCAATTGGAGCCTTAAAACTCGGCCAAACTCTTGACATTTCACTTACCCACTTCCATAGAAACATTATATAGGTACTGGGCTTCTCAAAAGTCCAACCCTAGTGCCTTATGAATAAGTTTAAAGGAGGTGCGTCGAAGAAGAGGTAATCTCTTCTACCGATTATTTCAAGCTTATTTCATCTTCAACTTCTTCTTATTTAGTTGTTTCATTATAAAGTAATAACATAAGTATCACTAATATACTGATATGTTATTATAAATATGAATCAACCCCATTTCACCTTCTCTCTATCCTACGGAAAACGAAATCACCGCACGTGCGTAGGTACGGAATACCGTCTCTACGCCGTGGTGTAATCTGTTTTTCCAAAACCACCATACTTGGATGGGTATAATGGTGTAAAGAATAAATATACATAGTTATTATAACATCATAATGATTCTTATATATTTTATCATCCACTACAATTCAATTCAATAATTACGATAACGATATCATCACTCGTGCGTACGTACGGACTACTGTCTCCACGACGCGATTGGATTCATTCTCAATGATTAACCATTCATTAATGATTATAAAGTATATATAAAAAGTAATCATGAAATATATGACATAATAATGATACTGGATTTATATATATATATATTTATTTCATCCAATTAGTTCCATTCAATTCAATGAGGAAACAAAAACAACGTTCATGTGTACGTACGACCTACCATCTCCATGAACGGTGTATTTCATTCCTTTTATCGATATATAATGTAATGTATTTGATGAATATATATTATATAAATCATGTTTTTCATTATGAAATTATGTAAATCATAATATAAGTAATAATATCAAGAACAATAAGTCGAAACACATAGGATAAATTAAATGATTTTACCCAAAACGCTTCTTTAACAAGAAATTTACAAAAGAACATGTAATATAAAGTCATAAGTGAATCATATATGATATCATAATTATTATTATTATGGTTCTTTTTCAAGTTAATAATAGGTTTAAACCCACTATACAGGAGTCACAGACACATATGGAAGAAATCGGACCTAAGGTAAGGGATAATTTGGCAAATCTCATTTTTATCCAAGATTACTTATTCGTAAGTATTTTCTCGGGTTATTTCAATCATCCATTCCCATGTTTTATAAAAGTGTTTTCATGTATTTTTAATGTTCTTTTTACCAATTTTTGAATTTTACTACATGGTATGTAATGAATCATTCTTTTGTTTACATTACAAGGTACTTTTTTGACTTTTCCAGCAAAAGTACAAGAAGAATGTTTTTTTAACTTATAAGACATGAAAGGATTTTTACAGTTTTATAAAGCCTTATTTTCATAAAGATTCCTAAAAAATATTTCATGACTATTTTCAAAAAAATCCTTTTCATTTAATGTTTCATGACATTTTTTCAAAATAGAATGATTTTGAAGAAGAAAGGATATTTTCCTCAAGAATTCAATTCAAGTGTTTTATCAAAACCATTTTCCATCTAAGATGAAATTATTTTCTTATGTGTATGTTTCAAGTATAAAGTCTATATGATTTACATGGATTCACTTCTCTTATTATGAAATGATATCCATTTCATTAATAGGGATTATGTGATGATGGGATGATGTTTATGAAACCCATTTTATTCGTTGGGTTATTATGAATGGTGTATGTTTATTTTGTGGCACAAGTAAGAATGATTTCATAATGAGATTGGTGGGACCTATATCTCCCTCCAATGAATTGGGTAAAGATTTATATCTCATGACATAGACATGGATGGAATGGAAAGTTAATTTGGTTTAGTATTACAGGACTGAAATGAGGAGTGAACTCGATTTAGAAAGAGACTTTGTCCACTAAGATGGTCTTGGCAGCAATGCCTTGGCTACTATGGAAATCATAACATGTTCTAAATTGTTGCCACAATTACATGTTTTATTCATATTATATTTTATCATGGTTGATGTTCCACTATGATATATGCCTTACGTACTTCCAAGATTCATGACTTTGCTCAAGATTTTGATGTTTAGATTTTATGTTCATGTTTTCGCATTCAAATGTTTATGGATTGTTTTATGTTCTCTATGTTTAACCTTACTGGAAATTTGAGCTCACCTCTTTTATGTTTTATTTTTCCTAGGATATAAAGAAAGGTTTTAGGTAAGAAAAAAAGGGATGATCTTTATGGGAGATGTTGAAGATCTTTCAACATGATGAGAATTTTATATTCCATGTTTCCAAAGACACTAAACTCTTACGATCCTTGTGTGTCGGTTTTTGTTATGTATTATGTATTCCGCAAAAGTAATTTAATGTCCATGTATGTCATGCTTCGGGACTCTATAATATTAGTCTATAAATCCAATTTTAAGAAACATGAATCTTCTATGAATGAAAAATAATTAATTTAATATTAATAACTATTTGAAGGTTGTTAATATTTTTCTTGCATATATTGTCAATACTATCCATTTAAACAATTATTTAACCATAATAATCATCCAATCCCATAAAATTTTATTTTTTTAAAAATATATTTTACACATAAAATAATTTTATTTGTTGTTTAGACAATCAAATTAAATTTTACCAATGCAATAGTATTATAAAAAATGAAATTTATTTTTATTTCTATATATTTTTATATTTTTATATTTGATTACTTGTTTATTTACCGACAAATTGAATGACTATATTTTGATGGTTATATATTGTTCTATAGTTTGTTTTTGTTAAGTGTTGTGTGTGAAGAAAGCTATTGAACACCACATTTATACATGGGAATACATAATGAAATCTTGAGTCATTACATCCCCCCCATAAATAAATTTTTTCTCACAATTATAATTATTTCTAACTAATTGAATATTTAAGGGTTTCCATATAATAGAAATTAATCTAAATTTAAATTTATAATGATACATTATCCTTTTTAAATTTGGTTTCACAAGTGATTTATTATTTTCCCTCATAGTAGGAATATAACTACTATTGAGTTTATCTATTCCCTTAGGAGATAAAAATTCTCATATAATGGTGGTAAATTTTCATATGTATTCTTTTCATCCATTGGATTAATATGTGATCATTGGTTGTTTTTATGATATTATTTTCTTATCTAGGAAGTAATAATTTTCAAGAAATCTAATCCATTCTTAATATCACATAATATTTAACTGAAATAATGATAACTTGATTTTTTTTAAAGAAAATTCTTATAATATTATATTAGATAATAGTTAGATACATGGGATAAAATAATTAATGAAATTGTATTTTTTTATTAATTAAAAAATATTTAGTCACTGAGTAGATTTTTTTTTCTTAACATACATAATATATAAAATGGAGTTGGATTAACAAGACAAATTTACAACTCTTTTAGTTATTAAGAGGATGGTCTGTGTCATTTTTTCCAAATCCTTTTTTTAAAATTACATCTATATTTTTGGTAAAATATTATTTCTCTTATTACATTGGTCTTGTAATGTTCAGATTCATATCATCCTCATTAACCATTGGATTTTCGAATAGATAGGTGATGTTCCAAAGCTCTCTACATTTATGACATTGAACTACTAGTCTTACCTCTAGATGAAAATTATTTTATTCCATAGTTAATATTGAGCGATTAAATTTTCCTCAATTATTAGTTCCTATATTTCCCCCTTTTCCATGCATAAAATATCTCCCAATACCATTAATACATTCCCCTTGGTGTCTCTCACCACAAGTTTTACATCGGGGAAAGCTTATATTATTTTCTACAAAATAACAATAATAAAAAAACCATGAGACACGATATCTCTCTTAAATATTGTGTATGGAAACCGATCTATGTTAATGTTATTAATTGTTATTCATTATGCATTGTTTATCTGAATCACAATATTTATTAATCCATCTCTTATCTCATTAGGATTCAAATTGAAAACAATGTCATGATTGTCTAGGGAATCCACTAATAACTTGATTACTTTGGGTGTTAGCCCTTAATAAAAATAAAAAGGAGTTAAAATGAGTGATGAACATTATAGAAAAATTATATCTGGATCAACATATTAAAAATTAATCCCCAAATTTTATTTTCATTTAATATTATTACACTTTATATTAGTTCAACATAAATAACTCTCTATTTAATCTAGGTTTCTATATGTTAGCTACTATCATATTACATAACCTAATTCCTTAACATAACAAATAATTTAAAATTTATTTCAAATAAAATGTAATTAACCAAAAAATATCCCATGGAAGTGTCCATATTAGTGTGTGTTTGTAGGACCGGTCATTATGAAACAATGTGGCAGACGAGTCAATGTTCAACAAAACGTTTTTAGTGTGATCCCATGTGATTATATAGGAAAACATCATCCAATTTCCCATATTCTGATATGGATTTAATTTATAAAAACCAAAAAATATTTAATTTACCGAAACATCAATTTTTTATCCTATACTAGAAGTTCCCCCTTCGATGTATACATCTATTTATTTCTCTAATTTTCTCTTATCATACTCCCAAAAATAATTATTATAATCCAGAAAAATAATTGAACCCTGATTTGATACAAACTATTGTGAATGTAGAAAAAAATATAACAATAGAAAACCATCTCTCCCAAATCTGGTTCTAAATTTAAGAACATTTAGTTTCTAACTTTGATACCGATTAATATGTCCTAATTTTTGACATCCAAAATTTACGACATAAAAAATTAAATATTGAATCACTTAAATACCAATGGACTATTTATGATTAGAATTTAATATAACTTTAGAAAACTATTCATAAAAAATACCGATTAATTAATGCAAATATTTTTACCTATTTACCTATATTTTCATATTAATTCTTTAACATCTCCTTAAAGCATCGTCAAATTATAAATATTTCTAGACACAAATAACTCAATCATTAGTATTCATGAAATAGAGAACTAGCAATATAAAAAATGGGGATCTCAAATTCCTAGTAAGGTAAAATATATACATATATAATTGAATGTCATGAGTGACAATATGAAAATCAAAATTGTATGATGGCATAATAAATGATGATGAGTATAACATATGATTAGACATACACATCAATACCTGGATCAACAATCATGAAATGTGGAATAAACCATTATCAAATAAAAAAATTATGGTATTTAATAATCATGAACCATATTACATCAATATTGATCAAAAAATAATTACAATCACATAGAATTCATAATTAAATCATTTTAGTGTCTTGGAATTTTATATTTTTATCACTCTTAGAAGTAGAATAAAAAATATATTGAATTACATCTCCAATGAAAAAAATGAAATAGAGAACTATAATGGGTAACACCTATCACACGATGAGATATGATATGTCTCAAACTATCAAATCTGAACTTATTATGGAGCTCATCCTATTATATCTTCATAAATAATAAGGTTCAACCCTTCATATGAGAAATATCAGGCTCACCCATTATGTTTAATGGGGTTAAATAATTTTTAAACTATGTCCAAGAACCATAACATGAATAAAGTACATAACTCTTTTATCTCATGATAAGAATCATAGAAACCCCATTATTAATTTCATAACTATATTAACCTATAGATGAGTAATTGGTTACATGATAATATCTTGAAGCAATCAAAATATTTCAAAAGAAAAAAAGGATCATATCATTTAAAAATATCATAGTGGAGCATAAGTAACATCAAGTGTTATTGAAAATGTTGGATGAAAATTGCATTAAAATTTAATTAAAAAATATTGAATAAATAAACATTTTCCAAATATACAACATCAAAGGATGACATCATAGTTATAAAATTATTTTTAATTATCACATGGAACATTACATGTGTAAAATAACCATTTACTTTTGAAAACACTTTTCAAAGATATAAAACATTATAAAAAATAATAAAAAATAAATTTCTTTTAAAATAAACTTTAAAAATTAAAATGTAATATTTAAAAAACATAGTGAGTATGATGGTGGTAAAATCTATTTATTTTGTAAATATTAAAAATAAATACTCTTTTCAAACGTTTCATAAAGGGAGCCTATGTAACCCTTTTGGAAAATTTTATGAAATTTACTTTTTCAACACTTTTAAAAGATGATAATAGATAATAAAATAAATATTAAAAATCATTTATTCTTAGAAAACATATTTTTTAAAAAAATATTTATAAGACATTGATATAGAAGAAAAAGTTCCCCAATCTAAAAGAATGAAACATGTTGAGTATCAGTTTGAGACAACTTTAATGATATATATTCAATAAATAAGAGAGGAAATGTAGAAAAACATGTAAAACACATTCATAAAAATATGTCAATAACATATATTTGATTAAATAAAATAATATCATGTTATCTCATTCCATGTACCTTAAATATAAAAAATACTGAAAATAAAGGATATTTTATCACAAAACCTTTGCCACTTTGGTAACTCATCAATAATAAGCCCCATGAATGAATAAGATCACATGAAACATAAAATATCATTAATATAATGAAATCAGTGGTATAAAATATCAAAAGGGAACTATATTTCCCTAATTAAATATTACATGTTTATTATATAACAAATGTCCCAAAGAAGACAATTTGAGATGAGAAACACTTATAATTATCATAAAGATGAAGTGAGAATTAATCAATGAATGGATTATGTGTATCAAATAAAAATCCATAAAATTTTATTTATAGACAATAAAATATAATTACATGTAATTACACATATAATAATTCATTATCAAAGACAATGCAGAATTAATATGACCTAATGAAAAGAAATTTAGGTATGATATTCTTTACCACTTGGTATCCTTCATGTAAAATCTCCGTGTGTAAAATAATTCAAATTGAAACATAATATACCTAGATGTATGAAGTATTTATTTTATTATAAGTAAAATGGGAATTATATAAACCACATATAATAAATAATGTGCATAATATAAAAATATGACATAATGAAGGAAAATTGAGGTGAATACCGTTATCTCAGTCCAAACATTCCATTTATTTCATTTAATTGATGTATAATATGTCTATATAAATTATTTTATTTATTAATAACCATTTCCTTGTTTAAGAAAACACTAAAATCATTTATTTTATTAATTTTTAATGAAATATTTAAATATAAAATCCGTTAAGTACACATTGGGTGTTTTGAGGATGTTCAATAAAATGTTTCAAAACGAATTTGATGTGTTGAACATGTTAAAAGTAGTCATTGTTCAATAATATAGAGAATAATAGTGATGAAATAATTATAATTTTTATTAATTAATAATACTTTTAAATCATCTATGAATAATTGTTAATAAAAATGAACTCTCTTACGGTCATGGAGATAGTAGATCGTATGTATGCATGAGTAATGTTTCTATTTTTCAACAATAATTATTTAAATAAGGTACATATTATATTATCGTTAAAAAATTTCCTTAATATAAAAAATATAATATATTTAATTATAATTACTTCTATATAAAATCCATGTAATTTGACGATGAAAAAATAATCACATTTTTTAGAAGCAGTAGTCCACATGAACACATGATTTACATTATCATTTATCAGTGAATAAAAAGGTGAAAAATTATATGATATATTGTATTTTCACAATGATAAATATCTCATTAATATAATATTTATTTAATATATGTCACATTTATTCATTAAAATTTCCTTATTTCCTTCAATGAAAATTTTTAGTGAAAAAAACACATCACCACATGAGGTGGTATTCCGCTGTACACATGAGCGATGTTATTGTATCTGCTACATAATTTTATGTTATAAGGTATATGTGATATAATAATTCCATAATTTTAATTGTGTTATAAATATCATATATATATATACTTTAAACCCATTTTTTATAACAATCCATGATTGGTGGTGATGAAAAACTAATAAAATTGGTTTACGAGGAGATAATCCATTATACCCATGAATGATGGATTTATTGTCATTTTGATGGTAGAGGAGATGGGTTTAGGTTATGAAATTAACATAATATAATATCATTATATTTTATATACTTATGATATTATTTCAAGATAATTTAGGATGATTTGGATGTGGAGAAAGAAGAAATCAAATAAAATCACTCGGTTAAGCACAATACCCCTTCCTCAGACAACCTCATTAGGTTAGCACCAAATCAACTATTAAGATGAATTTATGATAATAACTTGGAATCTAGATCATTGGGAGTGAATTAAGGAAGTCATTTTGTTAAATATTACCCATGTAAAATTAATTTTTTATTTTGAAGAGGTTATTAGAAGGGGTGGACTTTTATAAGAGGGGGATATGACACACTTAGAAAATATAAAAAGAAAAAGGTATACATACTATTAATATTGCCACTCCACCTTTTCTGTCATGAATATTACATTATTTTAATGATAAAAACCCTAATAACATTATAAATCTAGTATCTGATGGTTTAGTGTATTAGGAATTTTAGTTTGATATAAATATTTTACATAATAAAATAAAAAATTTAAATAATTACTTAAAATCTATCATCTTAGTGGACCTTGTGTTCTCCATATAACATGTAATCACACGAAGATATACATCAATGAAAGCAGTGAGCTAAAATCCATATTGGGGGATGAATATAGGACATGAATTAATATAACATGGGTGAGAATAATAATCATCATCAAGTCACAATCATGGGATCATAAAAAACAATAATATAGAAACATTTGATAAATGATTCTAATGTTGAAATTCATAAAAATGAAACATCATGTCATAGTGTTAAAATACCACACATAGTTGTGTATAAAGGTTGCATCATTTTCAGGCAAAAAATATGCGAATAATCATAACATCATTATGGAGAATAAATCTAGAATCATGTTCATGCATAATACACAACATATAATTAGATACATCACATTAACTAATGCATTGAAGGAATATATAATTTTGTTCCCACCTATCACATTATAATATTTATAAAAATCATGCATTCCACATAAAATGTTTAATAATTATAGACATAAATTAACCCATGTAAATGAATGGGTTTTTTCAATATTTCATCAATCATGATTCAATGAATAAAAATGGGGTTCCAAAAATAATAATGGAAAACATATTTTGTATAAGAATCATTATTCACCAGGGAAGAAGAAACAACTCAAGATGAGATGAAGATGTGTTTTGTGTAGAAGAGTCCTATTGGTAAATCATTGTGTTTATCATAAATTAAAATTGAAAACTTTTATATCCTTTAAAATAAAATGTAAGGATAATTAAATAATATTTAAGGAACATTATTTTAGTATTCATAACAAATATTTCATGGAAGAGGGAAAACCCAAGGAAACGGGGTTGGATTTGAGAATCCCCATACATTAATTCCCACTTAATTTTATCACTTTTTAACCTCTTAAATATTTAAAATTATATTTAATAAAACACTAACCTAGTAGTGAATTATAGTCATTTATACAACTATTTATAATTTATAATAATTGTATAATATTTCTTAATTTTTTTGATGAAACTGAAGCATTTTGATATCATGTTTTTCTTAAAATTTCCTATTTCTCTTTGGTTTCTCTATATTCATTAAAATTAATTTATAGAAATGTATAATTTATCAAGAATATTATATTATATGTAATTAATTATTTATATATTACATATAATTAATAATATCCATCAATGAAGGGGGTATTTAGAATTATCATGGAAATGTCTCTGTTGACGGTTAACCAAACATTAGTAGGACTGTTGGTACCAGAAAAAGATTACACTGAATTCACTGAATGCTTCATTACTTGATCTAAGAATGTAGCTCATTTCAAAGGATTTGATTTAAATAGTTGTGGAACCTAAATAGATTAGCAGATTAGAAGTTATGGCAGTTTGACGTTAGGACGATGAAAATGGCCAACTGGGTTGATTTTTGGGTAATGTATGGATTTGCACGCAAGAAAGAAGTTGTGATAACAAGAGTTGAATCTTTTTCACAAAACCTGATCAATGCACTAATATCTTACATGCCTAATGTTCCCTCAAATCCATCTTCCTCCTAGGAAACATGATAATGGCTATGTAAAGTGTGCACAAGTCTCGAGATGTGCGCACAAGATCGCCATCCATGCACAAGAATATTATATGACCAACATGATGTATATCATGAATTTTCCATGAATTCCATTGAAAATTGATAAAGAAGGTGAAACAAGTTTAAATATGTGAACACAAGATTGGAATCCATGTGCAAAGCACTTACACACTCAATGTGACATCAATTGGCCCCTTACACACTCACCCAATGCGGATCCGGATGATACTTCATGGATGGACTCTTTCATTATTATAATTTTATGCATCATCACCAAATATTTATCTTATATATTTAATTCTATCCCCTTATATGGTGATCCTATGGAGTTAGACCTCTTCTCTGATGCACGTAAGACCGATATTCTACGCCAGTGTGGAAGAATAGAACCCTACATGAGAGATCTTGCACGATAGGTCCCCTCTAGACCCAACTTCCAGCATTCCCATAGTGGTTTGATCCTTTCCTAACCTCTTTTCAGGCTATATCAAGTGTTCCCAAGACCGCCACTTGCATGAAACCTGGTTCTTTCATGCAAACCCAATATTGTGCACAATAGTGCCAAGGTTTTCAATCTTGCATGCACCATTACCGCACAACCTAATATTATGCACATCAATGTCCAGGAACATGACCGCTAGTCCATACCATAGGGGTTATACCTATGAACCCCACTCAAGATTAGTGATGGGATGTTGTCTTGAGCCTCTACCCTGGCCCCTTCGCTACTATCACTAAACCCCATAAAAAATGGATAGTATCGACATGATCTTTTCAGGCCAGGTTGAGGACATTTTGGTCTGGGCCTTTTGTAGCCCCAACATCCACTAAAGAATACAACGATTTGGGATAGACCTTTGTATTCCTTGAAAACCCATGAGTTTACCTATTTCTTTTGGTCCATTTCCCATGTCGTGAGTCAAGAATCTAATCTGAGATTCCCCGAGAACCTTGATTCAAACCATTCCACAAGAAACTCGTCAAACCCCTTCACATGGTTCCAATGATCGGTTCAACCAGAGAGAGTTTCCCTTGCATAATCCCCACAACATCCATTTCAAGGAATATTCCTAATAGTCATCCCTAAAACATGAAATTAAACGATAAATAATTGGTCCTAACTTCAAGAAATTTAAATATATCATACCCCATCACATATCAATACAATGCCTTATGCATCGAGTACAAGACACCTCATGTCACGATCATGAAGAGATACACATGTAGTCCTCAATACATGACTTTATACTATATGATACCCTTTCATTAATGAATATTATTCCTTATTAATCATGTATAAGATACCTCATTCCATTATCATTAAATGACCCTCAAATAAAAACCTTGGGCCTCTTCATTATTTGTAAACACAAACAAATAGCTTGACCCATCAGAAATCAAAGATTCCGTCATGGACTGACCTAAGAAGGATAGAATGAGAAGCTCATTGCATAATACCCACACACCTCATCCATTCACATGTCTTTAAACTAATACCTTACCCCTTAAAAGGACATTGGATACCCTTTTGATCTGACATGAGGATGAAATCATGGGTAGATTTCATGCATAAGCCCCATTAACTTTTTCCTCTCCAACGCGTCACCATGGTAGCTTCCACGCATAATCCCCATTCACCACCTCCAATCCCTAGAAACCCCTAGGCAGCTTCCATGCATAATCCCCTTCCACATTTTATGCTCCATAGTAGCACTCAAGAATCTTCCACATGTAAGTCTCATACAACATTGTTGCTCCAAAACAGCACTCGGGAAGCTTCCACACATAAAACCCATCCATTTTTTCCTCTCCATAACAGTACAATGGTATCTTCCAGGAGTAATATCCATCCTCCATTTCTTCTCAATTGATACACTTGGGTATCTTCCAAGAATTTTCCCCATCCATCATTTCTGCTATATACCCTCACTCAGGAAGCTTCATAGTGTAAGCTCTATCCACTATTCTTTCTCCATAGAAGCACCCGGGAAGCGTCCATACGTAATCCCCATTCACCACAATTCATCCATAGTGGATCCTGGGAAGCTTCCATGCATAATCCCCATACCATCTCTTGGGTTTAGACCTTTCATTACATGATCGCTAGGTCTACTGCTACCTTTTGATTCACACATCAATCATGAATCACCTTGGATTAGTGATTAATAGTGTCCGTGAATCCATCTGGGCCACCGAAATGTGCATGCCCCATGCCCATAATTTCTTATCTACATGGGTTTTGATCCATGTCTTCTAAATATGGTACATATGATGCCTCTTTGAAGATCAATCTATACTAATGATAATATTTTAGTGCCCCCTCCTAGGGGTTCACCTCTCAAATCCACTCTCATTTGTGTCCAGATCACCATTCATATGGTCTGTCTCAGCACAGAATCCCCATCCACCATTTTTACACTCTCAGTGGTACCTAAGAAGCTTTAATATGTAATACCGAAACCACATGCTTGGGTAACCTCTATTGGTGTAAGCCTAGGCACCCCCATCAGATCTATGTGGACTTTGATACTTTTTTGATAATTATAGTTTATAGGATTCCTCTGTGAAGTTAAATTTCAAGACTCCTAATAACCCATCCATTTAATCCTTTTTTCCACTTCATTTACATCCATCCTAATTATTAATAGTTGCACCATATCCCTGTGGGATCTTTCCATTTATCAGGGAGCTCCAATTTATAATCTCAAACCATCTGTTTCATCACCTCACCCATATTAAGTTGAGATAACATCATCCATATGGATCATCTCAATGCATGAACCCCATACATCCAAATTATCGTTGATCCTAGTAGCACCCGGTCAGTCTCAACATGTAAGACCCACTCCATTCCAACTAACTATGTGGATTTTGATCCTAGACATATAAACAAGGTATGTAGGAAGCACCAATGGGGTTAAATCTTAGCCAATGGATAACCTTGTTGTCCTTATAATTGGGGTATACCTGTCTGATCCACCCTTAACGGTGGCCAGATCAGCATTCACAATGTGAAACATTCCATTCATGGGTCACACCATGCAAGGTACATCTTCATCAGGTGTTCTAATCCATCCACATGATAAGCCTTCTAGTTATCCTTCATAAGGAGGTACATATCTAATCCATTGTCACGTATGTTCTTACCAGACTATTCTGTAAAAATAATATGTTAAACTAGAAACCCTCTATCTTAACAATACATTAAACTAGCATCCTACCCCATGTTAATCATGGGACGCACGATTAAAACCTCGGTGTAAATGATGGTGAACAAAGATACTCCACAATCAATGTTGGATGAGTTGGGTTTCTTTACCCTTGATAATCCCACTTATGATGATGAATATAGGTGACCAATGATCCAAGAACCATACATTCCACAGATTCCCAACATGACTACTCCCCTGACAGAGGTGTTCTTCCCTCACTTAACCCATTGGAATATCCAGACAGATGTAGAATAATTAATTGGATTCCAAAAAGAGATGGTTTTAGGAATGATTTCCATGAACACCATCTTCATCTATAAGGAAGACCCGGACTAGGTGACATATTTTGAGGAATAATCCACATAAGGAGGAACCAATATCCCATTAAACCATCTTGATCAAGGAGAAAACATCTCAGAAGAAGTGATGAATGCCACTCTCCTCTGGAAAGAGGGAATTTGGGGAAATTATTCTATCTATAAGAAAGCATAAGATATTAGGTGAGGTGGACATGCCCTAACTGAAAGCATTAGAAATAGGGACATTATCAGAATACCAGTTAAGGGAAGTATGAACTTTATATTTGACATAAATTTGATATTTACAGTAGGTTAAAATAATTAATATATTGTAAAATTACTGAATAATTAATTTTATAATATATTGTTTTGAAAGGAATTCTGAATAGAAGAAGGAGAAGAAGAAAAAATGGAGGAGTTATTGGAGACATATTGTATCCTCGGGGAAGCTTCTCTTGTACGACACTATAACTCCTATGGTGATTGAAGTCAAATTTCCCAAAAGGAAACTAAGTATTTTAATGGCCATTCAAGGGATGTTATGGTTAGATCATTGTATTTGTAATGAGTTGTGGGAGTAATTTTCCATAGTAAGAGAGATGGGTTATTTATACGTGAATAGAATGGTGTTTTTATAATAAAATATTGAATAGAATATTATATCAATGTTAAAACATTAAATAGTATATTTTTGATTTTATAAATTATATATCAATATAATGTAATGTGTTAAGAATATAAATCCCCTTTATAAGTCAAATTAATTATTTTATTCAAAAGAAATTGTGTAAAAATGAAGAAATAATATTGTAACTTAATACTTTAAATTTTCAGGCTTTGGAATGTACTTTTTTGGATAGAAAATTACATTTATAATATTTTAATGACTCATTTATGGAATAGAATATATAATTTTGGAAAATAAATCTCTATAAAATATTATATCATCCTTAAATCATGGATGATGTAATTTAAGATACATGAATTATGTCAAAAACTATATATTTACTATTCACCTGAAAATTGAAGTATTTAAAAAAAATCAAAAAAATACCTTTGAAAATTTTGAACATAATGATTTTAAAAATGAAATTTATTTATTATAAAAAAAAATTATAAAACATGACATTTTTAATTTTAATAAAAAATAATGATTTATTTAAAATAAATTAAAGTATAGTTTATTAAAAATATTCTTATATTTTCCTTTATTTTTTTATTCAAAATATTTATTATTTGTTGTTATAAAATTTATATTTACCTAAATTAATCAGGATAAATAATATTTTTGACACAAATTATTATTTTGTCGTAAATTTTTTGTTTGAACATCCAGGTTACTATTCCCAATGACAAGGTTACTATTCCAATGGTCACAATACTATTACAATGGTCACATTACCTCCTATATATATACATAACTCCATTATTTCACTGAATATTCAAATCAATTCCTCTTAAGGTTCCTTATTTTAATTTTATATAATTATGATTGGTTTATTAATAATTTTCTTTCTATAATGTTGGTAGTGGGTGCGATGATTTTACTATATTGTGGCAATCCATATTTTCCCATTTTAGCTTCTCTCTTTTATTTTTTTGTCCAATTATAATTTTTTTAATTTTAATCAGTTTCATTATTTATTAATGTAATAGTTATTATCGATGTACTAATTTTTTATTGTTTTATTTATGTTTATAATACTATATAGTATATTATATCAGTCATTTATTTGTAGAGAAAAATGTAATTTTTAACTCTGGATCATTACATTCTTCGTCCATTAGAAATTTTATCAATGAAATTTCAACTCATATTCTCAATTGAGAATAGATTAGGGTGATTTTGGTTCATTGTTTCCTCTAGTTCTCATGTCACCACTTCATACTTTTAGTTCCTCCAAAACACTTTGATAAGTAGAATTATCTTTCTGCATATATCATCATCTCTAAAATCCAATATTTTCACTATATTATCTTTATATGAGTGTTAATTATCCAATTGTACCACCTATGGATTTAGTACATGTGTCAAATCAGGTATATACTACCTCAAGAGTGATACGTGGAACACATCTTGAACTTGAGCCATACATTGTGGAAGTTAATTCTATAGGCAACAACCTCTATGTAATAGAGGATCTAAAAAAGGACAATGTACATTGGCCTAAGCATATCTTTCATTCAAAATCACATGACTCTTCCGTGGTGATATTTGAAGGAAAACATTGTCTCCAACATCGAGCTCGAAGTCCCTTTGACAGCTATCAACATATCAATTTCTTGACTCAGAGCATCTTTTATATGTTGTTGGATGGATTTAACCTTCTACATCATATCTGGCACAAGATCTTGTCCAATTCATTTTCATTCACTAACTTCATCCCTACAAATTTATGTTCTACAACTTTTCCCATAAAGAGAATCATATAGAGCCATATGGATACTCGAGTACAAGATATTGTTATATGAGATCTCAATAAATGGGAAATGTTGATCCCATATTCATTTAAATTCAATTGAGTTGGCTCTTAGTATGTACTCAAGCATTTAAATATTCAATTCATAGTTTCCATAATTTTAGGGGTGATAGTCCATTTTGAAATTCAATTTAGTACTTAAATAAGGTTAAAGAATTCCCCAAAATTTAGTGTTTAACCTTAGATCAAGATCTTATACAATTGAAAGTAGAACCCCATAAAGCCTCCCCACTTACTTAACATATATCTTCATAAGTTGTTCTAATGAGATAGCTTCCCGAATAGTGATAAAGTCGGATGTCTTGGTGAGTCGATCCACTATAACATATATCGCATTGTTTCCATTTGTTTTGTTGAAGAGACCAGTAACAATGTATACAATGACATTCTTTCATTTCCATGTGGGTATATGCAGTGGTTTCGTAGTCCCTTCAGACTTCAATCACTATTATTTATTATGATGACAAACCAAACACAATGAGATATTGTTCAAATTATCATAATTTATATTTTTCTAAAATAAGTGTTCTCAAAGATCACTATACATCTTTGAACATCCAGGTTGGATTGATAAAGGTGGGCTATGCAAATTATCCAAAAGTTCTTTTTTATATCATGTGATGAATTCACCCAAAGTCTCATAAAAAATTTGATTATACCTACATAATCGATGTGGAACAAATATATATTCCATTTCATTACTACTTTCATCTTCATTTTTATCTCTAGACCATCACATTGTACCTTTTTGATCTTCTCTTAGATTGAGGTTGTAGAATCATTTCAGCATGTTTGGATGTATTCCCTGTCATTATGATTTCAAGATCCAGACTTTTCATATCCAATAATATATGGTCTCTCTGAAAATAACTAATGTATAGAGTAGTAATTTCTTTTTTCCAAACGTATTGAGATATATTATTCCCCTTTCGGGGATAATAATGACTAGATAAATTTCAGTCCTTGATTACATCCAACCAACTTCTTTGATTCTTGTTGAGCTCCTTCTAGGTGAATATATTCCTTATACACTTTTGATCAATATATATATAAAAAACTTTACCATATAGGTAGTTTTATCAAATTTTCAGAGAAAATATCCCTGCTACTAACTCTAAATCATGTGTCGGGTAGTTCTCCTCATGGATATTCAACTGTCATTGGGAATAAGCTATCACTGTATCATTCTGCATGAGGATGAAACCCAATCCTTTCATTAATGAATATTTTTATATCACAAATCCATATACATTTTTTGTTAGTGTGAGTTAAATAATACTGATTATCCTTTTCTTGATATCCTTAAATACATTCTCACATTCTTCCATCCATACACACTTTACCTCATTCCAATATTAACATAGTTAGTGTGTTTAAAAATCATTATAAATTCTGCACAAAACATCGATAGTACCGAGATAATCTTATAAAACTATGGATTTATATGAAACTAGTGGGTATGGTCCAATACTAAATTTACTTTTTATTTTAAGGGTAAATAGATATTCCCCCACTTTTGATTGCATGCCTTGAGAGTGCAACTTGCTACATTAAAAAGGAAAACATGATGAAAAGGTATACCATTTCTCCTCCCTTAATTTCCCCATCACAATCCTTATATACTCCTTTTTCTCATTTATATTGGATAAAATGAGAATATTTTCATTAAAAAAATCAAAAAATGTTTCTAGATAGTATCTAAAAAATATATTCCTTAAATCCATGATTGTTGAAGGGGAATTATTATGTCTTAAGGGCATCACTATGAACACGTTGTGACCATAACTTTGGAAAAATTATTCTTATGAATATACTCATTATTCACTATCAGTTTATAATATGTAGAATGAATATCCACCTTTGAGAAGTACTGATCTTTTCATAGCTGATCAAACAAGTAATAGATCATTGTAAGAGGATAATTTTTCCATATGGTGGTCTTGTTGAGCTCCTGAAAATTGATACACAACCACTCCAATTTATCCTTCTTCATGAAAAAGTTCACTAGAACACCCCTAGGTGATGCACTATGGAATATAAACTATTTCTCAAATTATCTTATAGAAACCTCATTATCTTCTCCTGTTTGATCAGGCCCATCATGTTGGGTCAATTTAAGATTGGGTTGGATCCAGGTAAGAGCCATATTAATAACTGCACCCCGGGATTTGGGGGAAGACGGGGTAACTCTTTGGGAAATACATCAGTTTATTCCCTAACAATGGGAATTTACCCAAGGTTGATACAATCCTTTATTCAAAAAATTGGGAAAGGTATTCTTCATTATAGGGTATCAATACCTGTACCGTTGATGGATTTTCCAAAGGAGAATCATGATCTTACATTCACTTATAGAGGAGCATTGGATGGTTAAGAATATGAAAATTTAAATCTACCCCCAATAGTAGATATGTTCTCTATATAAAGAGAGATAATCCATGCCAAATATAGCATTTAATTCCACCAAGGGATGCATTATAATATTTTGTGAAACAATATCCCCATAGATTATTATAGGAGAATTTTCCAACACTTGGGTTGTAATTATTTACCCACTAGGTGTTTTTAAAAATTTCTCTACTTCATGGTAATGAGGATTCAATTCAATAGTTCCAAGAAAATTGAAGGATATAAAGGAATTTTTTGTACCAGAATGAAATAAAAAATTTCAAATTCTTAAGTGAATATGAATTGTACATGTATGACCTATTTTTCAACCCCCACATTAGAAGTATTGACATAATAAGTATTCCCTTTCTCCTTTTATTTTTGTGATACATCATACTTATTACACTCAAGGACCTAGAGTTTAGTGCACTATTTGCATTGTTCCCTTTCTCCCTACAGTTGAATAATTGAACCATGGGTGGTGCATTAAGAATTTCCTTCTTTTTATCCATCATGTTGGACACCTTATTTATTTCTCATCGATATCCATGAGCTTGGTGGACTTTTCTCCCTCACATGAAGAATTTGTTCACCCTTTTTTTATAATTCACATGATGTTTCCTCCAAAATTTTTGACAAGTGGGAAGTTGGATCCTCTTTCCTCCTTTTTCATTTGACCCACCATCTTAAAACTCCATCAATATATTTTCATATATATAATCATGGGGAAATTCACTAAACATCATATCAAATTTGATATGACATTGAACCACTTGTTTATAACTCCTAATGACTGAGAGAGCTATAACCATTCTAAGGTGTGTTTTGAAACGACTAAAGAATCTCTCTACTTTTCTAACATTGTTGATAAAAAACCCATGGATTATCTTTCAAGCCTTGTAATGTTTTTCTGATAAGACATGACATATTAACCTTAATTTTTCTTCTTCACTATGAATTCTCAATGCATTTTTTTTCAAAGAGTTTCATGGAAAAACTAGGTATTACATATTTTATTAAAGTCTTCCCAAACTATCTCTTCTATTTAATTCATCATCATAGTGTTGCTAATTATCACCCACTATTGACCATATTCTCCCTCTAAACGATAAATGGCCAATGTACACTTCTCTATCCTTGAACAATAAATCATAGAAAATATATTTTCCATTGAGTAAACCCACTATTTTAGGACAATTGGATCAGAAGTTCCACTAGAAATCTATGGTCGTTTCAGGATAAAGGACTCAATGGATAGTTGATTTTTATTGGGTTAAGGCGGATGTTCCATGTGGTTTATGTTGTTAATCATATCCTAAGACAATTGTGTATATATTCCCATGATGTTTTGAACTTCACCTCCCATAGAACAAGGGATTTCATTTGGGAAATCAATGCATTGCCCCTCACATCGGTTGTTGGCCTAGTTTTTCATGGTTCCCTCTATTATTACAAATAAAATATGTTTGAATGAAACATAAGTCAACAAGTCCTGAATAAATCATTTAATATTTTTTTAATTAACCATAAAGGCATGTATTATGAGATCCATATGTTTGAATTTTCCTGAAAATTGTTTCTTAGATGTTTTTATATACTTAGTATTATACTAAGGGTTTCAAAAAATATTTCAAATAAGAAGTCCTAAATTAACTAAACTATGATCTCATACCTTCTACATATAACGTAGTTTTTATTACATGAATATTTCATCTTTTTAATGAATATAAAAATAGTAGAGTAAAAAATCCATGATACAAAGTTTCAGTGTTTGAAAAATATGGATCATGATTAACTTTTATCTAATAAAACATAAATTTTTTTCAATTACTTATTCATTATATTCTTATTGTTCCAAATGTTCTCCTTAGAATTAATAATCACCTTAGGATACACATCAATGAATGTCATGAGCTAAAATCCTAGTAGGGGGAAGAATAATGGGTAAGAATCAAAAGCACATGGGTGAAAATAATCGTCATTATCAAATAATAAGAACATTATAATCATAAATAACATGAGGAAATCATATGATAAATGCATCGAATGTGGAAATACATAAAAATGAAACATCCAGTCATAGTGGTAAAAAATGACACATTGTTTTGAACAAAGCTAGCATCATGTTTACACATAACGAATGTTCATAATGATAACATCATAATTGTGAACAAAGATAGGATAATTTTAATCTATAAAACACAAAATCTCATGAGATAAATCACTTTATCGAATGCATTGGAAGGATATAAAATTATGGGCCCACACGTCACATCATAATATTTATATAATCAAGCATGACACATAGAGAATATTATAATCATAGTCATGAATTATCGCATGAAAATGAATGGGTTTCATAAGTATTTCATCAATATTTAATTCATGAATAAAATTGGGTTTCCTAAATTAAAAATTCGAAAAACTATTTGGCATAAGAATCATTATTTATGAGAAAAGAAGAAAAAACTCCAGATGATTTAGTGATGCATTTTAAAAAGAATAGTTATTTTTGGAAAATAATTTTATTTGTCATAAAATTATTAGAAAATGGGTAAATCCTTGAAAAGAAAATGTATTGATAATAAAATGATATTTATGGAACAATCGAGGCATATTAGTACCAAATATGTTGTGAATGAGGTAAAACCCAAAGAAAATGAGTTTTTTTTCGAGAAAACCCTTACCAGAATTCCCTCCTTATATCTTCACATTTGAGCCACCTAAATAATAAAAGAATATTTATTAAAAAATTGATCCATAAGTTAATTTAAGCTTTTTATACAAAAATTTGTCAATTATGATCATTGGATTATATTTCATAATTTATGTTGATGAAATGGAAGTGTTTTAAAATCTCGTTATTTTAGATTTTCTCTCTTCTCTTTGATTTATATATCTTCGTTAAAATTCATTTATAAGAATGTATTATTTAACCCAGATGTGTATAATACACATATGTATTAATATATATATATATATATATTACATATAATTTAAATTATCCATCCATGAAGATTATTATTTGAATTTCCTTAGAAATGTGTCTCTGTATGGTTAACCGACTGTTAATTGGACTTTGTTGAAAGTGAGGGAAAGGGAAGTATGAAATTCATATTTTTAATAAAAACAATAATTAAATTAAATTAACATTATTTATAAATTATTAACATAAGACATAATAAATTTTATAATCTATTTTTCCTATAGGAATTGGGAAAAACAATAGAAAAATAAAAAATTGAAAAGTTAATAGAGACTCACTATCTCTTCAATGTATCTTCTCTTATATGACACTAACTCCATTGGTGATTTGTGTTATATTTATATAATGTAAATAAGTTATAAAATGGGATTGAGATGGATTTTTAGGTAGATATTGTGTCATGCACATCCCAGTGGGGCACATGTTGAGACTCTACCAGCCCGCCTCCTATAGGTCAGGGGATGGCGACTTACGCAGGGTAGGATTATTAGTAACACATTTGGCCTTGTCCGATGTACCTATACACATGAACACATCCATAATCCTATAAAAATTATAAAATATAAAAAAAAATCAATAACTATTAATGAATACATATACATCCCCTAACCAGAATACAACAGGAAGTAAAGGAAAGTGAATAGGGCCAAATACAAGACCACCACAATGAGTCTGAAAATAAAACCAATCTTAAAGTAAAACTAGGACTAGCATCATGGTACCAGCAGAACACCTCATTATATCTGGAATCATTAAGAACCTTTTATTCATATTCATTCATAGACTTTGTCAAAAAGATGGTCATCTGTACAATACAAAACACATGTAGGAAAAGCCAGTGAAGGGGTGAGTATAACAATACTAAGTAGGAAAACCCAAAACTACATTCCATAAATAAAGGACATAATGTTATCTCAACCCATGAATTTTTTAACACACCGTATAAAAATAATATTTAGATATATTCTACAAATACACATATTCTAAAGGTAAGTCACAACCATAGTATATCGGCCCTTGAATCCAGCTAGAAGATTTCATATGGCACTCGTTCAGGAGAAAAAACACATGAGTCTGATAGAACTGATGACACCTGTCTGAGAGGTAATGCTCATTAGGTCATGACATTAAAAGTACATGTTAAAGGTATAGAGAGATATGATACACATACGAGGATAAATCCCAAGGCCATAGGGTACATCAACAACTCAATATGAATTATCCTTCTAAGTAAATTATCAGTTCCCACATAGTGTTGGTCACAAAAATATCAATAACTCCACATAAGGGATGAATATTAATAAAATCTCTCACTCCGAGACATATGAAAGGATTCCAACAAATATATATAATAATTCCTAATATAGGGATCCCATTACTATGAGTAAAAGGAAATTTCATACCAACCATCCAGAAATGGATATGGGGACTGAACCCAAACAAAACATTTCCACGATACAAAGGAAAAGACATCCAATCAAACATTTATGTAATAAACGACATGTATTGGGGTTACACATCACAGACCTTGACCCCAGTCCTGTCCATGTAAATGTTCCATTTCTCATACCATGTCCATTTAATAGTACAGAACATGTAATATGCTATGGTATTGTACTCATATTCTAATAAACAACTTAGCTTGTTTACATTCCTAGGTAGTGTCTATGAAGGGGAGTACATAGCTTGATCTAACTAGTGTAAGCCAACTCATGACGGTGTACTCACTCATGTAGACTCCAATTTAATGAGAAGAGGTCACCCATTGTGTGACCATGTCACCTATTTTTGATAATTATATCCCTCTTATAACCAGAACCAACTCTATTAGGGGTCCATTTGGTGTGTATCTCTTTAGTACAAGTAGTTTAGATCATAAATTTCTATAAATACATATCCACAATCACGTGTCTCCACTGCTGGTCTTCTAAAAAATCCCGACACTCATTATGCCTAAAATCTATGGGTAATTATAGAATGACATTTCCAATGTTGAATCATTAGAATCAAGCCATCAATCTGTTCATAAAACAACATAGAACATTGTTCATCATTTTACTTTGATGAAAATGAAATCTCGCATCCAAAAGCCATTGATTCATTAATTATTCCATCATTTCACCACCGTCTTATCCAATAGGTCCCAGATCTATGAAATTTTATTGTTGTTCCTAGAAAAAACTATGTCGATTCATCATAATATGATGAATCACATGAGAAAGAAAATATTCCTGTGGTGAATCAAAATATTTTGAAGAAATGAACAACCTCAATCATGAGGAATGAACCTCGACCAATATATATGTTATCTAGGATCTATTTTTGTCTGAATAATCCTAAATATATAAATAATGAAAAATTAATTCTTCTGGTAAATCCCCACAATAAATTCATCCTGAAATACACATGACCAACATATCAATCTCTTGGTCTATTGATCATTGTTCTTCTTAGGGATAAAAAAGGGAAAGAAAACCACATAAAAAAAGTACTACCTTGATTTTGATCTATCACTGACAATTAATGGAGACACACTGTGATTTTTATGAGATCTTTTGATTTTACCTTGCACTTTTCAACGATCATCGATTTGATCATCATTCGTCAATTAATTCTTGTTAGATACTCACAAAACCCTCTAGATATATAGGTTTTACTAGATTAAACTAGGAATTCCCTTTAACCATTTCTTTATAAGGGAGTTTATGTCACTACATCATCAAAATAAAATAAAATAATTTATTTAATTATTTTAACCATTTCCATGCCTGGGATGAGTTTTCTACAAATGCCTTGCACTGAACTAAGTTAGGTCGAACATAGGGAAACCCCCATGTTCTGAACTCAATGGTGACTTTTTATTTCTGATTCAGTCCACCATTTACGAGTTATTTCACTTTTTTAGGAATACTGTCTGTGTTTTTTCTTTTAGATATTTAATATTTTTCAAACATTTATTTTAGGAACACCAAGCCTCATAATTTTATTCTTTCTGAGTTCCTGTTCTTGAATGTAATCAATACACAATACTAAAATAATACTTGAAAAAAGTGTCATTACATTATCTCCACCATGGGTATCTACATCCCGAAATGATAAAACGAGGGCTATATAAAGAGATGACGGAATTGAGCACAAATATGAGCCTCTCGCTCCCATGTGATCTCTGCGAGATTCCTATGCTTCCACAATACACACACTAAAGTAATATCTCTTCCATAAATAATCATCTTCTTATTATCATCAATATCTACCGGGTGATTGGTAAAGGTATCTCCATCCTTGATGTCAAACTATCCTCAGTCAATAACGTGTGAAGGTTCATGCCTGTACCTCATCTAATACGGAACGTGAAATATGTAATTCCCCCAGTCCTTCTATGGTGGTAGATCTAAGAGGTACTCTACCACTCCAACTCTTCAAATTATTTGGAATGCTCCATGTCATCTTAGATATATCTTGTCACCTTTTCCAAATCACTATAATATACATTGAGGTGAAACCCATATTAGCACATGGTCCCCTTCATCAAACATAAAAGGCCTCTGTCATATGTTAGAATAATACATATGAAATATCCATAGAGTCCTCATTGGATCCTAGATGACTTTCACCTTCGAAGTATTAGCTCAAACCAACTCTAAGGCCGTATGTTCGGACTCTCCCTAGTCAGTCCAATACATCAGTGACCTAGAGGGTCTCTTTTAAAAAACCTCGAATAGAGTCATATTGATGGTATAATGATTGATTTTTTTATACAAAAAATTCATTAGTGGTAGGTGATCCCCTCACCTATGATCAAAATCCAACATTTAATATCATAGAATGTCTTCTAGAACCTAAATGGACTACCAATTCTGGCTAAACATTATTCCCAAGAGTATCTTAGAAACAGATGACTCTGGTAATCCCTTACACAACTAGCATGTGAAATGATAATCACAATTAGAAATGATCATCTGTAGAATTTCATGGAGTCAGACTATCTCTTATACATAGAGGCATCCAACGCTCTCTACTGAATTGTTCTTTTGAATTAGTAAGAAGTGGTTCGACATGGTGAATGGGTCTCTGGTCACCCAGATGGAATCATGTACCACAGACGTACATGGCAAGACCATCAATAATTATATGGATATCAAATCCAAAATCCACTATGGAACCTCAAGGGGTTATGCTAATCCAAATAGAACATGTTGATTATACTTTACATGATGAAAAGAAAGGCATCAAGAGAATGTCTCTAAAACTCTCATTTTCATCCCCTTCAACCATAACGACACAGGATGTCAAGGTGAAAGAATTTCACTATTTGATTCACCTTTAAATGATATTTATGAAGCTATCTCATAACCTCCTCCCTCAACATCATTATAACCATTATGCATCCTTAGAAAAGAACAACATGATATCCACCTATAGAAAATCCATCAGGGGCATGTTCAATTAATATATAAGTACAATTGGTCTCACAATCGATATCCCCAAGTTGTGCCTCTCATAATCATTGGAAGAGAGGAGGGGCAGAAACAAAGGGATGGAGGTAAGATGCTCTATCTCTATCTATAAAGGAAAACAACAATGTGTCTATCTAAATTGATGTTTCATTCATTAACGGTGATAAAATATCCTATATAGAGAATTTTATACCACATTTCTCAACCCAAAAGTACAGAAAATATAGAAGTCATAATCTTCAATGAACTATAGAAATCTCTTATATCTCATGTTGAAATCCATATAAGATAATATATACTTGAGACCCTTGTGATCTGAATAGATGATGAACTACTCAATGATTAGGTAGTGTCGCTGCATATTTAGTGAGAAGACAATAACTACTAACTCAAGATCATGGGTCACATAGTTCTTCTCATGTAGTCTCAAATAACCTGAAACATATGTAATTAAAGCCTACCTCTACATCAGAATGCAACCAATCCTGTTTCATGATGCGTCATGGAACAATATGTACTTGACACCCACCTCTCAAAATATCATGATATAAATACTCATCAATTTATTCCTAATCTATGGAAAATCCTACTGGTACATTTCAATCCACACAAAAAGATTCACCATTCAAGTCAATGCTTTAATGTGTGATGATATCATAGATTAATGAGGTATGAATCTTAAGAAATATCCTACCTACCTAAGTTATCTATGCACCTTTGTCAATCTCTTGGGTGGATCCCAAGCTAACACTACGTCAACCTTAGACGGGTCTACTAGCACTCAATCTATTGAGATGATGGGTCCCAGAAAGTGGACCACCTGAAATCAAAAATAATAATTCAACAGATTTATTTAAATTTTGTTAACATAGAGTATGTCCACAACCATCCAAAAGATTCTCACATGATCTCCCTCAGACGTCGATCATACAAGGATATCATCGATGAAGGGAACCAAAAACTTCTCAAAGAAAGGCTGAATGATATCATTCATGAGTCCCATGAACACTTATAGTGAATATTTTTTGCCAAAGGGCAACACCAAGTACTAATAGTGACCATTGTGGCATTTGAGTTTCTTCTTTTATATATCCTCATCCCATACCTGCAACTGCTGATATCCCGACATGTGGTCAACAATCATGAACAATCATTCTCCTATCAACCGATCTAAGAGGTCATCAATCCTCAATAGTGGATACTTATTCTTCATATTCACCAGGTTAAAGCATTGAGAGTCCGCAAATAACCTAATTCACCCAACATCATTCATGGTGAACAAAAGTGGGGCTATTCTAGGTGAAACAATGGGTCTAACAATGCCCTTACTCTGCACACCATCCAACTTCACCCTCCGCTCGTGAAGCTCTGCGGCATCTATCAGATATGATAGTATAGATACCAGTGTTGTCATGGGATATAGATTAATGTAGAAGTATATCTCATAGAAGGGATGTAATCTAAGAACAACCCTAGGGAAGATATCCTAGTACTCCATCACCACTGTAGGGAACTTGAAACTCACAACATCCAATACACTAAGGGACAAAATATCCAACATTTGAGTAATTAGATGCACCATCCTATGCATGAGTTCAACCTGTGCTTCCTTGTTTACTTTTTAATTGAAAAAGGAAGACCAAGCCCCATCATCATAGACACACCACATTATCCACCTAAAGCATCCATTATAGGAATGATCTATGGATAACTAATCAATTAATAAGAAAATTTCATAAAGCCTTATCACCACTACAAAGATATCCAATCTAATACTCTAACCTCCAAGAGTCAGGTAACACTATAAGCACAAGTGTGTGATCACTACGTCATCTCTAGAAGTAATTTAAAAGCATAACAGTCATGCCATGTTATCAATTGAAATTTCTATATCTCGTATAGGATATGTATAAATAAAGGAATATATAGAACTTGGGTCTATCAGTACTACAACTATGGTATAAAATACATATTCCGTACCTTGTATCATCCCCAGAGATTATGCTTTGTATGCATCAGCAACCTATATCCATCTCCTCTATTGTCCTCCAGCTCCTTGAGCTAGGAATGGGCCACCTATGGTTGGTGGTGGTCATAAGTTATAGAATTTAATACTTCCTATTTCTATACCAAATCCACTAATATGCATGATTCTTTGAGAACGTTCCTTCTTCTACCACTGCCTCTACCTCAGAAGCCCATCCATGGTCTCTCTATAAGCTATACGGAGGGTTGGAAAATCTCATGAAAGATTTCCCATACCATAACATGAGTAGCACTACCTTTATCATGGATGACTAGACCCATTATGAGTGCCATGAACTGTAGATCCTCTATCCAGGGACCTCCTCTGGAAAGGTTTGGCAAGTCTAGGTACCTAAGACTGACATAAGATTCATGTTGTTGAGGTCATTGCTACATCTTTCATACTATTGAAAACTATTTGTTGTATATTCACATCCAAGAAACTCTCAACCACCAAATCTTTATCAAGAACCCTAGCATAAGTAGGAATGAATAGGGTGATAACACTGAATTGAATTTCTATATGCAGTCCTCACTATACAGTATAGGACCTGAATTATTTGCCTCAAACTATATCCATCGAGTACATTTAGTTGTTTGTAAACCTCAATCAATACTCTGATATAATCGTGTTTCCCTACTAGAGCTGTAGAATCTCCTAGATACGTATAACCCTTAGAATAGTATGAGATAACTCCTCTCTTAAGTGAAACTCAAACTCTTACCATGGAAGAGTCAAAACATCATAATACTAGGTCACTAACCCCCAACATCAACCAACTAAGAAAGAAGGATCACCAATAGGACCACCATCTGATCAAATGGTGTCCTGACCATATGTAAAACTCATGTCACCACCTAAAGAAAGTCCTTAGTCACCTTTGGATCGGGCTTGCCTCAGATCGTAAGGGGTATCTGTCACTGAAACTCATGATGTGAACTCATATTGTGCACCTAATCCTCTTGTACTACAATTTCCATCATCTTCTCTTCTGGTGGTGGAATACATGGTGCACCACCTATAGGTATAAACATTGTGAATGGTCAATGTATCTTTTCCTCATCACCAAGGGATCAAACCTATGATCATGATTCTAAATCGAAGAACACATATGTTACATAGTCATCCTATAATAAAAAAATTTATCGTGACCAATGCATATATCTTGAGAGCCGAATCATGAAAGACATGGAATCCAAAACCCATTCTTTTATGATGCATCTTCCATTATTTTTCATGAAACCAATGTTATCTTGTATGGAGTCAAAAAAAGTGATTAGAGTCCTAGTGTATGGATACATCATCTAAACACAATAACTAGAGTCAAGGGAATGGAAAAATGAACATAAAACATTTAACGTTATTTCCCCAAACCAATCTCACATACTATAGTCCTAGGGCAGAACAAATGTTATGATGCCACTCTTTCCTAACCCATCCCACTGGGCCCCTACTGCCACTCCCCAATACCACATCCAATAGGCTAGTGTATGGGGAAAACACTTATCTAGAATATCACTATCTTGGGATGCCTCAACCATTTACCTACACACACACACACACACTATTCAAAGCTTATAAAAATGCTGAAATATAAAATGAAATGAACAAATATGAATGTATATATCTAAATCCCACAACCAGTGTGTTAAAAGAAGAAAAGGAATGTAAACAAGGGGAAAAAAATCCCACTACAGAGAGTCTAAAAAAATGTACACTATGAAAGTAAACTGGGGACTTGTGTCAATTTACCATAGGAACACACCTCAGTATTTACTGTCTCACTAAGAACCATTTGGTATTGGCCTATCAAGGCCTCTATCAAAAGGTAAATCATCAACACAAGGCACGGAATGTTGAGGCAATTCCCGTGAATGGGTGACTTTACAATACCCAATTGGACACCCCAAAACCAAAAAGCATACAATAATGGTAATTGAATCATCTCCATACAGTTATACGCATACAAAAGATATAACACGAATCTCTAGATATACTCAAAAAAGACACACAATCTAAATTAATGTCACAACCATTGTATCCTGACCTCAGAATTTAGCTGGAAGATTCCACATAGAATTTTTTTGAGAGAACACACTCCAGAGTATGATGGAACTGATGACATCAATATGATAGTTAATGATCACTGATTCTCGACATTGTAAGTACACACTGAAGATATGGAGAGAAATGATGCACTGATGAGGATCAATCCAGAGGCCATGGGATAAAACAACAACTCAAAATAGATTACCCTTCTATGCAGAGGATCGGTGCTCATGTATTTTTGGCCACGAAGACCCAAAAAATCCACCTAGGGAACAAAGATGAATAGAATATATCACTTTGGGCCTCATTGAAGGATTCCAAAAACAATATCTATGAAATCCTACTAATTGGATTATTGTTCTAGGAGTAGGATGCAATTACATACCAGCCCTCAAGGAATGGATAAGGGGAACGACTAATAAAATAACATTTCAATGATACAGAGGGAAGGAGATCCAATGCAACATTTAAGGAGAACACGATGTGTAGTAGGGTTATACGATGTGTCCCCAGATTTTGGGTCTTTCCTGTGTAAATGGACCATTTCTCATGTTGTGTCTAATTAATAGTACATTGTGTTTCATCTGTCCCTATTCTCTACTGATGCACCAGTACATGCAATAACCTCTGTAATTTTCTAGACAGTGTACATATATGGGAGTACATGGTGTGCTCCAACTCAAGTAATAAAACCCGTGTATGTATACCTTTTGAGGTAAATGTTGAGTCATGTGGAAGAGGTCACATGTTATGTGACCTTTTCACATGTTTTTTGATAATTATATCCCTCCTATAACCCTATCCCCTATTGGGAGGGGTCCACATTGATCATAGATCCAGAGTACATGTCACGTAGATTGAATGTTCCCAAAAATCATGATCTAAAATGACATGTCTCATATGCAGCTCTACCAACAGATCTGACCAGAACACAGGTCAGAAATGAAAGGGTAATACTATCCAAAACATTCCATCATGGAAACATTACAATCAATATTTCAATCCATTCAGAAAATACCTTCGACTGTCATTCGTCATTGCGTGTTGAAGAACAAGAAATCAAGCATTCATAACACACTAATCCATCACTGGTTATGTCATTGCAACAACATCATGTCTTGATAGTATTTGATATATGAAATCAGATCATTCGGAAAAGAAACTAGTGTTCAATAATCAATTCATCAGGATATGTCAACCCACTAGAAAAACAAAGGATTCCTGCAGTGAATGAAGAATTGGGAAAAAATGCACAACTATAAACAAGATGAATGATCTTCAGATAATGTTATTGTTGGCCTCAATCCATATATGTTAGAATAACCATGTATATTCAATAAACAAAAAGTAATTCTCTTGATACATATCTATAAAAAACTAATCCTAAAATACACATGATCCACTGATCAATCTATCTATTGATTGATTCATATTCAATATTGTAAATAAGAATAAAGAAATAAAACCAAATCAACAAAGTATTACACACATTAGGATCAATCCCTAATGAAGAAATTAGCCACATGAGGATTATTTTCATGTTCCTTTTATTTGTTCTCTCATTGGTCATTGATCTCTGATTCGTTTTTCATTCACCAGCAGAATCTCATTTGACGCTGTCCAACAGTCCTCTGGATCTCTAGGTTTTAGCTTATAAACCTAAAAATTTACCATAATCATGTTTTTATAGAATATTTTAGGTCACAACATCAATCAAATAATATTAATTGTTTTATGTAATTATTTTATTCATTTCTATGCATACGATAAATTTTCTAAAATGCCCCACGTCAACCATGAATATCTTGCACTTAGGGTATAACCCACATTTTGAACTCAACGATGCTCTTAGATTTCTGATGTAGGACCAAATTTAAGATATATTCCTCTTTTTTTGGAAAAATGCTCTCACGTTCTATTTAAGACATTTAATATTTTTCAAACATTTACTACAGGCATGACGTGCCTTAGAATCCCATGTCGTCCCAGCCCTAGGTCTCGAAATTAATCCATACAATATTAAAAAATAAAACATAGAAAATATGAGTCAAAACATTTTGGTCTTTAGAATGGATAGGAGGAGTTTTTTTCTAGGGAAGGGGGAATTTTTATTTATACATGAAGAGAGGGGTATTTTTATAAGAATATATTGACTAAAATAATACATCAAAGGAAAAAAAATTAATAATACAAATTTGACATTATAAATCTTTTATTAATATAATATAATGGGTTTAAGTATTTAAAGACCCTTTATAATTCAAAGACAATATATTAATCAAAATTAAAAGTTTAAAAATGAGAAAAAAATTCTATAAAGTAATACTTTATATTTTAGGCTTTGGAATGTATTTTTTATGTTTCGAGATTATGTTTTTCATATTGTAATGAATCAACTTTGAAAAAAATATATCATGGTCAAAAATCATGTTCTATAAAGTATTATACCATTATTAAAACATTAATGTAGTAATTTAGGATACACCACTTATGTGAAATGAATTATTTTTATTATTCACCCGAAAATTGATTCATTTCAAAAAATTAAAAAAAAAATATCCCTTGAGAAATTTTGACACGATGATTTCAAAAATGATAATAATTTCATCAAATTAAATTTCATAGATAGGTAATTTAATATTTTTTTATAAAAATAACTATTTTTATAAAATACTTTAAAATAAAGTTTAATAAAAATGATCTTATATTTTCTTGGTGTTTTTTAATCATGATATTTATTTTTTGGATCATTAAAATTTATAAATACATAATTAAATCATGATAAAATTTATTTACATCTCCATTTATTATTTTTAGGTAAAATTACTCTTCCCATGGTCAGGTTACTATTTTCAATGGTTAAGTTACTATATTAATAGCCACCTAAAATTTTCAATGGTCACAATACATCCTATATATACCATACCATTTTTTCATTCAATATTTAAATCTAGAATTCCAAATGTTCTATACTTCCATTTTTTGTGATTTTCATTGATTTACAAATATTTTATTTCGTTTGTATAGTACTGGCAGTGGAGGAAATGATTCTAATAGATTTGAGTGATCCATATTTCTTCATTTTTATTTTCAATTTTATATTTTTTTTGTGAATCTTAATGTCTAGAATTTTAATCAGCTTCATTGCTGATTAATGTACCAATTATTATTAATGAAATATATTTTTTTCAATTTATTTATCTGTACAATACTATATAGTATATTATATTAATCATTTATTTCTAGTAAGAAATATTATTTATAAACTCTTGTTTGTAACATTTAACACATGACACAAGTCTTCAAAATGGACAATTTTGTGGCATCAGATGATATAATTTTAAAATATTTCCATAAAAAATATTTTATACTATGGTTTAGGTAATTTAAACACTTATATTATTTGTTTATCCCACCGGTAAACCCATTTTCACCTTCAACGTAGTAAAATATTTTTTCTTTTTTCACTATTAATTATGGCCGATAATTAAAATAAACTTATTATATAATATAATTTAGTTTTATTAGAAATATTGAATTTATTTTAAAAAATTCAATTTATATAAGTTGAATAATGTAATTTAAAATAAAACCCCCAACATAATGAAAATATGATTTTTCATGAAATATATTTTTCAATCATAAGATGATTTAATATTAACTATATGAATTGTAATACTTATTATATAAATTAAAATTAAAATTGATAGATATATAATCTCTATATTTGATTTCAATTATTCTTCATTTAATATTATTATTATTAATTATAATGGAGTGACATTACGAACTTTAAGACAGTTTTAAGGAAAAAAAATTTAAACCCAAAAATAAACTTAAATTAAAACACAATAAATGTATTATTCAAAAGTTTTTATTGGTATTAAATATAAGTAAATAAAAAATTTATACTTTTAATAAAATTAAAATCATAATTTGAATCAATTTATATAAACTATATGGCTATATTACGAAAATCATTATATTTAATTGTTCACTAAAAAGTCAATATTTTCTAAAAAAATCTACAAATTAAACCTTAATATATTTTGATATGATAGTATAAAATATTATGTTAACTTTTTAAATTAATTTCTAATTTTTCACAAAATTAATATAATATTTTCTCCCAAAATCAAATGAAATCATATTTAAAGAAAACATATTTTTTGACAAATAGAATGCCACTCCTAAGAAATTAGTGACAATTTATTAAGAATATATCAATAAAATTATACTCAGTGATATATATATATATCATAAAATATTTAATATTATTCACACACCCCACATTAATGGCTTGGTAATAAATACCATATTTAATATAGTATTGTTTCATGGTTTGTTCAAACTTGGTGTTGCACATCTTTTATGGTATTAAACCAAGATTTCATTTTTAGAATATCGAGGTGTTAAATTCTCCCCCAATTAATAATTTTTATCCCTTAAATTTAATCTTTAACTTCATAAACAATGGATTGACATTTTAAAATATGATTATTGAAATCCCACATCGTAAAAAGGGTAAATAAAACATCATCTTGAAAAGATAGTGGGGGAAGTACAAAGGCCATCTATAATATCACATAACATGGTTTCCGTATAGGAAAAATAATATATAAAGTAAATATATTGAAATTGACGTAATTTATAATGCCCAAATAATTATGGAGGGTGACAAATATCACTAATCATAAGAAATTGAATGATAAAGAGAAATTAAACAACCACAAAACTATAAACTAATGATGAGTGAATAAGACTATCATTACATTGGAAATGAACATAATAGGATAAAATATAAATTTCTTATATTTGAGGAATCCTTACCATAGAGACCAAGACAATACCGAAATATACTTACTTGATAAGTATAATTTCAAAATTTAATCAATTTACACCACAATATATTCTTTTTCTTTAAATAATGAGAATTAAATATGCATTTTTCATGCCTAATGTAATAATATATACATTTAAATGATCACATAACCATAAAAGTGATACAAATATATTTGTCTTTTCCTTATACATTAAACACAACCAAAATGGTTTTCATAAAGTAATTTGATTCCAGTAATGAATAAAAATTCATTTAATGAAATAATACCATAATTTCTAAAATTCATTAGTAATACACAAATATTAAACTAAATAATTCCTATATAAATAATCTTATATACAAAGTAACCTCAATAATCCATAAAATATTATTATTTTAATGTCAATGTTAATCTCATGCCTTTCATCTTACATACCAAAAAATATAATGAACATCTTTGAAATAAAATTAATCACATAGTCAACAACTCACATTCCAATCCCGTAAACATAAATATGATAAAAAATGAGTTCCCATAATTAAATCAATATTTAGGATCATATAAATACTAACGGATTTAAATACCTCAAAAATTTTATAATAAAAAAATTAAAAGTGTATTTCATGTTATCCCAATGAATTTATAATCCTATGCCCAAAAAAATGGATCCCAAAATGCCAGTAATCACTATAGTATACCTTCAATGAAAACATCAAAATGGGTGTTTAAGAATTTTTTCTTATGTTCAACCTTAGTCCAAAAAACACATGATGGTGTCAATAAATCTTATGATAACCTCACATGAATGGAAAATCATCTCTAATGTTATCTAAACCTTTATCTGATACCAATTATAATAGCTCCAAACCCACACTCCCAAATATGATGCTAAAAACATAATCATTTAATTTATGTATTTGGTACTAGTTAATATGGCCCCTTTTTTGTAATTCAATACCTATAACATAAAAAAGAAATATCGGATCACAAACCCACACATGAACCATTATGATTTATATATTTAATGAATAAGAAAAAAATCATCATAAATAATACCCTGTATGTTATGTGAGTATTTTAATCATTATATCATTCTTTTAATCCTCATTATTATGTATTAAAAATCTTCCACAAGATTCATTAAATTATAAATATTTCTAGATAGATATTGTATAGACATCATTATTCATTACCAAGGGATTATTAAACCTAATTAGGGTGATCTCAAATAAACAGAATGGGTAAACATAAGCATTAACAATTGAATGTCATTAGTTAGCATAAGAAAATAAATAGTGTTTTATGATATAATCATACTGTCTGAGATTAAC
This sequence comes from Viscum album, assembly GCA_963277665.1. Lineage (NCBI taxonomy): Eukaryota > Viridiplantae > Streptophyta > Magnoliopsida > Santalales > Viscaceae > Viscum > Viscum album. The sequence continues at coordinate 1,509,808,019 of OY728153.1, read as the reverse complement.
ATAAGAATACTCATACCAATAAATACCTATATCATTATTAACGAAACATAGAAACAATATTTTTCAAAGACAAGAGTCAACGGATTATTTAATAATGAGCCATTTTATTTCAATATTGATCAAGATAATCATTAAAATCCCATATTTATCCTAAATAAAACATGTTGATACCTTGGAAAATTATCTTTATATCACCCTTTTAAATTGAATAACATTCATGGCTGACTTCCTTCTCTATAACATCTAATGAATTTGAGAGCTATAATGTGGATCAACATTCATGTCATGAGCCATAGTGGTGATGAAATTCTCATATATCATGATATAATGGGGCTCAAACCATCATATATGGATCTATAATGGGACTCAACCTTTGTATAAGCTATATTAGGGCCATCCAGAAGCTATAATGGGGATCAATCCTTCATAAAAAATTTCCTGGTACTATAACATTAAAAAAATATATAGATATTTTATATCATCATAAAAATCATTGAAAAATCCATTATTCATTTCATAACATGATTATAATGTGTTATAGGATGGTTTACTATCTAATCTCTTGAATCAATCATAATTCATCTGGATAATAAATAAGGATGGTGACATTTGAACTTATATTAGAGGATTATATATAACATTAGATAATTTTGATGTTGATGAATCATTATAACATTAAAAGATAATTTAATAATTTATTGTTGAAAATTACATTTTTTTAATTTGAGTAACATTATTGGAAGTCATCGTAGTTTGAAAATTATTTTGAAATATCACTAGGAATATTTCTTGTGGAAAATATTCTCTAAATGGTTAACAACATATTATAAATATAAAAAATATAAAACATAAAATAATTAATTTTATGTGAAAATAATTATTGAAACATAAAATGGATTCTTTATAATTTTTTTGGTTATGAAAGTGAGAAAACCCATTGATGTTGTAAATGTTAAAAATAAACATTATTTTCAAGCATTACCTAAATAGAGTCAAAGTAACCCATTTGGAAAACAATAAAAATTCTATTTTAAAATTTTTTAATAGAGGGTAAAAAATAATGAAAATAAGATTATGTAGATAAATTTTTATGAAAAATAACTCTTTTTATGTAATTTATGAAATAATATACATGGAATAGAAGGATTGTTAATCTAAAAGAATGATATAATATCATTATCACATACAAATAAATTTCTTGATATTTCATCAATAAATAAGTGAGGAAATTGAAATTAATAATTTGAAACAAAGTTATAAAAATTGGATAATAAAATATATTGGGTTCAGGAAAATAATATCTTGTCATTTCTTCTCAAATTATCTTGAATATAAATAATCCCAAAATGAAAGGAGTTTGTAACATGAAATTTTTTCACTTTAGTAACTACTCAATAGTAAAGATCGTGAATGAAAAAATTAATATGAATATTATAATATAATTAAAATAAGGATAATCATAATAAAACTTATCAAAACTTATTTATATAAACATCATAATATAATATAGAATTATAAAACAACATATGTCCCAAAGAGGACAACGTTTCGATAAGAAACCCTTACAATGACTATAACATTGATGTGAGAATTATATAATGAATTGAATTTTTAATTAAATGTAAATCAACATAAAAAAATTAACATAATAATTTATATAATAAAAAGTCACTATAATCATAAACATTTAACATCAAATATAATGAATAAGTAATATCTCCAACTAAAAATAATTTGGGTAATGAAATTTTTTACCATGAGGTAACCCTCAAGTAAAATCCCCAAACATGAAGTAATTAATATTAAAACATAAAATAAAATGATTTATAATGGATTCATGATATTGAACTTATAATTGTATCTATATAAATTATATAAATAAATTTAGCTGTGTAATATTAAAATATGGTTCAATGAAGGAAAATTTAGACGAGGTTCCTTACCTCGAGTCCATACATTCCATGTATGTCATTTAATTCATGTATAATAAGCCCTTTTTAATTATTTAATTTCTTAAAAAAGAAAATTTTAACACGTTATACATATTTTATTTAAATTATTAATTTTTAATGACATATTTTTATATATAATTTGGTATGTCCACTGCTATTGTTTTGTAGATACTCAGTACATTATTTCAAAATGACTTCGGAGTGTTGAGCATGGTCAAAGTGTCCAATGTCAAATAATATCAGTAATAATATTAATAAAATAATCAAAATATTTATGGAAAACTTTTATTTTTAAATTCATTAATCAATAGTAGTTTTCAAAAAGTAACTAAATCTCCATCATTGAAACAGGAGGTTATACATGAGCATGAGATACATTTCCATTTTTCAAAAATTATATGAAATGATGGTAGGTATTTTTTTTACATTACATAATGGAATAAATATCATTAATATCATATTATTTATTCGAATATACTTATATATTCCATCCATGAAATGTGGTGATGAAAAATGTATCTGAATGCTTCATAGATGCGATAATCTACACACACTGATGAATGACATTATCATTTCATGGTAAATGGAGTGGGAAAAAATGAAATGATATATTATCTTTTAAGAATTATAAATATATCATTAATATCATATATATATATATATATCATATATATCATATAAATTTATTAAAATTGTCTGTATTACCTTCCATTAAAATTGTTAGTTAAAAATGAATCACATCACTTCGCGAGGAAATATTCCCCCGTACACACGAGCGTCGTTATAATATCCCACATATAATGGAAAGTAAGAAATTATATGGGTTATTATAATATAAAAAGTATATTTATATTAAATATATCATTTATATACTTTAAATAAATCATTTTTATAATCCTTGAGTGGTGATAATGAAATCTGAATTACATCTGTTTGTGAGGCGGTAGTTCTCCGTACACACAAATGATGGTTTTGTTTCTCATTTGATGGAATATGAGATACATTTAGGTTATTAAATTAAATTAATAAAATATAAGTATTTATTAGATGTATATGTTATTATATCATCATAATTATAGAAAATTTCAATGAGTTGGGAGAATAAATGAAATGAAAATACTTGGTTAAGCATGATACCAATTCTTCGAACAACCTTCTTAGGATAGCACCAAAAGACATCATAAAAATAATTTATTAAAAAACAATGGTATCTAGTTTATGATGAAGAAATTATGTAAGGTATTTTGGTATTTCATTATTGAAATGAATAGATTAGTTGGTATGAAAAGAAGAAGAGTGGGGCAGACCATTCATAAATTGGGGAGTGGAAACACTTAGATGTTTTGGAAATAATGGGGCTCAAACCATCATATATAGAGCTATAATGTGACTCAACCTTTATATAAGCTATATTAGGTCCATCCATGAGCTATAATGCGGATCAATCCTTTATAATAAATTTCCTAGGACTATAACATCCAAAAAAATTATAGATATTTTATATCATCATAAAAAACATTGAAAAATCCATTATTAATTTCATAACATTATTATAAAGTGTTATAGGATGGTTTACTTTCTAATATCTCAAATCAATCATAATACATCTGGATAATAAATAAGGATGGTTCCATTTGAACATATATGAGAGGATTATATGTAACATTAAGTAAATTTGATGTTGATGAATCATTATAACATTAAAAGATAATTTAATAATTCATTGTTGAAAATTACATTTTTTTTAATTTGAGTAACATAATTGGATGTCATCATAGTTTGAAAATTATTTTTGAAATAGAACTAGGAATATTTCTTGTGGAAAATATTCTCTAAATGGTTAACTACATATGAAAAATATAAAAAAATATAAAACATAAAATAATTAATTTTATTTGAAAATAAATATTGAAACATAAAATGGATTCTTTATAATTTTTTTGGTTATGAAAGTGATAAAACCCATTGATGTTGTAATTGTTAAAAATAATCATTATTTTCAAACATTACCTAAAGATAGTCAAAGTAACCCATTTGGAAAACAATAAAATTTATATTTTAAAAATTTTTATTAGAGGGTTAAAAATAATGAAAACAAGATTATATGGATAAAATTTTATGAAAAATAACTCTTTTTATGTAATTTATAAAAATCATATACATGTAAGAGAAGGATTGTGAATCTAAAAGAATGATATAATATCAGTATCACATACAAATAAATTTCTTGATATTTCATCCATAAATAAGTGAGGAAATGGAAGTTAAAAATTTGAAAAAAATTTATAAAAAGTGGATAAAAAAATATATTTGGTTCAAGAAAATAATATCTTGTTATTTCCTCTCAAATTATCTTGAATATAAATAATCCCAAAATTAAAGGAGTTTGTAAAATGAAATATTTCCACTTTAGTAACTCCTCAATCGTAAAGATCGTGAATGAATAAATTAATATGAATATTATAATAGAATTAAAATAAGGATAATCATAATAAAAGTTATCAAAACTTATTTATATAAACATCATAATATAATATATAATTATAAAACAACATATGTCCCAAAGAGGACAACGTCTCGATAAGAAACCCTTACAATGACCATAACATTGATGTGAGAATTATATAATGAATTCAATTTTTAATTAAATGTATATCAACATAAAAAAAGTTAAAAAAAATTATATAATATAAATTCAATACAAACATAAACAATGAACATCGAATATAATGAATAAGTAATATCTCCAACTAAAAATAATTTGTGTAATGAAATTTTTTAGCATGAGGTAACCCTCAAGTCAAATCCCCAAACATGAAGTAATTAATATTGAATCATAAAATAAAATTATTTATAATGGATTCATGATATTGACCTTATAATTGTATCTATATAAATTATATAAATAAATTTAGTTGTGTAATATTAAAATATAGTTCAATGAAGGAAAATTTAGATGAGGTTCCTTACGTCGAGTCCATACATTCCATGTATGTCATTTAATTCCTTTATAATAAGACCTTTTCAATTATTTAATTTCTTAAAAAAGAAAATTGTAAAACGTTATACATATGTTATTTAAATTATTAATTTTTAATGACATATTTTTATATATAATTTGGTATGTCCACTTCTATTGTTTTGTAGATATTCAGTACATTATTTCAAAATGACTTCGGTGTGTTGAACATGGTCAAAGTGTCCAATGTCAAATAATATCAGCAATAATATTAATAAAATAATCAAAAATTTTAAAGAAAACTTGTATTTTTAAAATCATTTATCAATAATGGTTTTCAAAAAATAACTAAATCACCATCATGGAAACAGGAGGTTGTACATGAGCATGAGATACATTTCCATTTTTCAAAAATAATATGAAATGATGGTAGATATTGTTTTTACATTACATAATTGAATAAATATCATTAATATCATATTATTTATTTAAATATACATATATATTCCATCCATGAAATGTGGTGATGAAAAACGAATCTGAATGCTTTGTGGATGCGATAATCTACACACACTGATGAATGACGTTATCATTTCTTGGTAAATGGAAAGGGAAAAAATGAAATGATATATTATCTTTTAAGAATTATAAATATATCATTAATATAATATATATATATATATATATATATCATATATATCATATAAAATTATTAAAATTGTCTTTATTACCTTCTATTAAAATTGTTAGTTAAAAAGGAATCACATCACTTCGCAAGGCAATATTCCCCCGTACACACGAGCGTCGTTATCATATCCCACAAATAATGGAAAATAATAAATTATATGGGGTATTATAATATAAAAATTATATTTATATTAAATATATCATTTATATACTTTAAATAAATCATTATTATAATCCTTGAGTGGTGATAATGAAATCTGAATTACATCTATTTGTGAGGTGGTAGTTCTCCGTACACACAAATGATGATTTTGTTTCTCATTTGATGGAATATGAGATACATTTAGGTTATTAAATTAAATTAATAAAATATAAGTATTTATTAGACATATATGTTATTATATCATCATAATTATTGAAAATTTAAATGATTTGGGAGAAAAAATGAAATGAATAGACTTAGTTAAGCATGCTACCACTTCTTTGAACAACCTTCTTAGGTTAGCACCAAAAGACATCATAAAAATAATTTATTAAAAAATAATGGTATTTAGGTTATGATGAAGAAATTATGTAAGGTATTTTGGTATTTTTTTATTTAAATGAATAGTTTTGTTGGTATGAAAAGAAGAAGAGTGGGGCAGACCATTCGTAAATTGGGGAGTGGAAACACTTAGATGTTTTGGAAATAAAAAGGTTTACCCAAGTTTTTCACTCACAAAAAGGTTAAAAAATGTGTCAAAATCAGTATTTAGATGATATAAGGTGAAAATGTTCCATTAAATAACTTTTATACAAATTTTTATGTCATTATAATATTTATTGTTTAGTCTACATCAGGTAAACCCATTATTCCCCTTAACTTTAGAAAATATTTTTACCGTTTTCAATTTTATTTATGAAACAAAATTAAATTTAACTTATTATATATTATATATTATTATTATTCCTAATAAATAATAAATTTTACCAAATTAAATTCATATAAGTGGAAGAATTTAATTTATAATAAACCTCGTGGATGCGATGATAAAGTAATTTTTCATAAAATGTATCTTACTTGCATAAAATGATTTTATAATAAATATATGAATGGTAATAGTAATTATAAATATTTTAATTCATATTTATTGGTATATAATATATATAAATTACATTTAAATAATTATTCATTATGTTTTATTTTAATTAACTAAAATAAAGAAACATTATGCACCTTTAAAATGTTTTTAGAAAAATCCTTTTAAACCAAAAAATAATCATATAATAATATATAATATGAATGAAAATTAATTTTAATTGGTATTAATAATTAAAAATAAATAAAAATATTGTTACTTTTTATAAAATTTAAATCAATACATGACATATATTATTGAAAATAAATCACTATTTAATAAAAATCCGCATTTTTCACTATTCACTAAAAAATCTATATTTTCTGAAAAATCCCAAAATTTCACACTAAGTTAATTTTTTTTATAATTTCAAAATTTAAGTTAATTTATTGAGATTAATTATCTTAAATTTCCTAAAAATAATTTGGATATTTTCTCACAAAATTCAATGAAAAGAATCTTTAAAGAAAATATATTTTGGATGAATACAAAGTATTTTTTAAAAATAAATCCATTATTTACTAAGAATTTATCAATAAAGTTATATTTATTAGAATATATATATATATCTCATAAATATGTTAATAATATTCATAACCCAAAATTATTGGCTAAGTTATAGCGGTCACATTTAAAATTATATTATTTCCTGGTTCTTTTAAGCTTGGTGTTTCTTATAGCGTATGATATTGAACATATATTACTTTTTTAAAATATTGGGGTTTTAAAAAATGAAATTATTTTTAACAGTTTCTGTATGGTAAACATTACATTAGAAAAAAACATATCTCACAATTCTAGGAATGGAATTATGGGTTTATATGATGTTTATTAACATAAGAAACATATTTTACAACTGTTGTGAACATTTCTACAGCATTGATCCATAATAGATTCCATTATAAACATATTTCTAGTTATAATCATATTTATAACCAAGGAAAATTGAATCATAATAAATGGGTGAGCTCATATGCTCAATAAGAGAAAATTTGAGAAAACAAATTGGAGATTATATTTGATTATAAGATGAGAATATGAGTATAATCATGATATTTAGGAAAATTATTCCCAATAAATAACAGGACAAAAATAAGTTAATAGGTATTGGAATATACTAAAACATAAATAAAAAAATGTGTGGAAACATTAGCCAATAATTATGATCCTTGATAGCATAACTAAAGATAAATAATAGGTACTAACCTTTGAAACATATTTCAAATATAAAAACAATTAGTATAGGGAAACATCACATTGATGAGCCAAACCATCATTGAACATGAATATGAGAAAATACAATTTACATGTGAATTCTTATCTCCTAAGATAGAAACATTCAACGAATGCATAGGTGGTCTATATAGGGCCCCATATATAATCATCCATACTTATGAGAGAAACATTAAAACCATTTAATTATCACACTAAAAAGAAACCATATAAATAAAATCGGTTTCATAAAAATTTCATATAAAAACCATTCAATTTTTATATTGTGATGAAACAAAGGAAATAAAAATGGTTTCACATTATTTTAAAATAGAATCACTAAAATAAATCATTCACAATAACAACATGATAAACCCAAGGAAAATAAATCGTTATCCAAAGTTAATCGATAATAATATTTCCAAATACCATTAATTGAAGATAATAATCCATATGGTTTTAAAATTACATAGAAAATGGGTATATTATTATGTAAATAATTTTCCTAATCAATAAATTTATTGTTTTTTTGGTGAACTCTATGGACTGTCTTTATTGAAATGTTCTCACCATTGTTCCATTATATTGGTCAATGTTTCTAAGGAATCTTCATACCTTTGTGTGTGAAAATTTTAATGACACATGGAAATATAATATTCCCATTCATAAAACATAGAGGCATATTTAAATTAAATAACTTCATATTTTTTTACCTGTGAGGAGCACATCATTAATTCTATCAAAAATTTCATGGAACATAAACATGGTGTTATTAATGGAATGAGCATATGCTAAAGCTAATTTCCATGACAACATCACATTGGTATGGAGTCCCACCATGGAATATTTTTGCTCTCTAATTACATAAATATTATCCCAAGAGACATAAAAATTACCAAATACAATTTAGAAATATCTATGTGCACCGATTATATAGGTACATTCATATATGTTCAACAATTAGAAATAAAATGTAATTCATAAACATAAGAATTTCAATTGAAATAATTAGGTTCTATAATCTTACCTCATATCATAATTAATATATATTTGATAATGATTCAAAATAGAATAAGAAATTATGTATTTTGAACATTAAAATCTGAATAAATAAGATCAGTCACAAATTTAGTGCTATATAAATATAATCATGAAAAATGGCAGAGAATTGGGTATAGAAATAATATTTTAAACTTGTTCTTTAATGAATCAGTTTAAAACTATTTAATAATGAACGAACATAGTGTTTTCTTAGAAAACTAATGGAAACCTAGAATGGGTATCCCTGAAAAATTATTTTTATATGAAATAATAAATTGGAGAAAATACTTTACAATAGTGTTACAAAAAAGGATTTAGTGAAAGAAAAGTTCCCCTTAATTAAGCATCAGTTTAAAGAAGGAATTTGAAAATTTTATTTACGACATGTATAGTCCCATAAAAAATAGATAATAAGGTAGGTATATATTTAATATATATATATATAATGATTCTAGAATCATTATAAGACATCAAATAATATAAAAATTTAATTTTGATAGATAATTGTCATAACTCAATGAACATTTTTCGGTTTAGAGAGATCCCCTAGCATAAGTTCCAGAATCATTCTGTGCATACACTTGTCATCATAAATAATCTAATTATACCGAGGGTGTCTGTCTCATGATTCCAAGGTCGGTTCAATTGTTAATAATTGTTGATGTTATTGAAAAATTGAAATACGACACCTAAGGTAAAATAAAATTGTGTTCATTAACGTATAAAAATTTAAACGGTCCCAAATATCTATATGTGTTCCAATATAAGGAAAATTCATTTAGTAAAAATGTTATGGTTAGTTCATTTTGGTTGTTTTACCGACCACCAAAAACTAGTTTCACTTTATCTAGTATTATGACTACATATTATTTTAAAACTATGAACATATAATAATAAACCTATTTATGTTACATTATACAGTTATATGTAAATATGATCCTTTTTTGAACGTGGTGATATAAAAGAACTCATCATCCACTTTGGTGTTGAATCAACCTAATATGGGTAACATTTTTATTTTTACTAAAATTATAGAATATAGGTTGATGGATGATAAATATTCCCTTAACAGAACAATTTTTTTGAATATATATGATTCTATAGTTATTATTCCATGTGAATTGAATTATTTGTTAGAATGAGGAGGAAGAAAAAAAGTCTTTATTGAGGGTGCTTGAACACCTTAATATTTTTCAAACTATATTTTTTCAAATGAATTTAAACTATTTGATATTTTACATTACATATAACAAAAATTTAATATGGCATTACATTAACAAAATAGTATAAGTGATACATGTCAAATTATTAAAAAAAATTATATGACAGTTATGACTTAGTAATATGAATAGAGGGTATGAATATGATTAAATAAAATTTTAAAATATATTGAATAAACTTGTATATAAATATTTAGTCTTTGAAGAAAAATTAAATAAGAATAAAAATTAAAACTATTTGAAATTAAAGGAAATATTTCTCTAAATAATTATTTCTATGAAATAAAACATGTTTTACCATAATAAATTAAACAAACCATTTTTCGTGAACTATTTTAATCAAATTTATATATTATTTATTAAATAAAATATTTTAAAATCAAATTATGTTTCTTCTAAAAATGTGAAAATAATTATTCCAATTTTACACTTAAAACATTATTTTAATAAGAAGTCATTTTCTCACCTATTTTTTCATATATATTAAAAATAATTTATGATACCATTAAAAAAATTATTTTATAAAATTATTTTAATTTTTTATATCATCATCTCAGAAATATGTTCGAGCGATGTTTTGAGAATTTTCGGAAAAAACTAATTTTTTAGTGAATTATAAAAAATACTGAATTTTAATTTAAAACAACCTTTTCCTTTAGATTATTTATAAAGGTAAACTATAATTTAATTTTTTTAATATAAAATTATTTCAAATATATATCTATGAATCAAATTTGGTTATGTTGAATCATTTTTATAATTAATTTTATATAAAAACCTTGTTAGCTTTTGAACATTTTTTTAAAACCCCATTTTAACAACGCGTATTTTTGATTAATGAGAAATTAAATTTACCCATTATGTGAATGGAATTTTGAAAAATGGAATAAATATATTTAATAATAATAATTTATATTATATAGTAATATCAACTTAATTTCTGACCAAAATCAATAATGAAAAACATTAATAATTACTTACCATGGTTATGGAAAACATTGGTTTACCTAGGGGTGAAGATAAAAATATATTTATTAAAATGACATATAAATATGAATATTTTATTATTTAGATTTATTTAGTCTCTATAATATCTGATTATTGATATTACTCCATTATGGATCCTTTTGGGATGAGAAAAATATGGGTAAAAATTTTTCTTTTCAAAACAAATTACAATTGTACCACTCACCTCACATATAAAAAGGCTCCCACTCTCCTCTTTTATTAAAACTATGATACCCTTTTGTTAGAAAAATTCTTCCCAAATATATTCATTTATTCCATAATATCACCATATAAGCCTTATTATCGATATAAATCCATCATGTGAAAGCTTTTGTTGCAATCCTATGGAGGACACCTGAAGAAGAGGTAACATTATTCGAAGAGAGTTTTTTATATTATTTAATCTTACACCTCCTTAAATTATTTTTAAACCCTGATGATATAAAAATATCAGTATAATATATGTATTTATGGGTGTTAATGTTAATCTCATGTGTTAAAAACATCTCCATAGTCATTAAATTTGTTTTGAAATCATCATTCATGTGTATGGCGGACTACCATCTCGTGTAATGATGTCATTAATTTTTTCATTACCACCACTCATATTTTGGGTATAGTAATGGATATAAAGTATATATAATATATTTATAAAACAAATACACCTATTGATTATTATATCAAATCTTGATTTTTAATTTACGTACCATAGGGGATATGATAACATAGCTCTTATGTACGATAGACTACCGCCACACGAAGCGATGTTATTGGGTTTTCACCAATGTTTTACATGGAATACAATAAGGATAACATTAATTATTATATGTGATATACTTGAGATAATTATGATATTAGTTATGTAATTATAATTCATGAAATGTATTGTATCATATTCTTTATTAATTACTCACTAAATGAATGATGATAACATTATTCGTGTAAATGTGAACTACCGCCTTCCCAAACTGATGTGACTCGTTCTTTTCATCACCACACCACATGTATGATATTTATAAGTACATTTAGGGTAATAATATTTTATTTATTACATTATTATAATTATATAATGATGAAATACTACTTACCTCCATTGCGTGATGATTGTTGAAAATTTTAAACGTTTCTCATGCCTACGTACGACTTACCGTCTTCATGATCATAAAAAACTATTTTCAAAAAACCATATTTCATGATTGGTATTAAAATTAAAATTGATTTTTAAATATAATAATTACTTAATTATTATTTTTATATAGATTATTTAACCATTATATATGTAATAGTTACAAAAATAACAAATCAAATCATATTTTAAAAACAAAGTGGTTATTACCTAAAAATAGATTTTAACAAAGAATTGGTAATAAATTGTTAATTAATGGTAAAAATTAAATAATACATGGTACTATATATAATTTTGTTTCTATAATAGATTTATAACATAGTAATATTTATTATATAGGAGGTTTGAATGCGTATTAAGGAATTCAGAACCAAAGGTATGAGATTTATATTCTCTTTTTTATTTCAGGGAGGCATATGAAAAATCAGAACTCCTTTTTTGTTGTTTTATATATACTAAAACATTTAAATTTTATATAATGAATATCATGGTTTTAATAATATTCAATGTTACATTTGAAATTATAATTTAATGGGGCTTACAATTAAAAAATTTTCTAAGGCGGTAATGGATTTCCATCTCACATGTTAGTTTTGTTGGATACATCTCATTTTTACAACATCTTTCTTATATGATTTACATATAAAATTTATCAATATATTTTATATATAATATTATAGAAATTTTGTGGATTTACATATCCATTTTATAATATCTATATCATAGGGTTGATGGTTTAATAGATACCCATGCAGTGATGGATCTTTCTCACAATTTTCCTTCCTTGAGACATTTGTTTGATTATGAACCTATCATCATCACGAAGTGTATATAAAGACCCATTTAAATTTAATACAATTAATTTATTTATTATCATTATATTAAATTTTTCCATTTAAAAATAAACATTTCTGAGGATTAGTGGTAAGGGTATTATATTAAAATTACATCATTCCTCTGGATTTCTCATGATTATGATTCCAATAATTAATTCTAATGATAAATATCTCAATAAAATCATATATTTTATTATATAACAGTTATTTATGGAGTTTAAATGTTTCCATTTATTATCTTATAATTATTTACTCAATAGTTAAAAAGAATATTTTGATGAAAACCCGTGTTTATTTCCCTTATCAGTTGAAAACTGTTTTTCTTCCAAACCTATTTTTTCTAAAAAGTTTTTAATTTTTTTAACGATTTATAAATTATTTTTAAAATAATTATTTATCCATGTTTAAAATTAAAAAAATTGTTTGAAAATGAATCTCCCTATCATTTTATAAATAATTCTCATTTGGATTTTACCTAAACTTTTGAAGGAAATATTGTCTTAACATGTATGACATGTGTGAAAATTTTCACCATCGTGAGATCAAAAAGTTTTAAATATTCCTTTTTATATTTCAAATTTTATTTTAAAATTAATTTTTTTAATATATATTTAGATTTAAAATATATATTTTTTATGTGGAATGCATATTTTCTGTAAAAAAAATTTAAATTATTTTAAATCATTGATTATAAGATTCAAAGGATATTTTCAAAAGAAAATATTTTTAAAATGTTTGATATTTTTGGAAAACATATTTTAAAACTGGAAAGGATATTATATTCAATAAATGTATTAAATTATGTTTAATTCAATCTTTATAATTTAATAGGTTAATTTTAATGAAAATTATTCCCAAAATATGTTTTGAATTTTTATTTTTAAATAAGTTATTAGGAACGTTATGCTATTTTTTAAGAAATATTCAAGTGATATTTACATATAATTCTTTACCTATCATAAAATTATTTGATGCTACTTATGATTTACTAGGGATATGATCCATGTATACCATTCTTATTATTTCTCTGAATGGTTTATATTTATAATGGCCGGATTTTTATGAATTTTATTTCTCTTCCTTGGGTTATACCATGAGTAAATGATTATGAAATCTTCTTCTATTGTAACATGTTATGCTGTGATGAAATGATGAAATATTAAAACTAAACCTTTTCTACAGGTTACGATATTATGAAATTATTGTGAAACCCATTTCATTTCATGGGTTATGATTATATGAAAGTTTTATTGTCTGGTTCCCAACATGTATATGATTTTTATTATGTTAAGGTAGTTATGTTATTACCATGGAATTTGGAAATGTTATAACCAAGGATGGTGGTTATGTTATAACAACAGAGGGGTTGTACCTATATCTCCCTCTTATTCATTAGATAAATATTTATATGTTATAATATAGATAGGATTATAATGGGGAGTGAACCTCATTCTATATGGTACATCGTCCATTAGGATGGTATTGTGAGTGGACCTTGACTGCTATGATATTTTCGAGAGTGAACCCATTCCACAATTATTTCCATCTCATTGAGCCTTGAAAACTATCAAATGATTTTCAATGTTTAATGCTAATTTTATACTCTCATTACTCATGTTCTTTGATTTTCATATGATTTGTGTCTTATGAAATACCAATTTTAATGACATGACTCCAGATAGTGGTATTTTAAATTAAGGGTATGGTTTTATTTGTTTAATCTAATTTCCTCATACACTTATTATATTGTTATGATTAGGTATCTCTATTTTTTAACCTTACTAAGCTGGTGATCTCAACATTTATTAGGTTTATTTTTCCAAGGTTATGAAGAAACATTTTATGTTGGGTTTTTTTTCAATAGTAGTAAATGATGATATCAATATGGTAGATGATGAAGATCATTCACCAAAATATAGGATTTTTATCTAGTCTATAAATACTCTAAATTGTTATGGTCCTTAGGAATTTGATTGTGTAATGTATAGAATATTCATCTAAAAAGATGTAATATCCATGAATGAAAATATTATTTCACTATCATTAGTATCAATGGAATTTTTTAATTAAACTTATGAATATTGGAGGGAATACTTTATTGAGATCAATACGTATGTTTATAAGTACATTTATAGGCCTTTTATTATGTGTAATTCAATAGATGAGTCAAATTATAGGAAAATTTCCATGAATTTATGTATTGGATAGAGTGATTGGTTTATATAAATTTGAATCCTTATCTTGATACAATAAGTAAATGTTTCGTTAGAACATATGTACAAAGGTGTAATAACATTTTAAATGGTGAATTAATATAGACATGATCAAAAAGGTGTTCACGAAAATGGGCCTTGCCAAAAACCTAATTTTACACTCCTAGTGGATATTCATTGAAAATTCACAAACTATTAACGAAGCTTCATGAAGGATTTAAAAGATAATCATGATGAATATTGCATGATAAACTTAAGGTGTCATAGATTAAAAATTATATGTACTTATTTAGATGTACTGAAAGCTATTTTAATGATTTATTTGTTTCCCATTTTGATTATAATCACTCAAAATTTGTTTTTTAACCTTAGTTATTGGTATGAACCCTAAAGAACAATGTGAAAATTGAAAGTGACAAATAATGTTTGGATTATAATTGAACTATGATGATGACTAATGTGAAGGATATTATCATAATGCGTAATCCATTATCATGGAAAATGTTTAACAATGTGAACCTTAACAAAATCATCGTCTCAAAAAATAAAAGAGGGATATAGTTCAGTGAGAGTTCAGGTAGTGGAAACCATACAGGAAAGAAGATTCAGTTTAATATGTGTCCAGAATGTGGGATGAAGTACTCAAGGTAATGTCGAATAAGGGAGATAATAACTTTTGGTTGTGTGGTATGCAAAAACGAGTTTCACTAAACAATGATATATTGTATAAATATTATATAAAATAACCATTATGAATACTATTGATAACATTTCGAATTTTATACACCGTTATCATTCATCTTACACCTGATATGTGAAAAAAATAATTTTTTTGAATAAATGAAGTATTTTTCAAAAAATGAAGATTTACATCGTTTTTATGGTGGAAACATTTTAAATCTAGTTCTGGACACTCATAGAAGATATATTTGACAATATAAACTTTTAATTTGGAATCAGTACATAAAAAATTACCTTGGATAAATTTTTTATATTTTTCTAATAACATTCATATTTTGATGAATAGTGAAACTACTCTAAATTTTAATTGAAAACAACTTTTTTCATCAAAATAATTTATATCGATATTATATATTATCGAATGGTTTTAAAGTATAAATTGAATATATTTTTATAATTTATGACAATTTATGTCATTCTCAATAATTTTACATTGAATTCATATGTAAAAACATTTCAATATTTTGCAATGTTTTAAAAAAACCCCATTTATTTCGACCATTAGATTAATTTTAAATTAATTATTGAAAATTTTGTTTTCTGAATTTGGAAAAATGGATTAAATATTTGGAATATGAAGTTTCAGATTGTTTAAATAGGTACTTTTTATTTTTGGTCATTATGAATAGTGACATTAGTAATTATTTTATTTACCATGGTAAAAGGGTAAATCTAGTAAATAAGGGTAAAAAATTAATATTATAATAAATTAAAATACCCTAACACATTACATAATCCCATTGGATGAGATATGTCGGTCCATGATCATACATCGGTCAATTTTGGGAACCCATTAATTCAGATGGATGTAAAAATGACATTTCATAATATATAATTTATTGTAATGATAATTATAACTAAAACATATATCTTTTATTAAAAAAAATTTAATATTGTGTTATATTATAGATATAAATGTCTATATATAGACATTAGATAGATAAAAATATTTCCTACATTGGTGTGTTTTATTTATAATTTTTAATCATTAGATAAATAATTTTATTTATGACACAATTATGATGTATGGATTACCTCATTGGTGAAAGATTCCAATAAATGAATGTATAAATATTGAAAAAAATTAATTTGAATAATTTTATTTCCTCCATGAATTTTATTCATGATATTGACATATTATATTTGAGTTTATGCTTTATTTTGGAAGGAATAAGGTGGTTATGAATTTTGAAAAAAAAGTCATGTACGAATAGTGTCCAAAATTTACAGAATTCATAACTTAAAACAAAAAAAAATTATTAAATGATATTAAATTCATAAAAATATAATATCCATCCAATTAGTTTATATAAGTCAAAATACATCAGAAATAACTTTTTTGTGGGTATTTTGACATGATATTGTAATTATCTTAACCCATATCGTGTAAATAACATGATATCATGGTAATAATTAAGGGTAAAACTAATATGATAATGATAAAAAAATATTAAAAACTTGTAAAAAAATCATTAGATGATGTTTATTAGAATCATAATCATCTTATATTTTATTTAAATAAGATTTTGATTATTTTGAATTGGAATATAATTTATAATATATAAATATTTTGGAACTTTCTTAAAGTGACCCTCTCCTCTCTTATAAAAGGGAACATCCTCCATATCCTCTTCACTCAATTTTGAGACTTCATTCTTGACCAAACCCTACCCATTTCACTTCTAAAATTCCCTATTTACATTATATAGATTATTTTCTTCTCAAAATAACAATTATAGTTCTCTAAGAGAAAATTTAAAGGAGGCATGTCGAGGAATACGTAATCTCTTCGACCGATTCATTAAAATTTATTAATTCTTGTACTTAATCTTATTTAGTTGTTTCATTATAATGTAATAACCTCATTATTAATAATATACTGATATGTTATTATAAATATGAAACAACCCTATTTAACCTTATATCCATCTTATGAAAAAGGAAATCATTGTGCGTGTGTACGTACGACATACTGTCTCCACACCGTGGTGTAATCTGTTTTTCACCACCACCTGAAATGGATGGGTATAATTGTAGAAATAAGAACTATATATGATTATTATAAAATTATAATAATTTTTAGATATTATAAACCCTACACTTCAATACTGTTCAACAACTATAAGAACGATATCGTCGCTCGTGTGTACGTACGACTTACCGTCTCCACGACGTGATGATATTCATTCTCCCTGTTAACCATTATATAATGATTAAAAAGTATATATATTATATAATCATAGAATATATTAAAATATAATTATACTGGATTTATTTATATATATGTGTGGGAAATTTACTTAATTCCATTCTATTTAATAAGGAAATGAAAACAATGTTTTTGTATATGTACAGCCTACAGTCTCCATGATCGGTGTATTCCATTCCAGATATTGATCCATTATATATATATTTACATACTAAATATATATGTTATATATATATCATGTTTCACATTCTTTATGTAATTAAATAATTATCTATGAAATAATATCATGAATAACAATTTCATACACGTATGATAAATAAAATGACTTTTACCCAAAACATTGTTTTAACATGGAATTGTCAAATGAAGGGGTAATATAAAGTCGTAAGTGAATTATATATCATATAATAAATATGATTATGTTTATTTTAAAAGTAAATAATACTTTTAAACCCATTATTCATGATATTTAGACACATACAAAAGAAATTGGACCTAAGGTAGGGGTAATTTTGTAATCTCTTTTTTTCCAAGATTGTTTATACGTATGTATTTTATAGGGATATTTTCATCATCCATGACCATGTTTTAGAAAAATGTTTTAATAAAATGTTTACTATTATTCTATTTATTTTTAAAGTCATTTTTACCCATTTTTTACTTTAACTACATGGTATGTAAAGAATCTTTTTTCAGTTTACCAAACACAGTACTTTTTAATTTTTTGGTAAAAGTTTAAGGAGAATGTATTTTCTTATACAACATGAATGAATTTTTTAATATTCATAATGAATTATTTCCATGACGCTTACTAGACATTATTTCAATTTTATTTTCAACTAAAATTTTTTTCTTTTAAAATTTTGCTGCATTCTGAGAAAAGAAAATGTTTTTGAAGCGGAATGGATATTTTTTTAATAACTATGTTCAAGTGGGTTATCAAAATTATTTTCCATCTAATATGTCACTCTTTAAATAGTTTTATGTTTATATCCCTATTATTTATTTGTTTTTATTGACTTTATTATGTAATTATTTTTTTGAAGTCTGTTTATCTTATATGGATTATGTTATGATGACATGATGATTAAGTATCCCATTTTATTTCATGGGTTATGCTATGATGAACGATATACGTTTTTACAACACATGTAATAGTGATTTTATTATAAGATGGGTGGGACCAATATCTCCCACCAATTCATTGGGTAATGATTTATATCTCATGATATAGACATGAATGGAACAACATGTAAATCTGGATCAGTAATACATGGTTGGATAGAAAAGTAAACCTGATTCAGTAATGGACTTTGTTCATTATGATGGACTTAGAAGCAATGACATTGATACTATAGAAATATTAATATTTTCTTATTAGTTTACCAAAATTACAAGTTTTATTCCAACAGTATTCTATCATGGTTAATGTTCCTTTACGATCCATGCCTTAGGTACTACCATAATTTATGTCATTGCTCAAGATTTTTTTGTTTAAACTTTTAGTTCAATGTGTTATGTTCAAATGTTTATGGTCTATTTTATGTTCCCCATGGTTAACCTTTATGAGCATTTGAGCACACCCTTTCTATGTTATCATTTTCCCAAGTTATAAAAAAGGTTTTATGTTGGAAAAAGGGGATGATCTTTATGGGAGATTTTGAAGTTCTTTCACTATAATTAGAAGATTATGTTCTGAGTTTCTGAAGATACTAAACAAATATGATCATTATGAATTTTTTCTGTGTCATTTATTAAGTATTCCATAATAGAAATGTAATTTTCATGTACGTGAAGATTTGGTATCTACAGGTCGTATCAGAGTAAAGGTTTTGTAAACCATTGACAACTAGGATGTGAAAACTTTAGTGAGATTCCTTGAGATATTTCTAAGGTATGTCTCGGAATGAAACAAAGTTTATTTATAACAATGTGTTATATTTTGATAATTATAGTAACAGTCATAAATAATCTCGGATTAATCTTAAGATCTCATATATTTTAATTACCCCCCCTTGATTATTTTGTTTTCTTAAAATAAGTTTTTTCCTCTTAGACTATTCTTTTTTAGTTTTAGTCAATAGAGGGAACCATAAGGAATAGAGTAAACATTGAATCTGATGAAAACAAATTGTGACTATGAGCAAGGAAATTGTGTAATGACTAGAGTGAATGTAATTTTAATTATACCAAATCAGTCATCATGATATATAATTAACAAGGTGAACCTAGGTGGTATTCCAATGTAATTGAATAAGTGGAAGATGTACTTTCATCCATGTCCCCATTGTGAGGATAATAGTGGAAAGAATATTAAGATTCCAACATATCAAGAAGAAGGGAAGAAGAAGCTTGAAGAATGCATCTAATGGAGGAGAATATGTTGTCTCTTTGGGAAAAAGAGTAATAGAGTGATGAATTGTTATGGAGTTCAATGTCTTATATGCGGA
The DNA here is from genome assembly GCA_963277665.1 of Viscum album. NCBI lineage: Eukaryota > Viridiplantae > Streptophyta > Magnoliopsida > Santalales > Viscaceae > Viscum > Viscum album. The sequence continues at coordinate 1,509,787,247 of OY728153.1, read as the reverse complement.
AAACATGGGCCTTACCCAACTCCATTCCCAGACATAAGGATCTACTTCTAAGCCAATGATGGACTTATTAAATGCCTACCATTAAAGTAGATGGATTGAATTATTTATGTATTTGAATCCATGAATAGTGGATGGTGAATTATATAAGAGTTATCAGTTTACGATTTTCGATAAGGATTTTCATGAACATGTTGAATAGTTATAATTAATAAGAAAAGTGAATTAATTAAAAGGTGATATTCCAAATAAACCCATGATTAAGAGAAAGATAACCCTTAATATGAGCATGATGTTGAGATACTCATATTTGTGTAAGTATATGTTAGATTATTTTTGATACCATAGAACTGGTTAAAGAAGTTTTTGAAATGTAGGTTATGTTGTCATGAATGAAGTATACAACTTTTTAGGACATAAGGAATATATCCAATAAGTTTTGGAATATGTAAACATGCCTTTTATCAGTAAGTTTATATGTTAAATTTGGTTATTACCATGACTCAATAGAATTCATGATGATGTCATTCAAATTTATGTAATGTGACCAACAAGATCTATCTTAGGATATATAGGGGTTAAATGATGGTATTCACATGCTTGTTATATAACCTTTCTAGTAATTTTTTTTACTATGAGATAGGAAAGAAATATTTTTGACAAGCCTAAATGTTGGAATGGATTATGTTGGACATGAAATAGTATTGTTTAAATATATATTTTTTTAATATTATTTATGGAATGTTATAATAGTATAGTTTTAGAAAAAGGAGAACCCGTAGTATGGGTGGTAACCAATCACATTGGACAAGGCTGTGGTAATCGAATCAACAAACTAACTGCAATAGGCCTTTATTACATACCATTGGCCCAAAGGAAGTCCATGTTTTGTAGAAATTTGATTTATTTTATTAAGTGACATGATAGATGAAGTATAAGTCCATTTTTGGAACCATGTATGATTAATCTCACTATATATGGACTTATGTATATTTAATATCTTGTTTTATCCTATTTTTGATAGAGATTGATGGAATTACCTATCATTCTATACCATTATATACTAACACTTAAAGAATGAAAAATTCAAATTCATTTCTTTAAAAAATAGTTGACATGGAAATTGTTCTAGGAACAATCAATGGTACTGAAATCAAGAAAGTATTCATTCTAATAAAAAATATTCAACTTTAGGAAAAGTATCTTGAAAACTAAAAATGTTATCCTAGTACTTTCTTATTCGATGAATCAGATTGTCCCTTAAATCATTTCAGATTTTTGCCTTTTTTGAAGTTAACTTTTTCCAATCCCTATTCTCTATCACTATTCATCCAAACATGATGGTTAGATTTCTCTTCCATATCAATGTTTTCACTTCCCACCTATTGTATCCTATGTGGAATACAAATTATGAGTTTCTTTGGGTAACTTTTATTTTCTAACATTCATTTTTAAAATTATAGTTTAGTATTTCTTTTTATGATGCTGGTTTCTATGAAAGAAACTTTCATGTAGAAACCTATTTATAACCCTGATAAATTTTGAGGGAGAAATTAATTTTAATGGCGGTAGAATATAACACCCTTAAATTTTATGAGATATATTATTTGATGTCTTTTTTTAAACTATACTAAGAATAACTTGCTTTATATGCAAAACCATGTTAGCTTGTAGTATACGCATCAATGTTCTTGACTTGTGTGAAACAAAATTTCATGTTCTTTTGATAGAATTAATTTCCCATAACACTGAATGTATTTTGTGTTCAATTTAAAAAAGAAATATGTTGTGATTATTTTATATGCAACACCAAAAGAAGCATGCACTACAAGCAACACTGACATGACTTGCGTTATATGCAAGAGTGAACTTCCTTGATAGCTTGTGTGGTATACAATACCATGTTTCACTAGAAAATGATATATTATTAAAATATTACATAAAATTTACATTATGAATTGTATTAACTACATTTTATTTTTTTATAACAATATCATTCATCTTACAGAAGATATGAGAACAAAATCATTTTTTTCGGATAATAGATGTATTTTTAAAAAATAAGCACTTTTACAGCCTTTTGATCGAACACCCTTTATAAATATAGTTTTGACACTTTTCTAAGTTATATTTGACAAGATAATGTTATTCTTTGGAATTTAGTCATAAAAATTTACATTGGATAAGTTTTTGATATTTTTTGATAACATTCAAATTTTGATGAAGAGTGAAAATATAATAAATTTTAATAGAATAAATATTTCTTCATAAAAATAATTTATATAATTAAATATTAGTTAGAATGGTTTTTAATTATAAAAATAATATATTATTATAGTTTAAGAAAATTTAAGTCATTTTTAAAAATTTTACATTGAATTCATATTTAAAAACATTTCAATCTTTTGCAATGTCTTAAATGAACCCCCGTTTTTTTCAACAATGAGATTATTTTAAAATTAATTACTACATCTTTTGTGTTTGAATTTGTAAAAATGAATTCCATATTAAGAATCAAAATTTTTAAATTGTTTAAATAGGTATTTTTTATTTTTGGACATTATGAATAGTAACTAAAGTAATTATATAATTTATCATGGTAAAAGGGTAAATCTAAGATGTAAGGGTAGAAAATAATATAATAATAATATTAAACTGCCCTAAAAATTTCCCTACTCCTATTGATTGAGATATTTATTACCACTTACATCCTTGGGTCGATTTTGGGACACCATGTATTCACATGGATGTGAACATGCCATTTTATAATAATTAATTTAATGTAATGATAATTATAACCAAAACATATATCTTTTATTAAATCGATTTTAATATAGGGATATATAATAAATATCTATGTATATAGATAGTTATTGGAAAGAAAAAAATAGTTCCTACATCATGGTATTTTATTTTTAATTATTATACATTTGATAAATATATTTATTTATGACACAATTATGATGTAGTGATTAACACATTAACGAGAGATTCAAATAAATGAATTTATAAATAATAAAAAACGTAATTTTGTTATTTTTATATCATACATGAATTTTAAGGATGATATTGACTTATAATATTTGATTTAATGCCTTTTTTTGAATGAATCAGGTTATTATGAATTTTTTAAAAAGGCAAGTATAAATAGTTTCCAAAATTGACACAATTCACAACTTAATACATAAAATTGTATATTAAAAGATATTAAATTCTTAAAAATTTGATATTCATAAAAATGGTTAATATAGGCACAAATATGTAATAAATAACTATTTTTTGGGTCTTTGGACATGATATGGTAATTATATTATCCTATAGTGTGTAAATATATTATATCACGTTACGATTAAAAAGGGTAAAATAAGGGTAAAACCAAAAAGATAAGGATACAAAATTTTCGAAACATGTCTAACAATTATAAGATGATGGGTATTCGAAAAAAAATCATCTAATATGATAGATAAAAAATTATAGGACCATTTTATATATAAATTTAATTTAGAATAAATTATTAGTTTGGAACTTTCATAAAGTGCCCCTCTTCTCTCTTATAAAAGGGAACCACCTCCCTCCCCTATTCACTCTATTTTGGAACTTGAATCTCAGAAAAAACTGACTATTTCTCATCTAAAATTTCTTAGTTACATTCGAGAGGTGCTTTTCTTCCCAAAAGACCAACTCTGGTGCCCAAAGAGGAAATTTAATGGAGGCACATCGAGGAAGAGGTAATCCCTTCTACCAATTCATTCAGATTTATTTCTTCTTCTACTTTCACTTATTTAGTTAATTCATTATAAATTAATGAAATAAGAATAAAAAATATACTGATATTTTATTTTAAATATTAATCAAACTTATTTAACCTCGTATCCTTCCTGGGAAAATTGAAATCACCACGTGTGAATACGTGTGGCTTACCGTCTCCTCGCCGTGGTGTAATCTGTTTTCCCCACCACCTTAAATGGATCTGTATAATGGTTGAAATAATAACTATATATGAATATTATAAAATTATACTAATTATGATATATTACATATCATCAACTTCAATACTTTTCAACAACTATAGAAATGATTTTGCTGCTCGTGCGTACCTACAGCTTACCGTCTCCACGATGAGATTCATTCTCCATGTTGACCAATTAAGAATGATTATAAATTATATATAATAAATAATCATGAAATATATGACATAATAATTATACATTATATACATATATAAGTCATTCACTTACTTCTATTCAATTTAATATGGAAACAAAAACAATGTTCATGCGTACATACGACCTACCATCTCCAAGAACGGTGTATTGCATTCAATTTATCCATATGTTATATAAATTTATATATTGAATATATATGATATATAAATCCTTTTTAAATTTTATAAGTCAATAAGTCATGATCTATGTAATAATATCAAAAATAACAAGTCCAAACAGGTACGCTAAATAAATCGATTGTTACCCAAAATGTTGTTTTAACATTGAATTGACAAATGAACGGGTAATATAAAGTCAAAAGTGAATGATATATGATATAATAAATATTATTATAGTTTTTTATAAGTTAATAACATTTTAAAACCCACTATTCATGTTTTCCTGACACACATATAAAATATAGGACCAAAGGTAAGGGATAATTTTGCAATCTATTTTTTATTGATAATGTTAATACGTACTTATTTTCTGGGGATCTATTCATCATCCATGTCCATATTTTATAAAACTATTTTTATAAAATTATTAATATTCATCTATGAATATTTAAAGTCATTTTTACTAATTTCATACAGTTACTACATGGTATGGATGGAATGTTTCTTTTGATTACAATACTAAGTACTTCTTGAATTTTCTGGTAATAGTATGAGAAGAATGTTTTTTTACATACACGACATGTATGGATTTTTACGTCTTAATAATTCTTTGTTTCAATGAAGCTTCCAATACAATATTTCAAGTTTATTTTCAACTAAAATTATTTTCTTTTAAATTTTCGTGGCAATTTGAGAAAATAAATTTTTTTGGAAGAAGAAATTATATTTTTCGTCAAGAACTATGTTTTAGGGGTTTATCATAATTATTTATCTTCTAAGATGTCACTCATTAAATAGGGTTATGTTTCTATACCTAGTATTTATTAGTTTTTAATGTGTTTATGGTGGAATTATTTTTATCATGTCCATTATTCTTATATGAATTATGTTATGTCGACATGATGTTTAAGATTCCCATTTTATTTCATTGGTTACTCTATGATGAATAATTTATGTTTTTGTGGCATATGTAAGAATTATTTCATTATGAGATGGGTGGGACCTATATCTCCATACAAACAATTGGTAATGGATTTATATATCATTTTAAAGACATGACTGGAACAAAAGGTAAATATGGGTCAGTAATACGTGGCTAGAATGAAAATTATGCTCAGTTCAGTAATGGACTTTGTCCACTATGATGGTCTTGGTAGCAATGCCTTGGGTACAATAGAAATCATAATATTTTTTTATTAGTTTTCCAAAATTAAATGTTTTATTCTATTCTCATTCTATCATGTTTAATGTTTTTTATAATCAATGCTTTATGTACTGCGAAGATTTATGTCATTCCTCTTGATATAGATGTTTAAACATAACATTCACATTTTTATGATCAAATGTTAATATTCTATTTTATGTACTCCATGATTAGCCTTACTTAGTATTAGAGCTCATCCGTTCTATGTTTTCCTTTCCCCCATGATAAAAATAAAGGTTTAAGGTAGCAAAAATTGGGAACACCTTTATGGGTGATGTTAAAGATCGTTCACCATGGTTAGAAGATTATGTGCTGAGTTTCAAAAGGCAAAAAATTAATATACTCATTGTGCATTGGTGTATGTCAGGTATTTTGTATTCTAAAAAATAAATATAATGTCCATATATGTCAATCATGGATATATACACTCCTCACAATGTATTGGTCAAACCAATACATGGAATCTCTTAAAGTCCTAGTTGAATGATTTCAAACTACACAAAAAAGGGTATTCATAATTAACATTCCATAAAAGTAGCATATACCACTTTTTAAGGAGGTTTGGGTCATGCATTCCCATTCATCCTATTTATGAGATAGATCTACATATATTTTCTCATAGAAATGAGAATTCTTCTAAAGAAGGGACCTGACATATGTTAACCCACTAATAATCTTTTTTTGGATAAAAAATGCTCCCTATTTCTAAATTCCCCTTGAGAGTTTAAATTTTATACAAGGAAATCTTTTATAATTTTAATGTTGGTTACCACATCATTAATTCCTAGTATTAAACTACAAGTAATGTATTCACGCATTTACCATACAATGTTAAACTAAAAGGAAAATTACCTTACCACATGATATTAAACTACATAAACCTTTCATAGACCAATGAAATGACACAAAATCACCTTGTTTGTCCATTCTATTGACTTATAAGGAATTTAACTTACCAACCATGGACAAGTTTTCAATTTAGGAAGAGAATACGGATCCTAGTGATCCTCACATCAGGTAGCAGAACTCAGCACCTTATGGTGTTCTGGTCCATCCTGGGCATGATTTTACCACATCATTAATCAAGGCTTGAGAACCTCAAGTTGTCATCTACTACAATTTCATCTCCCCCTAAAAATAATGTTGGAGTTTTCCTAACCATTGGTATCCAAATTATACTTTTGTTAAATATTTCCTTCATACATGATCCATGTACATGATTACCTTAAAATTCATACACTATTGTCAATACTATAATACCCTAAACATTATCAATTGATGGTAAAAATATCAAGACATTGATTTTCAAGTAAAAGAGACACAAAAATTTTCAGTTTGAAAACCCGCAAATGGAGACCTAAGTAAAAGTCAAGCCATAGTTTTCTGAACTATTTATATCCATAGTTTAAGGAAAAAATAAGTTATAAATTAATGAGGTGTAAATCTAATTGGTCCCACTGTATGGACCAAGTAAAAGTCTATCCATGCTTGTTGGACCCTCTCATACAAAACAATTTTAAATCAATGGTTCCTCACATATCCTCTCATATAACATGTTCACTAGGTGGTGACACAACTTTAAGGGTACTCAAATTCTTCATTAATATTATATTTTCTATAAATTAACTTTTTTTATTTCAGCATCTCGAACTACTGAAAACCATGCATTCCACTTAGAAGAGGATACTAGACATCAAGAGGCCCTTTGTTTGACTATGAATGTCTATATATGGTTCTTGTATATGAGCGCTCATCTATCAATAAAATGCATCATAATCAAGAAAAAATTGATTTCTAATCCTTTTGATCCCTGACATCCATGTGGTGGAATATTGTACTGTAGGGTGTTGTGGTCCATCTCCATCATGATTTCATATTATCATCTTTATGATTCGATCACTTTAGACCATGATTTGAAAACCCTATAACCAAACTATTCAATTGGATTTTCATGCTCAATATTTCTTCTCCGTATTTTGTACCATTTCACAATGCCAGAATGAAACACTCCATTACTAAAACATTCAATGTACCACACCATGTTATTTGAATCTATGCGTAAAAGGGCCCACATCTCCCATTTAAGTGATAAACTATGCTAGGGTTCCAAAACCCACCATGGATATTCTATTCCTCAATACACAACTTCATCTCCTAGACATTTGATTCTTCACAAATCATTAATTTTTCTTTAAAGAGAGGGTGGAAAAAAATTACTTCATCATGCATGTAATCCTTATGGTCTTCTACTTAAGGTCTTAGATCATGAAATTGATGTTTTACCATACTTATATGAAATGAAGTTCATTCCTTCTGATCTTTGGTAACCTTGTAAAAGATCCCAACACTTTCGGGTGTTTGGGTCATCTCCACTGTGTCTCCCCCATTTCTTATTTATCGATTCAAACTTTTGGGTTATGACATTCTCAAACCATACCTCAACCATCTACATGGACTTTGCTTCGCTAATATTTAACCATCTACTCATACCATCTTTTAAATATTTTTTTATCCTTGGAAAAGAGTGGGGACATATCTGTTTTACCATGATAGTGACACATATGGGATTTTACATACAAACCCAAGGAATATCCTCTTTGATGTATAGGAACTTCACTCCATGTAAGCCATGGGAAAAGTGAAATAGAATTTATCACCTTAGGGTGTTTTGGGTCATCACTATAATATACTCTCCATATTCCATATTCATCATTCAATTATTTGTGGTAAGACATTATTCTTGATAATATTTTATATCCTATAAACTAGACATTAAACTGAATAGAATATTAATGTCCTTACTAAAAGATATTAAATTGCATGTCAATTGTCACATCAGTAAGAGTATAAAATATATAGAATAATTACGTCCTTACTTTATGATTTTCGTCTTCATTGATAATTTATTTACTTCATGATTTTTAAATGCACGGAAAACATTACTTCACAAATGGTATATTACATGTATTAGATGGTCTGATCTAAATGACCCTAAAATACAACAACAAAAGGTCCATTCTAAAATATTATGAACTACGCCAACTGAAGGTCTATTCTAGAATAACCTAAACTAAAGATAATCCATGTTCTAGTTCTCAGTACCTTAATATATCTTATTATAAGAGGCACAAAACATGTATGGTCAAAAACCTCTAAGAGGGAGGCCTGAGAAAAACTTGAGTTCATGCCATCTAAGCCTTCTACTATATGAAATGTAGGAAATAATTAGAACAATATTAATAAAATAGTTAATGTTGCAATGGATCATAATTTTCCCCTGTAAAAAATAAATATACTCAAACTAACTCCATTATCTTCAAAAAATGATTGAGCATTCTCTATCGATGGAAAATATTTTATCCCAATTATCATTTTGCTTAAGTCATGTTTATATCATGAAAATTTAAGCATGTACAAAAATGATGAATATCATTTTGGGGGGAATTTATGATAATTTCATAAGAAACATATGATTTATTTTAAGAACTATTATATATGATTTTATGTTTACATGATATTATGTACATGATGTTTATTATTGATGATTTATACAACATCTAATTAATTAAATTCCTTGTACATCATGAATGAATGAAATATGGACCACAATATAAAAAATTAAAATATTCATTCATAGAGAAGATGTAAAAAAAGAAAAATGTCCAAATTTTGGAGGGTCTATAAGAATTTTATCAAAACAATGATATTGGTGATCAAACTTCACTAAGATTTGATCATCTAAATTCTCGAAATATAAATGTTTTTTGAGATAATTGTTAATGGAATGTTGAAATGCCCCTCACCTTGCCTCCTCCGCCACCAAAATATGATGAAGAGTCCTGATAAATGAAGCTAACTCTTTATCTCTTTTTTAAAATGTTTTCAATTAGTAATTTGATCCCAAAATATGGGATCGAGTTGCAGCTTTGCAAACTTTATACTATGTTATTTCTACATTTAAGAGGCACATTTGATAATTTAATTCAACGGATATGTGTTGTCTCTGCTCGATTAGATCTTAAACTTCCCTCAATGACTTGCCTAGATAATCTTATTCACTAAAACTATGCAATACCCTCTCAAAATATTATAGTTGTTTTTGGGTTAGGATGATTTTTAACTTAATATCATATTATTATCTGCGGTCAAAGATACTCACCCCCAAATTTGGACATAGTTAGAAAATTTGATCCTCTTAGACATAATAGTTTTGTAGGGGAGTTATAATGATCGAAGTGGGAATATTATATCATATAATTATGTGGCATTTTCCGTAATCTGTAACTACTAGGGCTGGTTTGTTAGAAAGGGGATGATTTGCTATGAAGATGGAGAATCTATAAGTGAATTCACATTTGATCTTATCTCAAATGATGAATCATATATTACTCATATTGAAGTACCATCCTCCTAAAAAAAATATTCCCCACTAATGGAATCGTCATCTACAGGAAGAGGACGCTTCCTTGAAGGCTTGCCCGAATCATTAATTAACTACACTGTTGCTACAGAAAATGCGGTATGTGAAGCACATAGTTTTTCTATCTGATAGACCAGCCAATCCATTACACCACTTGGGTTGGATTCTGCATAAGACTATTAATTATCATAAGATAAGTGGATAGGGGAGCCAGTAGGTGGAATTATAATCTATTCATTTTTGTCTTCATGTGCGAATATAAGCCAAAATTGGTGGGTAATCCCATGATTTCATTCCCCAGACACAGAATATCAGGGGAGGGTAGAAACCCTTTGAATGAAACTAAAATGTTGTAAAAGCATATGGGGTATATAGATCACAAATAATTATCTTGTCCACAGGGCTCATGAGAACCCCATCCTGAAGAGAGATTGTGTATGATCATTCATCAGGCAAACCACCTCCATTATCGAAAATTGGCATGTCTGGTGTAGGAAAATGCTTACAGTTGAAATATTCAGACCAAATCAGCATGAAAATCAAATCATTAGGTCCGAGAGACATCACCTATACTCCATAAATATAAATCCACATGTGAAAAAATGAGGCATCAAGGATCTCAATTTTTATTCAATTTGTAGGAGTGGAAATTCCCCATATCTAGTCAAGAAAACATGAAAGGTCTACCGATCCTATAAGGAAATTTTAATTGTTGATTTTTTCATATGATTTAGTGGAGGTGATAAAGAGTTAGTATAGCCAAATTAAGGGGCCACCCCTCTAATAATTGATTTGGAATCACAAGAATGTTCACCTGATTTTCTAGGAGAGAATCCCTAACTAATAAAATCCATCCATTTAGAAAAATGGAGAAGAAACCCACAAACCTAAGGCTCATGTATATCTCCAGTCTCACTCAGTAAACACATGTGATATACTACCATGACATAGAGTTTTTTCAATACGATGATGTGATATTGTGATCCTATATAAAATGGTATCAGTAATGAAGTAAATCGCTTAAATGAGTCCCACAATGGTAAATAATGGTTTTTGAAAATTCCATTGAGGAGATGAGTGAGTTTATATTCATATCCATCCTTAATTGACCTTCCATATTGTTAATCATTTCCGTTTCTAGGAATTGATTTTTTGCAGGGTCATGATAAACATCCTCGGTGGGAAGGACAAGTCATAGAAATCCCCAAGGGTTGACAACCCACCCAGTTTATAGATATCCCAATGGTCTTTTAATAATTATCCATGAGGATGATGGAATAAATTTTTTCCAAGGAATAATTGGATAATCAGTTATTTAAAATGATTCAATTGATGGTAGATGATAAACTGAGACATCCATACATCCTTGTAATGGTGAAAATCATGTAGCTGATCAGAGAATTATGATCAGCTTTGGCTAAACCAAAAATTCATTCGCACACATAAGAAAAAATACAAATAGATAATAGGTCCCATTTAAAGATCCATATGATTCTTGGAATATTCTTGGAGGAGATAAATATTATCTAATAACATTTATCAATGGGATGGTGTGAAATATTGTAATCATCCACACCCTGAGTAATGTTCCCTAACTTGTAGGAAGACTCTTGGGTGTTAAAAATGATGAATTAACATCCTTTATTAATTTTCATTTGACTAAAATCTAGGGATAATAACATGAACTAAGATAGAAGGCTACAGTTATATGAGGGAATTACATCATCATCCAACAAATTGAATCCATTTAATTATATTCTGGTGAACAAGGGGGTCACATTAATGATTATACTAGAGAATCCTCTATAAAAACACATTTTTATAGAACAAAAGATACCAGGGGTTCATAGTTATGATTCCTTTAATTCATTGATCTATGGATAGATGTGGTGGATCATGTATGGAATTTGAGTACATCTTTATAAAATCAATAATTATTCATTAAAAAGTGTAAAATCAAATCAAAATAGGTGCATGTCCCCAAAGACATCATGAGAATCTCATAAACCAAGAAGGGATTCAAAACCACATGAACTAGTAAAGGTCTCATGAACCGTATAACCCATGGAGATCTTATAGATGACATAACCCATGGAGTATCTCATGAAGATTTATTCTATTGTGATACTCATGATCATGTGACCCTATGATGGTCTTGAAACTCCCATAATTACAGAGTGATCATGTGACCAAGGTAGTGGTTTAGGTCAGTCTCATAAGATAGTCAAATAGCTAAGGACCTGGGTCATAGTTTAAGAAATTTCAAAAATTTGATTCATGAATGGTTCGAACAACTACATTGATAAAGTATCCAAGTACCATGATCACATAGAGAGATCATGAGAATCAGTTCTTGCAATGTAGTTCAGTAAAATATGTCTTGTGATCAGTTCATGTAAGGTGTTTTGGTGAAAGTTATCTTATGACAAGTTCTTACAATGTAATCATGTGACTGGTGTAATCATGAGATATTTTGAGGCTCAGAGTCTCACCTAAAATGAGCTTCTCAATCATCCCCTATTTATAGTGTTATCTACCGAAAGACAATAGTCACCTTTTAGAACAAACATCACCTATGAACCCAATCCACAGAAGCCCAAAGGACTAAGGAATGCATTTATATTCCTCAGAAATGAGTCATTGTCCAAAAAGATGTCACTTTTTAGGGAGGAGGGATATTTGTTGACTCCCACCAAATGATCATTAGAAAATATAGAAACTATGAAATACCTATGGAAGGTGAATTATTTTCTCCACAAAACAATGGAATAGATGGTAGAATGATTATGAGGATCATGAAACCCTTAAAAGGAAACACATTATCAATACCTTGAAAATCTCAAGAAAATAGATCATGTCTATTGTATGATATTCTTTTAATCATGGGAACCCCTTTTGATAAGAGCTCTTATACATTCAATGGTGTCCTGATAGGTGCAGATGACCATGAAGTGGCTTCTATATGAGTTCCTATGATCATGTGTCTTGATAACTGATAGACACATGAAAATCATGCCAAACCCATTATAAAATCATTTCTATGAAATATAAAACCCTCATGAAAAAGAAATTTACTTTAATCGTCATGTGATGTGCTCATAATATCTACATGATATAATGAATCCCATGGTGGTATGTTCATAGTGTCATCCAAGAACATTTTGGCATGTCACCATCATCATGAAAAGGGTCTCATACATGTCCATTTGATTTTGTGATGCCCCTATAGATATATAAATATAAAGAAGTGTTTTCTATGTTAATGATCATGCATCACTATGAGATCCATCATTAATCATGAGATGAATCTCAAGAAATGAAGGTGATTGTACCAGAAAATTCTCACATGAATTCATGAGATCTCTCGTACATGTAAAAAAATAATTATATAAAATTGTAAAAGGTGTAATCATTCCATTAAGACAAGGTATGACGATCTTCAACCGAATTGATCCATGCTTTCTGGATAATAACCACAAATACAATGGATCCCCACCAGATAAGACACTTTAGTCTCTTGAGAGTCCCATTATATGTTTTCTTGACCTATCAATTGTTTTCTGAAAATACCCCTTAGTCCCATAAAGAATCATTTAAATGTAATATTCAATTATGTGAAAGCCATTTCATGGTCATCTTGATCATGAAACACACTAAAAAAATATCTGTCTCACCTTCTGAAGGATCTTTGTCTTATCATCATGGTTGTGAGAAATATCTTTGATCAAATAAGGTCCAATAAAAATTAAAATTGGGGAATATTATCACATTCATTTTAATCATGCATCACCATGAATTAATCACAGAAGGATCATGAAAAGTGCATGATACAAAAATCCCTCAACTGACACTAGCTCATATTTTCACGATATGAGCCATGAAGTGAATCAAATAATTGGTGATATAATTCATTTAAATCACATCCACTCAGTATAAAAAACTCACACATGATAGATAATTTTATATAGATTTGAAGGGAGGACTTCCCAAAATAGAAAGCCACATGATCCCAAAGGACTTTCACTCTGTGAAATATAGATAATGGACTAAGGGGTAATTTTGTATGGATCATTGATTTATATGATAACTATTTATATCATAAGAAGGAATTTCAACATGTTATTAGGATTAGGTGAGGCAGTTTCCTCATTTATATTGGGTCACACCGAACATATATAAGATAATTATTGACCACCCATGAGGCATATAAGTAATAAAAAATAAAAAATATTGGAGATTTATGTGAAGACAGATACACCGGTATTCATGTAAACCACATGACCTACCCAAATCATGCGAAAACAACTAGACATGTCATCCATGTAATGAGGTACTCTATTTTAACACCATTGGGATGATGAAATGTCCCTTGGACATGTCAGGAAAGTCACACGATGGCCTATGGGTAGGCCACCCAAGTCTTACAAAGTCCTCTTGATTACCTTCCATGTCTTTCTATGTCCTCCAGATATGTCACCCAAGCCATGAGGTAGCTTCAAAGAATCACACCAAGATGTAATGATGTCATATTAATATGTTATCGAAGTTATGTGATAACCTCTAAACATGTCACCAATGTCTCAAAATATCCTCTAGACTTGTCATACATATTATGAAAGCACCTCTTGAAATTTTTGTCCTGATCATGTGATCTCCCCTAGACATGTCATTCAAATAATGTGACATCATTTAGAAAATTGAACTCGAAAATGTGATTCTATTTGGAAATTTCCTTTTGTAAAATAGTATATATGTAGACATCCTCATACATTTCATATTGATATACTTTGACATGTCATGCAAACAAACAAGACACGTCTGGAAAAACATCCAGACATGTTTGAAAAATGCCCTAGAGCTGATAAAATGTATTAGTGTATATATTTGGGCATAACCCCAACTAAACAATGATAACTTTGATTATGATCCAAAAAGGATATATAAAACACGTTCTTAAGGAATGAGATCCAAAAGTAACCCAATTTGGTGTCTGCCCCTCCATGTCTACAACATTAAAACCATTAGTACCTAATAGCTTATATGGTATTATCATTCTTCGTTACCCACTAGAGGATAGATAAGATAACTAAACTGTGAGTAATATGATTCCTACCATAACAAGGATACATGGGACAAATTCTTAAGGATCAAGATCCATATCAATAATCTTATAAAGGACACCCTAATATGTAGGTCCCACATCCATATATTAGAAGATCGATTACTAACCGCCCCTTGTTTCTCAAATAAAGAATGGATCACATAGGCCTAGGTATTTTTAAAGATCATATAATTCACATTATAAATCCCCAATATCACTTGAAACCTGAGTGTATAAGCCCCATTCAGCAGAATGATATGATTTCCCCATACAAGGGAATATTCCATGGGGTATGTCCCAAGGAAGAGATAAAACTGCAATGACACGAACTCTCTATAACTAGGATACATTGGACGCCTTCCTATGTTTCATGATTAATACTTATTTCCAAAATTCCCTCATATATTTCTTTTTTAACTATTGTTAAACTGCATGGTTTCAATAAACTCTTTGGGTATTTATTCTTAATGTAAATGATATATATAGGACACCTACTGAAGGTTTAATCAAACCCTTGACATATTTATTACCCTCAGATATAAGTAAACTCCATATTTCTAGGTCATATGTCCTTAAAACAAAAACAGCTACCCATTTCTAATCATTAATGGAAAAAGATGAAGAACCCCAGATACATATAGATAGAAACAATAATAGTCCCCCTTTACACATGGAATGATTCAAAACTAGAACATTTTTATTAGGTTAATAGGTCAGATATCCAGACATGGAGGTGACTCATATAAATATCTTAAATCTATTAGAGAGTCCTAGAGGAGAAAGAAATTCCCATCAAAAGGGTGAGATAAGCTCAACCTCCTATCCTCTTGACCAATGTGGGTTCCTAAATTCTATTGGAACTACACCCCCAATTGAAAATTTTAATATTTAAATAAGTTCTATACCTATTTATGGATTTTGGATATATTAATAGATTCTATAAAATTAAAAAATTGGTGAACCTGATGTGATGAATTGTGCTTGACATTCAACCCCCCATAGTCAATCCTCAGGACTACAAAACATGATTTCCCAAAAAAATATGGATCTAAAGTATATATATATAATTTATAACATAATTATTCATATATATTAATTATATAATATATTAATTTTTAAATTTTACTTATATAGGTGATATTATAATGTTGCTCATGTGT
Organism: Viscum album; assembly: GCA_963277665.1. Lineage (NCBI taxonomy): Eukaryota > Viridiplantae > Streptophyta > Magnoliopsida > Santalales > Viscaceae > Viscum > Viscum album. The sequence goes on along the minus strand of OY728153.1, from coordinate 1,509,771,041 downwards.
AAAGCACACTATCACCTCACGAAGGGATGTGATTTGTTTTTCACAAAATCATTACATGGAAGCTAACAGGGTTACTTTTAATGAATATATTTTTAAAAAATAACATAATTATGATATTAATTACATAATTTACTTTAATAAAATATAATATAACATATAAATTCTCAACATTTCATCAATATAAATTGACAACATCGTTCATGTATGTGTGGACTGCCGCCTTCACAAAGCGATGTTACTCTCTCTTTTCATCATCAAACCCCCTAGATGATATGTATAATTATATTATAAGGAATAATATGTAATTTGTCAAATTATTATCACTCTATAAACATAAAATATTACCAAAACCCTTCCCATTATTATCTTTGAAAAATGGAAACATTTTTCATTACTGTATACGACCTATCATCTCAATTATCGTAACATACTTATTTTCACATAACCATAATTCAGGATTGGTATTAAATTTATAAATTATGTATAAATATGATAATTATTTCAATAATATTATTATATAAATTATTTCAGCATGATCAAAATATAGGGATGAAAAATAATAAATCAAACTATATATGAAAAACAAAGTGGTTATTACTTGAAAGGACATTTTAACAAGTAATTGATATTAAAATGTTAATAAAAGGTCATAAGTAAATATTATATGGTATAATATGTATAATTATAATTTTATAATAGCTATAGAAATCATATATTTCAAATAATGGAGGTTCAAATGTGTACGAAAGAAGTCAAGACTTAAGGCAAGGGATTTATATTCTCTCTTTTATTTCTATGAGACTTATTGAAACTCACCACTCATTTAATTTGTGTAATGTATATACATATCCAATAAAATTTTATTAAATTAATAATTTAATTTAAATTATATTCATTGTTTCATTTGATGTTATTCTTTATTGGGGCTTATGATTCAAAATATTACTTCAGTAGTATGGGATTTCCATATAACTTTTTCAATTTTGTGAGATACCTTCCATATTCACAGATTGTATCTCATATGTTGTGAATATATTATCTAAAAATTTATTTTATATTACCTCTCACGAAAATTATGGATATTGATATATCCATTTCAGAATCTATCATTTATAGGTTTTATGGTTCAAAAGACACCTAATAGGTAAGTGATCTCTATCACAATTTTCCATCAATGAGGCATATTTTATGTTATCAACCTATCTTCTTCATGAGGGGTACATAAATCCAATTTGAAATGTAATTTTTTCAATTTTTTATTATCATGATATTATATGTTTAATTTAATGTTAATCTTTTATGGGTATTATCGTTCCATGCTACCAAAGTGGTAATGGTTTTATGTAACTATCTCATTGTTAATCATGATTTATCAGGATTATGTTTCCAATGATGAATAACATTGTTATATATCTCAAAAAACAATGGTAATTTTTTACCCTCTAGTTATTTCCAGAAATTACACTTTTTAACATCATTATCCTCTTAGTATGTTCTTGTGATTTCAAAATAATATTTTCACGAAAAATCTTCTTTATTTCTCTCTTCGGTCTAAAAAACATTTCCTTCTAAGACCATTTATTCTAAGAACGGGTTTCAATATAAATTTAGCTTTATTAAAATGTTTATTAATGAAATTTCTACCTATTTTTTACTTTTTTAAAAAATTGAAAAGAATCATCCTATCATTTTTGAGAAAATTCTGGTTTGGAATTTACAAAAAATGTTAAATGAATATTTTCTCTAACATGAACTACAAGAATTAATTTTCTAAAATCATGCCCTCAAATTGATATAAATATTACTTTGTAAGTTTCAATGGTTATTTTCATCAAAAAATATTTTGAAAATGTTTTATATTTTAAAAAAACTCTTTATAATGTGGAAGGAATATTTTCATCAACAAATGTTTTAAATGGGGTTTAAAGATTCCATTATATATTTTAATGTTTTTTTCATAGAAATTTTTTTTGAAATGTATTTAGGTTTTTTTAAAAATTTCCATTCAAATTTGAAAGGTCATTTTACTCAAGATATTTTTTAAATAATTTTTATGTATCTCTTAAGAATTTTCATGTTTATTTTCAATGAAAAGAATTTAAAAATTATTTTATGAATTTTTAGTTTTATAAATTTATTTTGAATGAAAATTTACTTTCCTCAATGAAATATTAAATGTGATCCTATAAAAACATTCTCTATATAAGATGACATCCATTTTTAAAAATTATGGTTTACTAGGGATATAATCCAAGGATAATGATCATATTCATTCTATGAATGGTTTATAAATATGATGGTATGAAGTTTATGAAACCCCATTCTCATCCATGGGTTAATCCATGAAGAATTATTTATGAACCCCACTTATTTTTTTATGGGTTATGCTATGATGAAGTAATGAAATATTAAACCTATATATTTTCTTCAGGTTATGATATGTTGAAATTTTTATGAAACATGCTTCATTTCCCGGGTTATGAAAATATGAATGTTTTAAGATCATATAGAATACATATTCATGATTTTCATTAGGTAATAGTGGTTACAATATAGCCATAGATGACGATTTTGTTATTGATAATGAAAGTGGTTACGTTATATATAAATATGGGTGGGACCTATATCACCCACCAATTAAATGGGTAATGATTTATATATCATGAGATAGACCAAAATGGAATTGGGAGTTAACCTTGTTTTGTAAAGGACTGTGTCCGTTATAATGGTATTGGGACTGAACCATGACTGCTATGATGGTTAGGGGAGTGAACTCATTGGACAATGATATCAATTATAGTGAGATATGAATACATTAGAAATGATTTTTAGTTCTTTTTTGTGTGCCAAAATTTATTGTATTATTCCAATGTTATGCTCTCCAAGATCATGTTTGTAAATTTTCCATTGATTCATGTCTTATAAGCTGTAAATATTTATTACATGATTCAAGGTTTTGATCAATGATATGAAGGATATGGATTTCATATGTTATGAACATGGTCACATACCCTTATATTTTTGTAATTCTTATATATATATATCCCTTTTCTGACATTTCTAATCATTTGAGATCACATTTTCTTGGGTTTCATTTCCCTATGTTATGAATAAGGGTAATATGTGTCACAACCCACTCCCACCAAAGATGCCCCACTTGAGATGGAAATTGTGAAAGGGAGATAATGACCCCTGAGTCCTGCCTCCAGTAGGCCCCGGAGTGTCGACTAGCACCAAGGGTATGAGTTTTCACAAATACGGGAGGCATTACCCTTTTTATTATTTATGATTGGGAAATAGGATGAGTCAAACAAAAAAAGAAAAAGGAACAAGTAAATGAAAATAAACCCAAAAACAAACCCATATCCATGTTTTATACAGTACTTAATCAAAAGTACAAGTACAAGAAAAGGTCCAATGTATGATACCAAAAAAATCAAAAACTGTAACCAGCAAACTCCAACGCCCAACTAGCAAGGTACCGCACGGTCCCCGAAGTCCTCATGAAAACATGAAAGTAAACGTATGGTGAAAATACAAGTATACTCAGTAGGAAAACCAAAAGCTCTCGTGCACAGGTGGGGAGACATCCTAATTCCCCATTATAAAACAGAAGGAACCAAAGCCTAGCAAGGAATCTATCCAACCAACATTACAAGCCACACTCACCAAATATTGCAAGTCAATAGAGTAGTATAGTGTTATTATCAAAGTATGGGTACCCTGAACTACCTTCCCACTGAATACTTCTCATGCCCTCATGCCTAACGCTCTGATTCTTCCCCCACTTCCGGAGCTAGTGCCGCCACCTGGCCATACGAATCTCGAGCTAGTGTCGCAACCTAGCCATACGAAGCTCATATCATACCACCGACACTCAATCCTTAGCCATAATTGTATCTTTTCGTCACTCAATCCTCGGCCATAACCACATATCATCCCAAAGACACCTAGGAACCACATCACATCTCATCCCAATGACACCTGGGAACATATCACATCCTCACCTCGAAGACTCTTGGGAAACATCTATCGTAATCTGCCTAAAGGATCTTGGGCTATAGAACCTGGAAGAGGGAGCACAGGGATGAACAGTAAGCAGCCATCCTTTAGATTTTTGAGAATTTCACCCTCACATCCCAAGGCTGTTCGACACATAGTGCTCAACATGGGTGGAGTACATAAATAAACATAAAATGTACAGATTTATATAATTATATCAACCACTTAGCCCATCCTAAGGATTCTACATAAATGATCTGAGCACATGCCTCGACACTGCTACCTCGAATGTATGCACACAATAAACATCCCCAAACCCCATTATGATTTTCATGTTTCAATAGTTTTTGTTTATCTATTCCTTAACTACCGAGAAGCTAACAACAACCAAACCATATCAATAGTTCGTAAAAAATACCCTTGATAACCAGAAATAAAGATAGGGAAAAACACAAGCAACACAATACCATTTTCTTTGATCAGCCAATAAATTCCATTGATTTCCCATAATAAATCAACTACCATGCCCCAAAATTCATTATTTAACTCTTCCACTTTTATTTATATGCACAACCCATCCCTATAGCCCTGCTTCCAACCACCATAACTACAAAAACATTGGAAACAATACCTATACCACTTAATTATCCCTTTGGTAGCATTTCCCATAGCTCTGCTGCCCACCTGTTCCATAACAACCCACAAAACACCCCTTCACATAATTAAACTCCAACCGGCACACACAAATTCCTTCCTTCATTTAGTTTAACAGGGGTGATCATACAAGGGTTCTAGGTATTCATTTAATCAGACAACATTACATGATTAACCAGTTTCTACATTCTATGAAATTACATCCACAATATAATCCAGAAAAATAGGGAAACATATAATTGCACAAGAAAAGGCCCCCAACGACCATGATTTTTAGTAGGCATAAGCCTATTGAATTCATAACATAACCAAAGGATAAACATCGATGGAAATGAAACAATAATATCATAAGAATTTCCCCAAACCCGTTTTTAACCGGTTATTATCTTTATTTACTGATTCAACCATATCTCACGAAAACAAGAGGATACCCACCCAGCATGATGCAAAAAAGAGAGAGATGAAGGTAAGATCCCTACCTAAATAGGTTTTGATGTCCTTCTGTGAGAAAAACCAGCACGAAGATTTCAATCACTCCTCTGGACGACTACGTCATCCCGTAGACGCTACGACACAACCGCACTAACAACCAACAGAGACTCCATTAAGGTTTGAAGTATCACTTTTCATAGCATGGCAAGGAGGAACAAAATGAAGAGATTGAGGAAGGAATGAGAATGGGGTAGAATGTAAGATTAAGAGGACGTTCATCAAAGTGCGTCATTCCCATCAAGTATTAGTGATCTCCTCGGTAGGAAAATGCGAAAAGGAAGTCGATGAAGAGGGAAAGGAATGATGTCTATGATGTTCACCACGTCGACACGATCCCGCAGCCAATGACAGATCGACAATTGGAGTCCGGATGAAGAAGATAGAAGGAAGGATTCTGGTTTATCTGGGAGCAACGCCTTACGGAGAAGAAGAGACGTCTGTAAATAATACGAGACCCTCTATTATATAGGAAACAAAAAGGTAAAAATGTATGCAATGTGTATTAATGAATACATGATGTGACCGTACAACTGTTACATTGTTTGATTGGTCAACACATGACACATCACGCGGTTTCCATGTGTTTAAGGATAATAATAAATTCAATTAATAATAGGTATTTTATTGACACGAGACACGAGTCATAAAAAATATTCATCATTGATCTTAAAATGATAGGCATAATTTCAGGGTTACACTGCCGCTGACGGTTCGTCAATCTAATGCTGTATGAGACAGATTCGTTGGAAACAAGATCCCATAATAATAATGATATTATTATTGGTTGTTTCATGAACCCAATCCACAAACCATAATTTAATGTCAAACATTATACTTGAAACGGCCGTATTAACGACAAGATCACATCGCCACTGATGGTATGTCAATCGGACATCGCACGCCGGAGTTATGGCGGGGCCAAGATTTAATAATAATATTAAATCAACTAATTCACAAGCGTTTCGAGTATCCGATCCAAAAACCCAAAAAAGACATCCAATATTGGACTCATAATTTTTATCTCGTAGTCTGGGTCGCATTTCCACTAATTGTTCTTGAAACCGAGGTAAGATGAAGAAGTTATGGGCGCAACACTGTTTTACCAACAAAATTAATAATAACATTATTATTATTTTATTATTTTTTTCTAACCGTTTTTTTGTCAAGAAAAATCTCACGCTCATCCTCCTATATGTGAAGCGCATTAGCCCCATGATTGACTCCACTTTTTAACTTATTTATTTTATTGATTTAAATCATAAATATTTAATTCTTTTAAATTATTTCTCTCTCAAATCTAATTCTTTCTTCCATAATTCACTCATTCTCCAAAAGTGGCGCCTCCCCTTCCTTATTCTATACCCACCACGGCCCATTTTAAAACATTATCAATTTTATTTCTTTTATTTCACTATGATTAAATTAAAACCATTTAATCTAATTAACACCATGTATTTTCATGCCACCATTATCAATTATTGTTATAAAAAATTATTATTATAACATGTGTCGTGTTTGACCAAATCAAATTTTTAGAATGAAATTGTCCGGAGAGGTCCGGGCCATTACATCAGATACCTCTCAAAAAATTCTCATCCTCAAGATTTAAAAACCAACCTATTAAAAGGGGAAATGTCCACACAACTACCCCGTAAGATACCTATCAGGGCTCTCTTCATAACAGGAATCCAACCACTATACTAATTATATGAGTCAGGGAATTCCTTCCCCCATGTCGAGATGATATCTACTTTAGGCTGCACTGACTCACCTGCACGGGTTTAATCACATCCACATTAATGCGTCTCGATTAGGGATTAGGTCCTCCTCTATACATATGTTAGGACTCTTCTCACACATTCAAAGGAATGAGGTAAACAACATAGCATTATAGACTCATGAAAAACAATGTCCAGGCCCAAGTATCGGTGAGAATGAGTTTCAAAAAAGTAGTGGGATGCTCCTGAATTTAAACAAAACATAAATGAGATCATTTAAGTAAAACTGAAAACATCTCTCTCAATATCTACTCTGGCTAGGGTTTCTGCTTCTGTTTCATGCAACAACCCATGTCCCACTCCTCTGCCATTATGTTGACATCTGGGTGCCATAGTTGTTCGGTAAACAAGAAATACCTAAGCCAAAGTAGCAAGGAAATTTTCTCACGGTTTCATTGTATCATTTTATTTTTATTTCTTTCATAGAACACCCAAATAAAGTAAAACACAAATCTTAATGATGCATGTACCTTTCCTAGGGACTTTACCCTACAATCAATGTAATCTTACTTGGTCATTCTGTAAGCTCATAGTAATTGCATCGGATTACAGGGGGGCCTAAAATCCCGTGTTCTATCTGGTCTTCCCTAGCCTATGTCAGGAACCAAGATCAGCCAAAACGGATTCCCTACTATCCCATGAAATCCTCATTGTCCTTAACTCCAGACTACATCCTATCTCTCAACCATCAGCCTTTGATACCATTCTGTCATGACCCCCTCCCCCTAAAGATTCCCCTCTTGAGCTGGCAATTGTGAAAGGGAGATAATGACCCCCAAGTCCTACCTCCATTAGCCCCAAGAGTGGCAACTAGCACCAAGGGTATGAGTTTTCACAAATATGGGAGGCATTACCCTTTTTTTATTTAAGATCGTGAATTAGGATGAGTCAAAAACCAAAAGAAAAATGAATAAGTAAATGAAATTAAACCAAAAAACATACCCATATACATGTTTTCTAAAATACTGAAACAAAATTACAAGTACAAGAAAATCTCAAAGTACGATACCAAAAAAGAGAACTCAAAAACTATAACCCGCAAACTCCAACGCCCAACTAGCAGGGTCCCGCACGGTCCCTGATGTCCTCCTATAAACCTGAAAGTAAACGTAGGGTGAGCATACAAGTATACTCAGTAGAAAAACCTAAAGCTCTCATGCATAGATGGGGAGACACCCTAATGCCCCATGAGAAAACAAAAGAAACCAAATCCTAGAAATGAATCTATCCACCCAACCTTAAAAGCCACATGCACCAAATATCGCAACTAAATAGAGTAGTATAGTAATATTATCAAAGTATGGGTACCCTGCACCACCTTCTTAATGAATACTGCTCAAGCCCTCACGCCTAACGCTCTGATGCTTCCACCTCTTCTTGAGCTAGTGCCGCAACCTAGCCACACGAAGCTGAAGCTAGTGCCACAACCTGGCCATACGAAGCTCATAGTATCCTGGTGACACACAATCCTCAGCCATCATAGTATCCCGCCGACACTCAATCCTCAGCCATAACAATATATCATCCTGAAGACACTTGGAACCACATCACATCTCATCTCGAAGACACCTGGGGACATATCACATCCTCATCCAGAAGACTCTTTGGAAACATTTGTCGTAACCAACCTGAAGGATCTTGGGATATAGAACCTGGAAGAGGGAGCACAGGGAAGAACAGTAACTAGGCATCCTTTAGATGTTTGTGAATCTCACCCTTTTGTCCCACGGGTGTTCGGCACGCAGTGCTCAACATGGGTGGGGTGAATAAAGAAACATAAAAGGTACATATTTATATAATTATATCAACCACTCTACCCATCCAATGGCTTCTACACAAAATATCTGAGCACATGCCTCGACACTGCTACCTCGAAAGTATGCACATAATAAACAGCCCCAAACCCCATTAATTTTTTCATGTTTAAACAGTTTTAGTTTATCAGTTCCTTAACTACTGAGAAACTAAAAACAACCAAACCATATCAATAATTCATAAAACATATACCTTCCAACCACAAATAATGTAAGGGAAAACACAAGCAACACAATACCATTTTCTTTTATCATCCAATCAATTCCATTGATTTTCCGTACTTAATCAACTACCATACCCCACAATTCATTAGTTAACTCTTCCACTTTTATTCATACGCACAACCCATCCCTACAGCCTAGTTTCCAACCACCATAACCACAATCACATTAGAAACAATACCCGTACCACATCATCATACCTTTGGTACCATTTACTGTAGCTCTGCTGCCCATCCGTTCCATAACAACCCACAAAACACTACTGGAAATAATATATTTACCAACGGTTGAGAAATGTTGGGAAAGGTTGGAAAACCGTTGGTATAACATATACCAACGGTTCTGCCAACCGTAGGTAAGTAAGCCGTTGGGAAAAACATTTCCCAACGGTTTACAGCAAACCGTTGGCATAGGGTGGAGATAGGTTACTCTATCCCAACGGTTCTTCAAAACCGTTGGGAAAAAGGTTTGCCAACGGTTTAAAACCGTTGGCACAGGGGCTTAAAATTATCATGTTTTTCCCAACGGTTTGGTAAACCGTTGGCAAAAACCCCACATCTACTCTTTCCCAACGGTTTAGAACCATTGGGAAAAGTGTTTTACCAACGGTTTGATGAACCGTTGGTAGAACTAATCTAAAATTTCTATGCCAACGGTTTTGAACCGTTGGCATAGCCTCTGCTGGGCAAATCACCCAGCAGCTCCCCAATTTGCCCAGCAGCTCCCAACCAGGTCTCCAATTTGACCAGCACCACATCTGGTTTTGTGGGTTCCCTCTCATTTTTCAATCCAATTATTGTACCTGCAATAAACTAACACATACATATATAATTATTGTACCTGCAGTAACCAACTAACACTTACATATAGAGAACAAATTCATACACGTTTAACATATAATGGTAGAACTATACACATCAATAATTAAATTAGAATTGATAACGTAATTATAAACATACATAATTCATTTAGATTTCAATTTAAAATGTAGATGACAATTATATGTGGAATCTGGAAGTCAATTCATAATTTGATCTGTTTTTTGTATACCATATATTTTTACCTAAAGTAATGTCCGTTTTAAACATAATACATACACCTGGAGTGCTACCGTCCACAACGTGCCTCAGATTGAGGCGGGGATGACTCATACACGTCACATATGACCCATGGATCGTTGTGCTAATGTATCGACACAATCCGAATGCGTTTGGTCGGTTTTCCGTATGCCAGTCGATGTTTTTCAATTAAAATGACGTACTTTTGAAACAAAAGTCAGACAATTTGAGTCGTTCCGGCCACACCGCGCCTCATATTGAGGCGGTGTTGACTCGTACACGTCACATATGACCTATGGATCGTTCTCCTAAAGTTTCAATGGAAACCGAATGCGTTTGGTCGGTTTTCCGTATGTACTTAAATTGTTGTCCATTTTAAGCAAAAGAGACATAGTTGGAGCGGTTTCGGCCACACCGCTCCTCAGATTGAGGCGGGATTGACTCGTACACGTCACATACGACCCGTGGATCCTTTTCCTAAAGTATGGACACAATCCGAATGCATTTGCTCTGTTTTCCGTATGTCACTTGATGCTTTTCACTTAAAATGATGTCCATTTGAAACAAAAGACAGACACTTTGAGTGGTGTCGGCCACACCGCGTCTCCAATTGAGGCGGGGTTGATTCGTACACATCACATATGACCCATGGATCGTTCTCCTAAAGTTTCAATGGAAACCGAATCCGTTTCGTCGGTTTTCCGTATGTACTTAAAATGGTGTCCGTTTTAAACAAAAGAGAGCCACTTAGACTGATCTCGGCCACACCATGACTTGGATTCATCCCGGGTCAGCTCGTACATGTCACATATGACCCATGGATCGTTGGGATAAATTATCAACAAATTCGGAATGCGTTTGGTCGGTTTTCCGTATGCCAGTTGTTCTTTGCACTTATAATCCTGTCCATTTTAAACAAAAGAGACACAGAACGGTGTCGGCCACACCGCTCCTCGGATTGAGGCGGGATTGACTCGTACACGTCACATACGACCCATGGATCCTTGTGATAAAGTATCGACACTGTCCGAATGCCTTTGGTCGGTTTTTCGTATGTCACTTGATGCTTTTCACTTAAAATGACGTCTTTTTGAAACAAAAGACCGACACTTTGAGTGGTGTCGGCCACACCGCGTCTCCGATTATGGCAGGGTTGATTCGTACACGTCACATATGACCCATGGATCGTTCTCCTAAAGTTTCAACGGAAACCGAATTCGTTTGGTCGTTTTTCCGTATGTACTTAAAATGGTGTCCATTTTAAACAAAAGAGAGCCATTTAGACTTATCTCGGCCACACCGTGACTCGGATTCATCTCGGGTTGGCTCGTACACGTCACATATGACCCATGGATTGTTGAGATAAATTATCAACAGATTCGGAATGTGTTTGGTCGGTTTTCCGTATGCCAGTTGATGCTTTTCACTTAAAATGATGTCCTTTTGACTTGAAACCACCGTGCAACATTCTAATTATTATTCGTGACGTGTACGCACAGACGACACGTCAATCGGATGTGCGGTTTGCGCGGTACGGCTCAATATTCGTGTTTTAAGTGATGCGCGCGCTTCGTAAACACGCGTGAGGGGGGTCCAAACGGGCCGAATGATGTCGGAATGGCCTGAAATCAGACGACAAATACGGGTGAGTGATTTCTGAAGTGGTCGAGTAGACGGCACGTCAATCGGATGTGCCTTGTGCCCGCGGTGACCGAGAACGCAGTTCGGGTGTCATAAACGGCCAGAACGGGCGTCCAATGGTCAAATTCATAGCGGACTACCTCGGATTGAGCTGAAACCACCGTGGAACATTCTAATTATTATTTGTGATGTGTACGCGCAGACGGCACATCAATCGGACGTGCGGTTTCCGCGGTACGGCTCAATATTCGTGTTTTTAAGTGATTCGCGCGCTTCGTAAACGCACGTGAGGGGGGTCCAAACGGGCCGAACGATGTCGGAATGTCCTGAAATCAGACGACAAATACGGGTGAGTGATTTCTGAAGTGGTCGAGCAGAAGGCACATCAATCGGACGTGCCGTGTGCCCGCGGTGACAGACAACGCAGTTCTGGTGTCATAAACGGCCAGAACGGGCGTCCAACGGTCAAATTCATAGCGGACGACCTCGGATTGAGCTGAAACCACCGTGGAACATTATAATTATTATTCGTGATGTGTACGCGTAGACGGCACGTTAATCAGACGTGCAGTGTGCGCGGTACGGCTCAATATTCGTGTTTTAAGTGATGTGCGCGCTTCGTAAACGCGCGTGAAGGGGTCCAAACGGGCCGAACGATGTCGGAATGGCCTGATATCAGACGACAAACACTGGTGACTGATTTCTGAAGTGGTCGAGTAGACGGCACGTCAATCGGACGTGCCGTGTGCCCGCGGTGACCGACAACGCAGTTCTGGTGTCATAAACGGCCAGAACAGGCGTCCAACTGTCAAATTCATAGCGGACGGCCTCAGATTGAGCTGAAACCACTCTGGAACATTCTAATTATTATTCGTGACGTGTACGCGCAGACGGAACCTCAATCGGACGTGCGGTTTGCGCGGTACGACTCAATATTCGTGTTTTAAGTGATGCGCGCGCTTCGTTAACGCGCGTGAGGGGGGTCCAAACGGGCCGAACGATGTCGGAATGGCCTGAAATCAGAAGACAAATACGGGTGAGTGATTTCTGAAGTGTTCGAGTAGACGGCACGTCAATCGGACGTGCCGTGTGCCCGCGGGGACCGACAACGCAGTTCTGGTGTCATAAACGGCCAGAACGGGCGTCCAACGGTCAAATTCATAGCGGACGACCTCAGATTGAGCTGAAACCACCGTGGAACATTCTAATTATTATTCGTGACGTGTACGCGTAGATGGAACGTCAATCGAACGTTCGATTTGCGCGGTACAGCTCAATATTCGTGTTTTAAGTGATGCGCGCGCTTCGTAAACGCGCGTGAGGGGGTCCAAATGCGCCGAACGATGTCGGAATGGCCTGAAATCAGACGACAAATACGGGTGACTGATTTCTGAAGTGTTCGAGCAGACGGCACGTCAATCGGACGTGCCGTGTGCTCGCGGTGACCGACAACACAGTTCTGGTGTCATAAACGGCCAGAACGGGCGTCCAACGGTCAAAATCATAGAGGACGGCCTCGGATTGAGCTGAAACCACCGTGGAACATTCTAATTTTTATTCGTGATGTGTAGGCGCAGACGGCACGTCAATCGGACGTGCGGTTTGCGCGGTACGGCTCAATATTCGTGTTTTAAGTGATGCACGCGCTTCGTAAACGTGCGTGAGGGGGGTCCAAACGGGCCGAACGATGTCGGAATGGCCTGAAATCAGACGAAAAATACGGGTGAGTGATTTCTGAAGTGGTCGAGCAGACGGCACGTCAATCGGACGTGCCCTGTGCCCGCGGTGACCGACAACGCAGTTCGGGTGTCATAAACGGCCAGAACGGGCGTCCAACGGTCAAATTTATAGCGGACGGTCTCAGATTGAGCTGAAACCACCGTGGAACATTCTAATTATTATTCGTGACGTGTAGGAACAGACGGAACGTCAATCGGACGTGCGGTTTGCACGGTACGGCTCAATATTCGTGTTTTAAGTGATGCGCGCGCTTCGTAAACGCGCGTGAGGGGGGTCCAAACGGGCCGAACGATGTCGGAATGGCCTGAAATCAGACGACAAATATGGGTTACTGATTTCTGAAGTTTTCGAGCAGACGGAACGTCAATCGGACGTGCCGTGTGCCCGCGGTGACCGACAACGCAGTTCTGGTGTCATAAACGGCCAGAACGGGCGTCCAACGGTCAAATTCATAGCGGACGGCCTCGGATTGAGCTTAAACCACCGTGGAACATTATAATTATTATTTGTGACGTGTGGGCACAGACGGAACGTCAATCGGACGTGCGGTTTGCGCGGTACGGCTCAATATTCGTGTTTTAAGTGATGCGCGCTTCGTAAACGCGCGTGAGGGGGGTCCAAACGGGCCGAACGATGTCGGAATGACCTGAAATCAGACGACAAATACGGGTGACTGATTTCTGAAGTGTTCGAGCAGACGGCACGTCAATCGGACGTGCCGTGTGCCCGCGGTGACCGACAACGCAGTTCTGGTGTCAAAAACGGCCAGAACGGGCGTCCAACGGTCAAATTCATAGCGGACGGCCTCGGATTGAGCTGAAACCACCGTGGAACATTCTAATTATTATTCTTGACGTGTTGGCACAGACGGCACGTCAATCGGACGTGCGGTTTGCGCGGTACGGCTCAATATTCGTGTTTTAAGTGATGCGCGCGCTTCGTAAATGCGCGTGAGGGGGGTGCAAACGTGCCGAACGATGTCGGAATGGCCTGAAATCAGACGACAAATACGGGTGACTGATTTCTGAAGTGGTCGAGCAGACGGCACGTCAATCGGACGTGCCGTGTGCCCGCGGTGACCGTCAACGCAGTTCTGGTGTCAAAAACGGCCAGAAAGGGCGTCCAACGGTCAAATTCATAGCGGACGGCCTCGGATTGAGCTGAAACCACCGTGGAACATTCTAATTATTATTCGTGACGTGTAGGCACAGACGGCACATCAATCGGAGGTGCGGTTTGCGCGGTACGGCTCAATATTCGTGTTTTAAGTGATGCGCGCGCTTCGTAAACGCGCGTGAGGGGGTCCAAACAGGCCGAACGATGTCGGAATGACCTGAAATCAGACGACAAATACGGGTGAGTGATTTCTGAAGTGGTCGAGCAGACGACACGTCAATCGGACGTGCTGTCTGCCCTCGGTGACCGAGAACGCAGTTCGGGTGTCATAAACGGCCAAAACGGGCGTCAAACAGTCAAATTCATAGCGGACGACCTCGGATTGAGCTGAAACCACCGTGAAACATTCTAATTATTATTCGTGATAGGTACGCACAGACGAAACGTCAATCGGACGTGCGGTTTGCGCGGTACGGCTCAATATTCGTGTTTTATGTGATGCGCGTGCTTCGTAAACGCGCGTGAGGGGGTTCCAAACGGGACGAACGATGTCGGAATGGCCTGAAATCAGACGACAAATACGGGTGACTGATTTCTGAAGTGTTCGAGCAGACGGAACGTCAATCGGACGTGTCGTGTGCCCGCGGTGACCGACAACGCAGTTCTGGTGTCAAAAACGGCCAGAACGGGCGTCCAACGGTCAAATTCATAGCGGACGGCCTCGGATTGAGCTGAAAACACCGTGGAACATTCTAATTACTATTCGTGACGTGTAGGTGCAGACGGCACATCAATCGGACGTGCGGTTTGCGCGGTACGGCTCAATATTCGTGTTTTTAAGTGATGCGCGCGCTTCGTAAACGCGCGTGAGGGGGGTCCAAACGGTCCGAACGATGTCGGAATGGCCTGAAATCAGACGACAAATACGGTTGATTGATTTCTGAAGTGGTCGAGCAGACGGCACGTCAATCGGACGTGCCCTGTGCCTGCGGTGACCGACAACGCAGTTCTGGTGTCATAAACGGCCAGAACGGGCGTCCAACGGTCAAATTCATAGCGGACGGCCTCGGATTGATCTGAAACCACCGTGGAACATTATAATTATTATTCGTGACGTGGACGCGCAGACGGCACGTCAATCGGACGTGCGGTTTGCGCGGTACGACTCAATATTCGTGTTTTAAGTGATGTGCGCGCTTCGTAAACGCGCGCGAGGGGGGTCCAAACCGGCCAAACAATGTCGTAATGGCATGAAATCAAACGACAAATACGGGTGACTGATTTCTGAAGTGGTCGAGCAGACGGCACGTCAATCGGACGTGCCGTCTGCCCGCGGTGACCGACAACGCAGTTCTGGTGTCATAAACAGCCACAACGGGCGTCAAACAGTCAAATTCATAGCGGACGACCTCAGATTGAGCTGAAACCATTGTGAAACATTCTAATTATTATTCGTGACGTGTACGCGCAGACGGCACATCAATCGGACATGTGGTTTGCGCGGTACGGCTCAATATTCGTGTTTTAAGTGGTGTGCGCGCTTCGTAAACGCGCGTGATGGGGGTCCAAACTGGACAAACGATGTCAGAATGGCCTGAAATCAGACGAAAAATACGGGTGAATGATTTCTGAAGTGGTCGAGCAGACAGCATGTCAATTGGACGTGTCGTGTGCCCGCGGTGACCGACAACGCAGTTCTGGTGTCATAAACGGCCAGAACGGGCGTCCAACGGTCAAATTCATGGCGGACGGCCACAGATTGAGCTGAAACCACCGTGGAACATTCTAATTATTATTCGTGACGTGTACGCGTAGACAGCATGTCAATCTGACGTGCCGTGTGCCTGCGGTGACCGAAAACGCAGTTCAGGGGTTGTTCAGGGGTTGTTCAGGGGTTGTTCAAGGTTTGTTCAGGGGGTTGTCCGGGGTCCAAGGGGGAGTGTGGGGGGGTTGTCCGGGGGCTATCCGGGGTCCAGGCTGGGGGGTTGGGGGCTGTACGGGGGGCTGTCCGCGGGGCTGTCTGGGGGGTGTTTGCGGGGTGTTCGGGGTCCAAGGGGGAGGGGGGGTTGTCTAGGGTCCAAGAATGAGGGGGGTTGTCCAGGAAGTTCTCAAACACACAACCACTAAAAGACAACAACATCCATAAAAACTGGCAATATATAAAAATAACTCAACTCCAATACTATACTACGAGTCTAGATAAAACCAACAACTAGAATAGATTAAACATCAAATCTCAGTAATATAAGTCAAAAATGTAACGGATCAATATGTCACACATCAGCATCACCATCATCATCATCATCATCATCATCACCTTCGTCATCATCCTCCTCATCGTCCTCACCCTCCACAGTGCCTTCCTCCTCGCCTTCGCCCTCCTCCTCGCCCTCCTCATCTCCCTCCTCTTCCGCATCAGACTCCTCGCCATCATCATCTTCAAGCTGGACATCGGCCTGACCACCACTGGAACTGACACCTGGTGCACCATATATAGAATGTATCGACGACATGTATTCATCAATCGCTGGGCTGGCCTCTGCTGGAAGTGTTGGACGTAGAACTTCAATAAATTTCATAAATGCACTGTTTGCCCTAGCAGACTGTTCTGCCGTCTCTATGGCCCTTTTCTCAGCCTGTTCTGTCTGTTCCCTAACTTGCTGCAGCTCGGTGGCACTACAACTCGTACCTAAGGCAGGCCAATACCTCGTCGGGGCTATCCTAGGTCGGCAGCGTACTCTGCCAGAATGATCATCTCCCAACACCTGATGTAAGTGATCAGATGGCCCAAAATTGTCTGCTTCTTGGGCATCGAGGGCCTCTAAAGCATCCTGTTACAAATATAAATATATTATTAAGTTACGAAATAGATATTAAAATATAAAATCAACAGATTAAAACTTACAATCTACTGCTGAGTCGCTTCGTTGACAGCACTTCCATCATTTTTTCGTCTACTCGAGCAAAACAGTTTTGCTCGAGGCACACGTCCTTCAATATTTTGTACTTGCCTCTACAATGACATTGAAAACAAAAGTTATATAAAAACTTTAGCAAATGATTAAATAATTGAGGAAACAAAAGAAAATGTATGTCGTAAAGAAAACTTATAAACAATTGTCATACCTGCTGCCTCTCATGATCCGGCATCGTCGTGCGTCCTAGTGTATGCAGGTATTTTTTTGCATCAATGTTTTTTTTATTTTTTCCAGATGATTCCTAAATAAAATTCGATAATGCAAAGGATAATATTAATGCAAAACTTGAAAGTTATTATTTAAATACCTCAAATGTAATTCATACCTTAAACTGGGTACTCGTCCAATGAGTAATCATCTGACGATACTGCTCTATAGGACAATCATCCACGACTGGTACCGCCTCTAACTCAGTGCCAACTCTAGCACGCCAGCCAATATACAGCTCATGCTTGTAGGCTCTCCAAAGCTCGCCTAAATCCTTTAGACGTTCCAGTCGTGCACCCTCACCATCAGGAAAATTAAATCAAAGCTGAAATCAAAATATTAATTCATATAATTACAAAAAAAAATCATGGCATTAAATACAACAGATTTTTTACCCATATCTCTGCCCAAGCTCTATCTTTGACCTCATGTGGAAAATGTCTCCACGACAGCGGGCTGACGGGAATGATGTCGGAGTATTTGGCAAGCGTCGCTAGAAAACTCCGACATTGCTGCCCTGTTTTCTCAACCATCTGATTGTCTTCATTATATTCCACCATAACCTATGTGAGACGGTTCCACACCGAACGCATGCGTGTACGCCCCCGCCCCCGCCTCCTGTCAGTAGATGTATCTGTCATGAAAGAAAAACAAATATTTTATCAAAACATGTTATAATGAAAATAAATATTGCTATAAAAATTTGTTAGGGTTTTATAAATATACCTGCGCTAGTCTGATCAATGAGTGGCGCCGGATCCACAGAACCTGATGGAACACCCTCTGGTGGAACAGGAGTCGAAGACGATGGAATATAAAAGCTCGGAGAGACAGAAGTAGAAGGAAAAGAAGATGGAACAACTGTATGACCTGATGCTGACTGGGGAGTGGGAATCATCATGGGATGTGAAAATGATGGGGCACAAGATGCAGAAGGTAGCGAAAACAAGGGAGGCCTAAATACCCCATGTGTCCCTAACGACACACCGGGATCAGAATGAGGGAAGGCTGAAATGTCAGTTGGAGGGGCAGGGTCTAGTCGGGCACGCGCAGCTCTACGTCCACCTCTGGTATGAACCCTCCTCGTACCACCGGCCTGAGTACTAGGAGCAGTACTAGGCTCCTCGTCGAATAACTGTCGACGTAATGGTGGATCCTACAAAAAAGTTTACAAAAAAAATTAATCACATGACATTATATATTCTGTAAATATATATATATATATATATATATATTTGAAATAAAGTACTCACTGTAGGCACTAATGGTGGAATGCCCATCTCCTCCATCCGACGATTGTTCTCCGCCATTTTTTTACTTCGTCTTTCTTCAATTGGCAGCATTTCCTGTAAAAAGAATTCATTTAAGTCATTTTGTCATAAACAATTCAATAGGATTGAACTTTAATAGAAAATACATTTAAGTAAATGACAAAGGAAGAAAATAATCATGGTATCAACTACACATGTGAAAAAAACATACTAATGTGTTATTGAAAAAATGTAAAACCAACAAGAACATAATGTGTTATCACATCAGAGCATGCCTCATCCCATAACCATATTAGTAGGGTATCCTCATATGCGATTTACCTTTTTGAATTAATATGCACTTCCTCACCAGGTACCTGAGTAGATTTCATAGATATAATCATCTCACATCCTGTAGGGCTTCATTATGTATGATCATCCCACACCCCCTGGACAGCCCCCTGAACAGCCCCGCCCACCCCCGTGGACAGCCTTTCCCACCCTCGTGGACAGCCCCGCCCACCCCCATGTACAACCCACCCCCGTGGACACCCCCTACCCCCTAGACAGCCCAACCACCCCCGTGGACAGCCCACCCACCCCCCTCGACACCCCTTCTACCTATGGACAGCCCCCACCCCCTTGGATAGCCCGCCTACCCCCCCTGGACACCCCTACCCCCTGTGGCCAGCCCACCCACCCCCCCTGGACAGCCCGCCCACCCCTCCTTGACAGCCCGGCCACCCCCGTGGATAGCCCGTCCACCCTTGTGGACAGCCCGCCCACCCCCGTACCCCCCTAGACACCCCGTACCCCCCCGGGATAGCCCCGCCCACCCTCCCAAACAACCCACACCCCCCTCCCCTGCAACCCCACCACCACCACCTAGACATACCAACCCCCCTGGACACCCCACACACCCATCCCCCACCAGGACACCCCACTCAGACCCCCAATACTGCCAACACCCCCTGGACAGCCTCGCCCACCCCCGTGGACAGCCTTTCCCACCCCCGTGGACAGCCCCGCCCACCCCCGTGGACAGCCCACCCACCCCCGTGGACGCCCCCTACCCCCTAGACAGCCCAACCACCCCCGTGGACAGACCACCCACCCCCCTCGACACCCCTTCTCCCTATGGACAGCCCCCCACCCCCTTGGATAGCCTGCCCACCCTTTGGACACCCCTACCCCCTGTTGCCAGCCCACCCACCCCCCCTGGACAGCCCGCCCACGCCTCCTTGACAGCCCGACCACCCCCGTGGACAGCCCGTCCACCCTTGTGGACAGCCCGCCCACCACCGTACCCCCCTGGATAGCCCCGCCCACCCTCCCAAACAGCCCACACCCCCCTCCCCAGCAACCCCACCACCACCACCTAGACATACCACCCCCGTGGACACCCCACACACCCCTCCCCCACCATGACACCCCACCCAGACCCCCAGGACAGCCCACACCCCCTAGACAGCACCGCCCACCCCGTGGACAGCCTTTCCCACCCCCGTGGACACCCCCGCCCACCCCCGTGGACACCCACCCACCCCCGTGGACAGCCCCTACCCCCACAATTGATTATCCAAAACATATCAAATTGGTTTGAACACAATCCATAATTCCCACAATACATTATCCAAACATAGAAAAAATCTCACATGATGCTCGACCATTGGAAAATAATTAAAAATCACCAACAGCTCCTTCCAAACATAGAATACAAAAAACATTAACAGAATACAAAAACATTAAAAAATCTCACAATCCATTATCAAATTGATTTCATGAGTAATATCAAATTGGTCTGATTTACATGTTTTGAACACTCTCCTTCCAAACATAGAATACAAAAACTTTAAAAATCACCAACACCTGGATAATCAATTAAACTACCAACACCTGGAAAAAATCTATTCATTAAAAAAACTACAACAATATGGTTGAGATCAAATTTCACCTATTCGTATGGGGTGTACCTATTGGGATGGGGGTACTGGTGTTCGGATTCGCGAGAGCAGTGGAGTGAGATGGGGTTCGCGAGAGCAGCAGAGTGAATAGATTAGGGCTCTGTCCGAATGGGAAGAGGAGATCGCGGCCTGCAATTTGGGGGAAACCTTTGCCAACGGTTTTTATAAACCGTTGGCAAAGGCACACATTCCCAACGGTTTAGTGGAACCGTTGGGAATGTGTGAGTTTTAGCAGCCTTTTCCCAACGGTTCCATTGAACCGTTGGTAAAGGTCTCCTTTTCCCAACGGTTCCAGTGAACCGTTGGGGAAAGGTCTGCTGAAATTCTCTTTGCCAACGGTTTTCTTAAACCGTTGGCAAAGACTCACTATCCCAAAGGTTTTAGTAAACCGTTGGTATACTGCCGTTGGGAAAAAGCTAAATTCCAGTAGTGAAACACCCCTTCACATAATTAAACCCCAACCAGCACCCACAAATTCATTCATTCATTTAGTTTTACCTGGGTGATAATACAAGGGTTCGAGGTATACATTTAATCAGCAAACTTTACATGATTTACCAATTTCCACATTCTATGAAATTCCATCCAGAAAACAATCATGAAAAACAATGAAGCATTTAATTTCTCAAGAAAAGGCCCCCAACGACCGTGATTTTAAGTAGGCATAATCCTATTCAATTCATAACATAATCAAAGGATAAACATTTATAGGAATAAAACAACATTATCAACAGAATTTCCCCAAACCTGTTCATTAACCGATTATTATCTTTATTTACTGGTTCAACCGTATCTCATAAAAACAATAGGACACCCACCCATCATGATGCCCAAAAGATAGAGACAAAGGTAAGATCCCTACCTGAACAGGTTTTGATGTCCTTCTGTGAGAAAAAACTTCCATGAAGATTTCGATCACTCCTCCCGATGACTACGTCCTCCCGTACATGTTGCGGAACAACCGCACTAACAACCAAGAGAGACTCCATTACAGTTTAAGGTGTCACTTGTCATATCATGTCAAGGAGGAACAAAGAGAGGAGATCGAGGAAGGAATATGAACGGGGTAGAACATATGAATAGGATGATGTTCGTCGAAGAGCGCCATTCCCATCAAATATCATCGATCTCCTCAGTAGTAAACTGCAAAGATTATGTCTAAGAAGAGGTAAAGGAATGAGGTTCATGATGTTCTCCTGGTCGATACGATCCTGCTGCCACCGACAGATCTACGATCAGATTCCGGATGGAGAAGATAGAAGGAAGGCTTCTGGGTCATCCGGGAGCATCGCATTGTGGAGAAGAAGAGAGGTTTGTAAATAATATGTGACCCACATTTATATAGGCAAAAAAGGTAAAATGGTACGTGGAGTATATTAATGAATACACGACCTGACCGTACAATTGTTACGTTGTCTGACTAGTCAACACACAACACGTCACGTTGTTTCCATGCGTTTAATAAAAATAATAACTTCAATTAATAATAGGTGTTTTATTGATCCGAGACATGATTCAAAAAAAATATTCATCATTGGTCTTAAAATGACCATCATAATTTCAGGGTTACCATGCCGCTAACGGTTCGTCAATCCGATACTGTATGAGGGAGATTCGTTGGATACAAGATCCCATAATAATAATGATCTTATTATTATTGGGTGTTTCATGGACCCAAGACATTAACCATAATTTAATATCCAACATTAGACTTGAATCGACCATATTAATGGTAGGATTATATCACCACTGATAGTAATTCAATCAGACGTCACACACGGGAGTTATAGCGGGTCGAAGAATTAATAATAATATTAAATCTATTAAGTCACGAGCGTTTCGGGTACCCAATCTGAAAACTGAAAAATAAATCCAATATTGGACTCATAATTTTTGTCTTGTAGTCATGGTCGCATTACCACTAACAGTTCATGAAACTGAGGTCGCACGAAGAAGTTATGGACAAAACATGGTTTTACCAACAAAATTAATAATAACATTATTATATTTTTATATATTTATCTAACCCTATTTATTCCTCAAGAAAAATCTCACACACAACCTCCTATATGTGAAGCGAATAAGCCCCATGATTGACTCCTCTTTTAAACTTATTTATTTTATTGATTTAAATATTAAATATTTATTTATTTTAAGCTCTTTCTCTCTCCAATCTAATTCTTTCTTCCACAATTCACTCATTCTCCAAAAGTGGCACAACTCCTTCCTTATTCAATACCCATCACGCCCCATTTTAAAAAATTATCAATTTAATTTCTTTTATTTCACTATGATTAAATTAAAACAATATAATCCAATTAAAAACTAATCTTTTCATGCCACCATTATCAATTATTATTATAAAAAATTATTATTATAACACATGTCGTGTTTGACCACATCAAATTTTTACAAATTAATTCTTCAGAGAGGTCTGGTCCATTACATCAGATACCTCTAAAAACATTCTCATCCACGAGAATTAAAAACCAACCTATAAAAATGGGAAATGTTCGAACAACCACCCTGTAAGATACCTCTCAGGGCTGTCATCATAACAGGAATCCAAACACTATCCTAATTATATGAGTCAAGGAATTTCTTCCCCCATGTCGAGTTATTATCCACTTTAGGCGGCACTAAATCGCATGCATGGGTTTAATCGCATCAACATTAATGCATATTGGCTAGGGATTAGGTCCTCATCTCCCCACATGGTAGGACTCTTCACACACATTTAATGGAAAGAGGGAAACAACTTAGCATTATAGACTCATGAAAAACAAGGTCTAGGACCAAGCATGGGAAGGAATGAGATTCAAAAAAGGATTGTGATGCTCCGGAATTTAAACAAAACTTAAACGAGATCATTTTAGTAAAACAGAAAACATATCCCTCAATCTCTGGTCTTACTAGGGTTGTCGCTTCTATTGAGTGCAACTGTCCGCGTCCCACTCCTCTTCCTTTCTGTTGACGTTCGGGTTCCATAGTTGTTTGGTAAACAAGAAATGCCTAAGCCCAAGTATCAAGGAAATATTCTCAAGGTTTAATTTTATCATTTTATTTCGATTTCTTTCCCAGAACACCCAAATCTAGTAATAAACAAATCATGATGATGCACGTACCTTTCCCAGGGTATCTACCCTGTAATCAATGAAGTTTTACTTGGTCGTGCTGTAAGCTCAGAGTCCTTCCATCGGATTAAGGGGGCCCTAAAATCCCGTGTCCTAACCAGTCTTCCCTGGCCTATGTCACGTACCAAGGTCAGCCAACACAATTTCCCTACCATCCCATGCAATCCTCACTGTTCCTAACTCCAGACTCCACACTATCTCTCAACCACCATCCTTTAATACCATTATATCACGACCCCCTCCCACCAATGATCCCTCTCTTGTGATGGCAATGGTCAAATGAAGATAATGACCATAGAGTCCCGCCTCCAGTAGGCCCCAGAGTGGCGACTAGAACCACATTTATGAGTTTTCAGAAATATGGGAAGCATTACCCTTTTTATTATTTAAGATCGGGAAATAGGATGAGTCAAACACCAAAAGAAAAAGGAAAAAGTAAATGAAAATAAACCCCAAAACAAACCCATATGCATGTTTTATACAATACTGAAACAAAACTACAAGTACAAGAAAATCTCCAAAGTACAACACAAATAAAAATAAAGCAAAAATTGTAACCAGCAAACTCCAACGCCCAACTAGCAATGTCCCGCATGGTCACTGAAGACCTCATGAAAACCTGAAAGTAAACGTAGGGTAAGAATACATGTATACTCAGTAAGAAAACCTAAATCTCTTGTGCATAGGTGGGGAGACATCCTAATTCCCCGTGAGAAAATAGAAGGAACCAAAGCCTAGAAAGGAATCTATCAACCCAACCTTACAAGCCACACTCACCAAATATCGCTAGTCAATAGAGTAGTATAGTAATATTATCAAATTATGGGTACCCCAGACCACCTTCCCACTGAATGTAGCTCAAGCCCTCATGCATAACGCTGTGATGCTTCCCCCTCTTCCTGAGCTAGTACCGCAACCGGGCCATACGAAGCTCGATCTTATACCACAACCTGGCCATACGAAGCTCATAGTATCCTGCCGACACTCAATCCTTGACCATCATAGTATCCTACTGGCACACAATCCTCGCCCATAACCACATCTCATTCCGTAGACACTTGGGAAAAAATCACATCCTCATCCCGAAGACTCATGGGAAACATCTATCGTAACATGTCCAAGGGATCTTGGTCTATAGAACCTGGAAGAGGGAGCACGGCGAAGAATAGCAACCAGCCATCCTTTAAATGTGTGATAATCTCACCCTCCCATCACACAGGTGTTCGGCACTTAGTGCTCCACATGGGTGGGGTTCATAAAGAAACAAAAAATGTATAGATTTATATAATTATATCAACCACTCAGCCCATACTAAGGCTTATACACAAAAAATACAAGAACATTCCTTGGCACTACTACCTCGAAAGTATGCACACAATAAACAGCCCCAAACCCCATTAAGATTTTCATGATTCAACCGTTTTGGTTTATCAGTTCCTTAACAACCGAGCAACTAACCACAACTAAACCAGATCAATAGTTTGTAAAATATATCCCTACCAACCACAAATAATGTTAGGGAAAAGACAAGAAACACAATACCATTTTATTTTATCATCCAATCAATTTCATTGAATATACATACTTAATCAACTACCATTCCCCACAATTCATTAGTTAACTCTTCCACTTTTATTCATACACACAACCCATCCCTGTAGCCCTGCTTCCAACCACCATAACCACAAACACATTGGAAACAATACCCATACCTCATCATCATCCCTTTGGTACCATTTTCAATTGCTCTTCTTCCCACCCATTCAACAACAACCCATGAAACACCCCTTCACATAATTAAACCCCAACCAACACCCACAAATTCATTCTTTCATTTAGTTTAACCGGGGTGATTAGACAGGGGTTCCAGGTATTCATTTAATTACCTAACATTACATGATTAACCAATTTCCACATTCTATGAAATTCCACCTACAAAACAATCCAAAAAAACAGGGCAACATTTAATTTTGCATGAAAATTCCCCCAACGACCGTGATTTTCAATTGGTATAAGCTTATTCTATTCATAACATAATAAAAGTATAAACATCGATGGAAATAAAACAACAATATCAACAAAATTTCCCCAAACTCAATACTTAACTGGTTATTATCATTATTTACTGGTTCAACCATATCTCATGAAAACAAGAGGATACCCACCCTGCATGGTTCACAAAAGAGAGAGAGACAAAGGTAAGATCACTACCTGAATAGGTTCTGATTTCCTTCTATGAGAAAAACTGCCACAAAGATTTCGATCACTCCTCTCGATGACTACGTCCTCCTGTAGGCATTTTGGCACAACCACACTAACAACTAAGAGAGACTCCAATAATGTTTTAGGTGTCACTTGTCATAGCATGGAAAGGAGGAACAAAAATAGGAGATCAATGAATGAATAAGAACGGGGTAGAATGTACGATTAAGATGATGTTCATCGAAGAGCGTAATTTCCATCAAATATCAGAGATCTCCTCAGTAGGAAACTATGAAGAGGAAGTCGAAGAAGAGGGAAAGGAATGAGGTGCACGATGTTCCCCTCGTCGACACGATCTCGCAGCCACCAACAGATCGACGATCGGAGTCAGGATAAAGAAGATAAGGGGAAGGCTTCTGGGTCATCCGGGAGCTTCACCTTGCGGTGAAGAAGCGATTTCTGTAAATAATATGTGACCCTCTCTAATATAGTCAACAAAAGGGTAAAAAGGTATGCAGCGTGTACTAATAAATACACAACATGACCGAACAACTGTTATGTTGTTTGACTAGTCAACACACAACACGTCAGGCGGTTTCAATGAATTTAATGATAATAATAACATCAATTAATAATAGGTGTTTTTTTGACCCGAGAAATGAGTCATAAAAAATATTCATCATTGGTCTTAAAATGACCATCATAATTTCAGGGTTACGATGCCACTAACGGTTCGTCAATCCGATACCATATGGGGGAGATTTTTTTGGATACAAGATCCCGTAATAACAATGATATTATTATTATTGGGTGTTTTGTGGACCCAAGACATGAACCATAATTTAATATCCAAAATTAGACTTGAATCGACCGTATTAATGGAAAGATCACATCACCACTGATGGTATGTAAATCGGATGTCACACGCGGGAGTTATGGAGGGTCGAAGATTTAAAAATAATATTAAATCTATTAATTCACGAGCGTTTCAGGTACCCGATCCAAAAACCTGAAAAAGACATCCAATATTGGACTCATAATTTCCATCTCGTAGTCAGGTTCGCATTTCCATAGATGGTTCATGAAACCAAGGTCGCACGAAGAATTTATGGATGAAACACGGTTTTACCCACAAAATTAACAATAACATTATCATTATATTATTATTTTTATCTAACCTTTTTTTCCTCAAGTAAAATCTCACGCTCAACCTCCTATAAGTGAAGCGCATTATAACCATGATTGACTCCTCTTTTTAACTTATTTATTTTATTGATTTAAATCCTAAATATTTATTTCCTTTAAAAACATTCTCTCTCCAATCTAATTCTTTCTTCCACAATTCACTCATGCTCCAAAAGTGGTGCCTCCCCTTCCTTATTCCATACCCATAACACCCCATTTTAAAACATTATCAATTTAATTTCTTTTATTTCACTATGATTAAATTAAAACCATTTAATCTAATTAACACCAAATATTTTCAAGCCACTATTATCAAAAATTATTATCAAAAATTATTATTATAACACATGTCGTGTTTGACCACATCAAATTTTTACAAAGTAATTTTCTGGAGAGGTCTGAGCCATTACATCAGATACCTCTTAATAAATTCTCGTCCTTGAGAAATAAAAACCAACCTATAAAAATGGGAAACATCCAAACAACCACCCCGTAAGATACCTCTCAGGGATCTCCTCATAACATGAATCCAACCACTGTCTTAATTATATGAGTCATTGAATTCCTTCCCCCTGGTCGAGATATTATTTGCTTTAGGCGGCACAGATTCACCTGCATGGGTTTAATTGCATCCAAATTAATGCTATTAGATTTGGGACTAGGTCCTCCTCTCTCCACATGTTAGGACTCTTCACACACATTTAAAGGAAAGAGGGAATCAACTTAGCAGTATAGTCTCATGGGAAAAAAGGTCCAGGCCAAAGAATGGGTGAGAATGAGTTTCAAAAATGGAGTGTTATGCTACTTAATTTAAACAAAACATAAACAAGATCATTTAAGTAAAACCAAAAACATCTATCTCAATCTCTTGTCTTGATAGGGTTCCCCGTCTGTTGCGTGCAACTGTCCATGTCCCACTCCTCTACCTTTCTGTTGACGTCCGGGTGCCATAGTTGTTCGGTAAACAAGAAACGCCTAAGCTCAAGTAGCAAGGAAATTTTCTCAAGGTTTATTTTTATCATTTTATTTCGATTTATTTCCTAGAACACCCAAATCAAGTAAAACACAAACCATGATGATGCATGTACCTTTCCTAGGGTCTCTACACTGTAATCAATGTAGTATTACATGGTCATTCGGTAAGCTCAGAGTCCTTGCATCGGATTACAGGGGGCCCTAAAATCCCGTGTCCTAGCCAGTCTTCCCTGGCCTATGTCATGCACCAAGATCAGCCAACACTATTGCCCAACCATCTCATGCAATCCTCACTGTGCCTAACTCTAGACTTCATCCGATCTCTCAACCATCAGCCTTTGATACCATTCATCCAGGACCCCCTCCCACCAAAGATGCCCCTCTTGAACTGGAAATGGTGAAAGGGAGATAATGACCCCCCGAGTCCTACCTCCAGTAGGCCCCAGCGTGGTGACTAGCACCAACGGTATGAGTTTTCACAAATAAGGGAGGCATTACCATTTTTATTATTTAAGATTGGGAAATAGGATGACTCAAACACCAAAAGAAAATGGAACAAGTAAATGAGAATAAACACAAAAACAAAACCATATGCCTATTTTATAAAATACTAAAACAAAAGTACAAGTACAAGAAAAGCTCCAAAGTACGATACCAAAAATAAGAAAGCAAAAACTACAACAAGCAAACTCCAACGCCCAACTAGCAAGGTCCCGCACGGTCCCTGAAGTACACATGAAAACCTGAAGGTACACATAGGGTGACCATACAAGTATACTCAGTAGGACAACCTAAATCTCTCGTGCATAGGTGGGGAGACATCCGAATTCCCCGTGAGAAAACAGAAGGAACCAATTCCTAGAAAGGAATCTATCCACCCAACCATACAAGCCACACCCACCAAATATCGCAAGTCAATAGAGTAGTATAGTAATATTATCAAAGTATGGTTACCTCGCACCACCTTCCCACTGAATACTGGTCAATCCCTAAATCCTAACGCTATGGTGCTTCCCCTTCTTCCTGAGCTAGTATCATAGCCTCGCCATATAAAGCTCAACCTAGTGCCGTAACCTGGCAATACGAAGCTCATAGTATCCCACCGACACTCAATCCTCTTCCATCATAGTATCTCACCGGCACTCAATCCTCGACCATAACCACATCTCATCTCAAAGACACCTGGAAACCACATCACATCTTATCATAAAGACACTAGGGAACATATCACATCCTCATCCCGAAGAATCTTGGAAAACATCAGTCATAACCTGCCTGAAGGATCTTGGGCTATAGAACCTAGAAGAGGGAGCATAGGGAAGAACAGTAACCAGCCATCGTTTAGATGTTTGAGAATCTCACCCTCATGTCCCATGGGTGTTCGGCACGTAGTGCTCAAAATGGGTGGGGTTGATAAAGAAACATAAAATATACAGATTTATATAATTATATCAACCACTCATCCCATCATAATTCATATACACAAAAGATCTGAGCACATGCCTCGACACTACTACCTCAAAAGAATGCACATAATAAAAAGCCCCAAAACCCATTAATCTTTTCATGTTTCAACAGCTTTAGTTTAATAGTTCCTTAACTACCGTGAAACTAACAACAACAAAACCAGATCAATCATTCGCAAAAACATATACCGGTCAACCAAAAATAATGTAAGGGAAAAAACAAGAAACAAAATACCATTCTCTTTTATCATCCAATAAATTTCATTTATTTTCCATACTTAATCAACTACCATGCCTCAGAATTCATTAGTTAACTATTCCACTTTTATTCATATGCACAACCCATCCCTACAGCCCTGCTTCCAACCACCATAACCACAAACACATTGGAAACAATACCCATACCACATCACCATCCCTTTGGTACCATTTCCTATAGCT
This sequence comes from Viscum album, assembly GCA_963277665.1. NCBI lineage: Eukaryota > Viridiplantae > Streptophyta > Magnoliopsida > Santalales > Viscaceae > Viscum > Viscum album. Next base: position 1,509,740,722 of record OY728153.1, on the reverse strand, counting down.
CTACGGCCCACCCCTTCCACAAAAACCCACGAAACACTCCGTCACATAATTAAACACCATCTAGAACCCAAAAATTCATTCTTTCATTTAGTTAAACTGGGTTGATCAAAGAAAGGTTCCAAATATTCATTTAATCAACCAACATTACATGATTAACCAATTTCCACATTATATAAAATTTTATCCACAAAATTAATCTAGAAAAACAGGGAAACATTTAATTTCGCAAGCAAAGGCCCCCAACGACTATGATTTTCAGTAGGCATAAGCATATTAAATTAATAACATAATCAAAGGATAAACATCGATGGAAATAAAACAACAATACCAATAGAATTTCCCCAAAACCATTCTTTAACTGGTTATTATCATTATTTACTGGTTCAACTATATCTCACCAAAACAAGAGGATACCCACCCCACATGATGCATAAAAGATCGAGAGATGTAGGTAAGATCTCTACCTAAACAGGTTTTTCTTTCTTTCTATGAGAAAAACCACCATGAAGATTTCGATCACTCCTCCTGACAACTACGTCCTCCCATAGATGCTACGACACAACCTCACTAACATCCAAGAGAGACTCAATTATGTTTTTAGGTGTCACTTGTCATAGCATGGTAAGGAGGAACAAAAATCGGAGATTGAGGAAGGAATAAGAACAGGGTAGAATATACGATTAAGATGATGTTCATCGAAGAGCATCTTTACCATCAAATACTAGCAATATCCTCAATAGGAAACTATAAAGAGGAAGTTGAAGAAGAGGGAATGGAACGAGGTGCATGATGTTCACCTCATTGACATGATCACGCAACCACCAACAGATCGATGATTGGAGTCCGGATGAAGAAGATAGGAGGAAGGCTTCTCGGTCATCCGGAGCATCTCCTTACGGAGAAGAAGAGAGGTATCTAAATAATACATGAACCTATCTTATATAAGAAACAAAAGGTAAAAATGTATGCAGCGTGTGTTAATGAATACACGACATGACCGTACAACTGTTACATTGTTTGACTGGTCAACAGACGACACGTCACGCGGTTTCCATGCATTTAATGATAATAATAACATCAATTAATAAAAGGTGTTTTATTGACCTGAGACATAAGTCTTAAAAAATATATTCATCATTGGTCTTAAAATGACTGTTATAATTTCACGGTTACGCTACCACTGATGGTTCATCAATATGATATCGCGTGAGGGAGATTCGTTGGATACATGATCCCATAATAATAATGATATTATAAATATTGGGTGTTTCCTGGACCCAAGACATAGACCATAATTTCATATCCAACATTATCCTTGAATCGACTGTATTAACTGCATGATCACATCACCACTGAAAGTAATTCAATCAGACGTCGCACGTGGGAGTTATGGTGGGTCGATGATTTAATAATAATATTAAATCTATTAATTCACGAGCTTTTCAGGTACCTGATCCAAAAACCTGAAAATTTCATCCAATATTGGACTCAATACTTTCGTCTTGTATTCAGGGTTGCATTACCACTAACGGTTCATCTAACCGAGGTCACTCGAAGATGATATGGATGAAACATGACTTTCCCAACAAAATTACTAATAACATTATTATTATATTATTATTATTATTATCTAACAGTTTTTTCCTCAAGAAAAATCACACGCTCAACCTCTTATATGTGAAGCGCATTAGCCCCATGACCGACTCTTCATTTAAACTTATTTATTTTATTGATTTAAATCTTAAATATTTATTTCCTTTAAACTCTTTCTCTCTCTAATATAATTCTTTCTTCCACAATTCACTGACCCTCCAAAAGTGGTGCCTCCCCTTCCTTATTCCATACCCATCACACCCCATTTTAAACCTTTTTCATTTTTATTTATTTAACAGAATTATCATAAATAATAACATCTGTCAACTATCCTCACATCTCAAATATCATTAAATTGAATTCAAAATTCAAATCTCATTAAATATTTATTAAAGGATCTTTCAAAATATAGCCAACAATATTATTATAATTATTTATTATAAAAATAATAACAAGTCCCCAATTAAAATTTCTTAACTAATCACCAATTAATAATAATTATTATTATTATTATTGATGTTCACCGCATTGACCGTGTCCGGCCACCATTACGTCAACGCCGAGCAACCTCCCATTACATGCCAATTACAGAGATAATTTTTTATTTATTAATATTTAAATAAATCAAAAAGAAATCATGCACCTCCCCTCATTGAATTTAATACATTCGATTTTATTTCTTTTATTTCACAATGATTAAATTAAAACGATTTTATATAATTAACACCAAATATTTTCATGCCACCATTATCAATTATTATTATAAAAAATTATTAATATAACATGCGTCGTGTTTGACCACATAAAATTTTAACAATTTAATTGTCTTGAGAGGTCCAGGCCATTACAATTGGTAGGGAATGTTTGTGATGTGTACAAAAGAATAAGTACATTATGGGATTTTTAGAAGATATTTCACCAAATTAGAATATTTTTTACCTCGTATACAAAGGCACTAAATTGTAATGGTTTTCAGATATGCGTTTGTGTAATGTATTGAATATTTATCTTAAAAAATTTAATATCCGTGTATTAAAATCCAAGGTCACTATTTGTATTACCTACTCCATTTGGTGTCTCAAATCATGATTCCACTTAAGGTACCACATATTGGTCTTTTGATGTGTATTTGTATTCCTAGGATGTGGCGGAGATGAAGAGATTTTGGTTCTATATTTTTGATATGATTCAAGGTATAAAAGGTGTGAGGAGAAGGGGTGGTGAAGGGAGTTATTTATAAGGGAATGAGAGTGGTGTTTTTTAATTTTTTTATTCATTATTTTATCATTTTGTATAAATACTATGAATAGGGTTGATTATTGTGACTATATATAGTAAATGGAAAATGTGAGTTTGAAAAAATGGGTTCTTATATCATCCATTATGAAGTTAATCAGGTATTTAACATATATATTAAATACTGTATTTTACAGTATTTCACTATTAATATAAAATTAAACTGTTTAGAAAATAACCAATAAATCACCCTAACCATTTTTTTATGTGTCGATTTCAAAAAATATATACATTTTTTTAAAATATTTTTCAAAATATTATATATTTAATTTTTTTATTAAAAACCTTAGTTAGTTTATGAATACTAATTTTATTATAATAATAAATTTTCAAACCCTTTGTAAAATTTCATACGGTCTGATAATCATATTATAATTTTAATACATCTTCATATTAATTTATAAACCCATTTTTTAATTTTTTTGAAAATTATTATTATTTTTTAAAAAATATAAACAAAACATATATGTTTTATAAAATTATAAACACTTAATTTATCATTTTAAAAACATTTATATACTAGTATCATGATATAAATATTTCGAAATCACATTTTATAAGTTAAATAAATATTATTTAACACTTCAAAACATTATGATACTATTCTAATACTCTGGTTACTATTACCAATGGTGAGATTACTTTTCTAATAGTTATATTAATATTCCAACAGTAATACTTGTAATGATCATATGTCCTCCCAATATTATACATATTCATATTATTTCATTAATTATTCAATTAATTTTTTTTCCAACAAGGTTATATATGTTTTTAATTTCATGATGAATATTGCACTATAAATATTTTTCATCAGTTCAATTATGTTTTCTATGAGTGTTGTTATTCCGGCGGGTGAGGCATATACAAATTTTCATATTCTAATTATCATATTTTATATTTTTTATCCCATTGTAATATTTTAAATTCTTATAAACATTTATATTCTATAAATGTAGTGTAATAATTAATTTAATAAAATGATACTAGTTCTATCATGTGTTGTGTGTGCATTATATAATACTATATTACTAAATATGACACATTTAACTACAAAGGGAAATACCATTTATAAAATTCATTGTCGTTATACTCTTCCTATATTAAGAAACATTACCTTAATAATTTTATTTTATATACAGTTATGAAAATATATAAGGGTACTCTTGTTTCATATCTTCATCTGGTTCCCCTGTATCTTCTCTGTACTTATGGTTCTACTATAGTACTTTAACTAGGTCAGTTGACTTATTGAATAAAAAGTTTCTTTACAGAATAATATTTTCACTAAAATTTCCTCACAAGAGAGTTCAATTTACAATTATAAAACATATTAGTTAAGAAAATGCGAGGTATCTAGTATGTAAATCCACAAGATGTATACATGGAATATTTCATGTATATGAGGCAATGATGAGGGGGGTTCTAGCTGAATATCCATGGTCCTGATGCAATCGAGAATCTAAAACTAAAAGATGCACCTCAGACATTATTTTCCCTTCTTCTGAAATCCCATAACTCTCATCCATGGAGAAATATAGAGAAACAATTTATCTCCAACCTCAAACTATATGTCTTTCTGATAGCTATCAACAAATCTCTAACATATACTTAGAGAAGCACTAATTTTCTCTGGAATGGTCTTGACTTTTCAACCAATTCATTAACCATTTTACATCTTATTAGCTTACATTCATGAACATCAACCTAGCATGTAACACTCAAAGATTTTTTTAGATATATTTTTTATTCTTTATTTTATTTATTTACTTATATTTTTTTATTTCTTTTATGTCTTGTGTTGTATGCAACACCAATATAATATTGCACTACAGTCAACATTGGATTCACTTGCAGTATACACAACACCATTCTTGGATTTTGTTACACACAATTTCAAGTAATTTTAATAGAATTAATTTCATGAAAGAACAATAATAATTAAACAAATAAATATTATTATGTTACATTATAAATGATTCATTATATTGGAGGGCATTAATAGTAATAACTTTCTTCTGAAAAACTATTTAAATTAAAATAAGTGAGTCTATAAAATAATAAATTAAATTGTGATGAATTTTATTAATGAAATATATTTTTAATACAATAAACTTAATTCTTAAAATTCGTCTTATATGTTATATAGATGTTATATAAAACAAATTCAATTTTTTGAAAAAAAAGTGATTTAAAAAAAACAGTTTTTCAATATTTTGATGGAACATCAATTTAAAATATATTTTTTGACATTATTATATATTCTATTTAACAGTATAAACATTTTATTTAAAAGAAGATAATAAAAATTTACATTGGTTGAAATTATTATATTTTTCATATAACATTCATGTTTTGATGAATAATAAAAATACATTAAAGTTTGATTGAAAACAATTTTTTAATCGAAATAATTAATATTGTTAAACTAAGTTATTTAATGGCTTAAAATTGTAAATAGAATATATTTATATGATTAAATATAATTTATTTAATTGAAATTAATCATAAATTGAATTTTGAGGAAAAAACATTTCAATTTTTTGAAATAATTTATCTTTTAAAATCCATTTTTCATTCTGAAAATAGTATTTATTTTAAATTAATTACTAAAATTTCTGTGCATATAATTCATAAAAATGGATTCCATATTTGTAATCAATATGTCAAAATTACGTAAATATAATTCTTTTATTATTAATTATTATGAATAGTATCTTCAGTAATTTTCTTAAATACGATAAAAAGGTAAATCAGGAAATTTAGGAAAAATATATTATTGTAAAATTATGTTAATTATTGTAGTAATGTGATTGGATGAGTGATTTTAGATCTAAACATTAATCTTTTCAAAATGATACCCTTTGGAATCTTGTTGGTCTTGATTAGGGTATTTAATATATTTTATTTAATAAAAAATAAAATATGTATTACTCAAAATTTATGAAGTAAATCATTCTCAACATAATGTTATACCGAAGAAATTTTCTATTACTAATTATAATTTTATAATTTTTTTCATTGTCATTGTAATTTATTTTTAATTTTTAGGATATAAGTAATAATCTTAAAGATTTATATATTGATGATGCATTTATTATTTAATTGATGAAAAACAAATACACTAATTTATATTAAAATGATAATAATGAATAAAAGATAAAAACAATTTGAGAAAATATTATTTTATGAGTATATAATTACCATAATAATCCATGTGTAGAATGATTTTTAATTTGGGTCCTTATATAAGAGGTTATGACACTTATATTAATTTATTTAAAGTGATGTTAAACTTGTCACATTCATGTTTTAATAAGTATAAAATTTTTAATGATGGATTTTTACAAAAGATATATTTAACTAAAAGTATTCTAAAAAAATATAGTATATTTATTCTTTTTTTAATATTTTTTTTAATTTTTATTCAAAAACCATGTGTATTAAATAATTACACCAACCTGATGTAGAAATTATTTTATTGAGGGAAATATAAAATTAATGTTATTAAAATTATTAAAATAAATAATTATTTGGATAATTAATATATCAAATGAAATTTTTATATTACATTTACCCCATATGTATATAGAAAACAGATAAAATATTGTATTGAAAATTTTTACAAATCCATGAACTGAGTATTGTAAAAATTGTCACTATTGTTGTTTTGTCAAAGTAATGATTTATTAAAAAATTAAAAAATAATAAAAAATTTTAAAAAAAAATTATAATAAATATTATATGTTCTATATTGTCATAAATTATTTCTTTCTATTTTAAATGACATCAAATAAGAATATATTTCATCCTTTTAGTATTAAAATATTTGGTACCATTGTTAAAATGAAATAGAATAACTAAGTGATAATTTAAAATGATATTGTTTCGATGGATAAAAAAACTAATCTAGATTTTATCTATCATATTAAAACCTTATATCAACACATATTCTAAATTAGGATAATTTTTATGTTTTTTGTAGGTTTATTTTATTATAAATTAATACTTCTGTAGATTCCAAAAGTGCCCCTCAACTCAATTATAAAAGGGAACCACCTCTATCAACCATTCACATTACATTGAGCCTTCAAGAATGTCTATACACTAAAATGTCACTTATCAACTTCCATAGATAAAATATAGAGGTTGTTTCTTCTCAAAATGCCATCTTTAGTGCCTTTAGGAGGAGATTTAAAGGAAGCCCATCAAAAAGGATGTAATCTCATCTACCGATTCTTTCAAAGTATTTATTCTTATAACTCCCCTTCATGCATATTTTCCTTCATAAAATAATTAATACACAATCAATTATATTCTGAGATGTTATTATTATTATGTAACAACCATATTCCACCTTCTATCTATCCTATGAAAAATGAAATCACCACGAGTTTGTACATACATCTTGCCATCTCCACCCCACGATGTAATCATTTTCTCACCACCATCACACTTGGATAGAAATAGTGATGGAAATAATATCTATATTGGATTATTATAACATGATGTTAATTTAAAAACAAAACATATACCATCCATTTCCATAACATTTCACAACTATGGGAATGATATCATCATTTAGTGTATGTACGACCTATCACCTCCACGATGTTATGCGATTCATTCTATAAGATCTTAATTAAATCATTAGTATATAAGTTAATGGAAGTAATGAATATGATATATATTATACTAAAATAAATTTTTAAATTATATTACTATATCCTAAGAAGAGGATCTTATCTGACAAAACATGCATATGGAAATATATAAGTTAATACCCGATGGACGAGTAATAATGTTACTAACAAACAGATGATAATATGATCATATATGATGAAAATTATTCTATAATAAGTAAAAGAAATCGTTTAAATCATTATACAGGTAATTTGTACACTTATAAATGATATAGGACCTAAGACAAGGGTTAATTTTTCAATTCCATTATTATAAAAGACTTATTATTCATAAATATTTACTATGGTATATTTATTAATAGAACCCTGATCTACATTTTAGGTATGTTTTTCCTTTTTTTTGTCATTTTTGAGAAAAAGAGGAAAGTCTAGACATTTTCAAAGTACACGCCGTGTACTTTATAAGTACACACCGTGTACTTCGATTCCACGCAAGGCTGTGTGATGCTCGTGTCCAAGAAACACACACAGTGTGTAGGGGAAATGTGGAGGCCGCCTGATGCGGTGTTTGGAAAAGCCTAGTATATGCTGTGTACCCCAAAAGTACATGTTGTGTACTTTCTTTTTTTCATTAAATGGACCAGGTTCACGCCTAATCGACATAATCGTCTTCTTCTCAATATTCATTGACCGAGTGTATCTCGTACAACTACAAACATCCTGCGAGCCCCCGAGCCTCTGTCTATTTTCCGAATCGACCGTCATCAATTGCATTGGAACTGAAGTTGTGAGATCTTCCTTCTTCTTGAGTTTCATTCCATTATTTTCCCTCTTTATCATGATATCATGGATTGAACGTTTTGTACGTTTTCTTAGATCTATGATATTCTAAGGAGAATCAAGCCTCGTGGTTCAATTATATTGATCTCCTAGCATCAAGGTAGGTGTTTTGTGCCTTACCTTTCGATGTCTCTGAGTTTTATTTGAAATTTCCACCAATACCCATGAACGGGGTCTTGCGTGATTACTGTTTTCCCCTGTTGTTTTCATGACTTTCCCATATGCTTGTGCAGAGGTTATTTGATCATGTTTGAGGATAATTATTTTTCTTGGATGTTTTTTCCATGCCTTGTTATTGTGACAACCTTTGGGTCTTGTTAGCCTTTGGCTGTTATACCAGTTTTCCATGTGTTGTGACCATAGGATGGAATGATATTCTTGACATGTTTGTTATGTTGTAGACTGGTTAGCCAAGTATCTCTATAGGTGTACTTTGGTTAGCCACATAGATCAATAGGTGTGCTTTGGATTTATAGAATTATTATGAACTGACTGGCACGAGAACGTGATAACCTGGTGCTATAGACTATATGGGATAGACCGAGTGAGCTTCACAGAGAGTCTTGGATATTATAGACTACAAGGGTATAGACCGAGTGAGCTTCCCAGAGAGTCATGGATATTATAGACTATAGGAGGGTAGACCGAGTAAGCTTCCTCAAATATTCTTTACTTGTTTGAATTTCCTTAAACCATTCTAGGCTAGAGGAGGAATTGACCGAGTGAGCTTCCTCATAGAGTCTGTGATAGACCTAAGACTATAGGAGGATTGGCTGAGTGAGCTTTTCAGAGAGTTAATAGACCTTGGGGCTATAATAGTAATTGACCGCATGATCATCCTCAAAGAGTCCCTGACCACCCTAGACTATATGGGGAATTGACCGAGCGAGCTTCCCCAGAGAGTCTTACAATTTCGTATGACCAAAACAGTGGGGTTAGGCTGAATGCACTACCAAGAAGGTTGTTGGTAATTCATGTATAGGACCAGAGTGGTTGTTCGTGAGTACTTCCCAGAGGGGTTCCTATTGTGGTTAGATTTTTGATACACTGCTACTTGTTGTTCTGTGGGTTGATTATGGTTTCATATCCTCCAGTTACTTTTTACTGATTACTGCCTGCTATTACGGTTACTCTTTACTTCTTACTGTACTATTACCTGCCATATACTCACTGACTATTTGGTATAGATCTTCGAGTGGTTTCCTACTGGATTTTAGTCTCACACCCTGTTTGGTCCATGCTTTTGGTCCTAAACTGAATATATTGTTGTAGGTATGGACAAGGGAAATTTCCCTTCGATTTCTGGTACTTGATTGCTTTGGAGTAGGGGATCATGGGACCAGGCTTAAGCTTGTGATGCTGAGGAACTGTTTATATTTTCTTTTGTACATGTTTTGGTACTATTTGTATTTCCATCATTATGAAACATTGTCTACTTTCCAAGATATGTATCCTGCATCATTTCATATTTAAATGTGTGCTCCATTTGTTATTGTTTTAGTCATCTGATATTAATTGTTGTTGGATATTTACTACTTCCACCGTTGCATGTTTCGTTTACTTCTATTGTGTACACTTCCAATGAGGGAATAGTTTCCCCTCTATCACACCCAAGGCCCTTACTGCTAGTCGGAAGCCTCTAGCATTTGGGAAATGGTGCTTGAGGCCATGCGACCTATCAGGTACGGGGCACCTATGGGTGGCTTCCGGAACCAGGATGTTACAAAGTGGTATCAAAGGGATTCTTTTCTCTTGATTTATTGTTTAGATCCTTTTTCCAGTGATAGGATGGATTTCGTACTTGGTAATAAGCTATGCTCGGGAGTAGCTTACCCGAGTACAGGTAAAATCCAATCTACCTCATTTATTGTATTTTTCCGGTCTTGAGATTTTACAGTTGATATGATTTCACCCAGAGTGATTCACATTCCTTGTGTTGTTATTGTTGTGCTATTACGGTTCTATTTATGTCTCACCCCAATGAGATTAGTGTATGCCATATCATGCATCATATAGGCACTCTTTGAAATAAAATTTCATTCATTCTTGCCATGCCATCTAGGGTGAATTGGAGATTGCATGTTGTTGTGATAGATGTTTTTTAGATTATGAATGTTGTTGTGATAGATGCTTTGATAGAATCCCTGCAGTTTGATAGGGAAATTGTTTGTATAGTACCTTGCTTAAATGAACACCATGTTTTGGTTCTTGAGGTGTTATGGCCCTCATGAATCGAGACTTGATGGATCGTTGACTTGTTTCTCATGTATACGACTTGTATAATATGAGAATATTTGATTGAAAGGGACTATGGGCCCTCACGGATCTGAATATGGCACCTCCATGTTGGTTTTCTGTGTTTTCTAGGCTTCGGTGCAGTTTCTGAGCTACTGCCCGGAAAACCCCAGAATACACGGTGTGTACTTTATGACAACATAACGTGTATTTTTAAACCGTGTCACTGATTGGGTGAGCAGAAACATAGGGTTGTGAAAATTTCTTTAGGAACATGCCGTGTACAGTCGGTACACGCCATGTAGAATTGATCTGGGTAGCTGTCCGTTTCACTAACAACACGGGTCAGGGAAGCTCATGTAGTACATGTTGTGTTTGGTATGAACATGTCGTGTAGCCTTGTCCTAAGTACCTGGCCATGTAACGAACTGCACAGGTCAGTGTTATCTTCTCCTATACATGTCGTGTTTGTTAGGAACATGCCATGTAATGGTCAGTCGTATAGCCGGCCGTGTAACTAACAACACGGGCCACCAAAACCTTTTCTAGAACACACCGTGTTGTTAGTAAACACGCCGTGTAGTATAGGGTTAAGAGGACCGTGTGAGTTAGTTGTGTAAAAATACTCGGGCAAGGGAATATAGTTCAAGTACATTCTGGGTGTGGGGATAACATGTCATGTAGTCTGGGTTGTTACACAACCAGTTGTGGCTGAAGTACACACCCATGTGAATGGCCTTAAGGAACACGTCAGGTAGTTATATACACAATGTGTAGTCATGTTTAGTAAAACTTGAGTGTTTCTTTATCTTGTTCCTTTTTTGTAATATTGTGTTCTCTGTCCTTGTTAATCTTGATCTGATGTGTGATTTGATCTTTCAGAGCTATGCCTCTGAGACATTCTCTGGTTGTACATCAGCTGACACACGGTGATCAGACACTAGATATGGATGATTAGGGACCTCCTGATGTGCCAGCCTTGGCACCAGCATTTATACCCATTGCAAGTATCGATGCGTAGTTCAGTGAGGACATCCTGAGGTTGATGCAAACCTTTTAGGGAGCACCGCCTCCTGCCCCATCGATGGCCGAGTTGACATGAGTTTTCCAGTAGCAGTTTCCTTCAACATTCCCAGGGGATGAAGGACCCCAGTCCACATAGTCGTGGTTAGAGGCCACACTGAGGATCTTCAAGAATCTGGAGATACCTCAAGAGAAAATTGTAAACCATACTACTTATATGCTCCGAGACACCACCAAGAGGTGGTGGGAGGTGATCTCACAGTTTGGACACCAGTATAGTATGGCTTGGGACATGTTTTGGTGCATCTTATACGATTAATTCTACCCAAAGACCATGAGGGACGATTGATCCTAGGAGTTTATGAGTCTGGAGTAGGGCACTCTTTCTGTTATGGAGTACTCATCTCACTTTACCGAGAAGCATGGCTTCACACCAATTCCAACAGGTGATGAGTTTTTCATTTCTAAAATGTTTGAGGAAGGTATTTGGCAGGAGATCCGTTCCCAGGTGAATATCTTCAGTTTGACATAGATATCCTCTATCGTCAACCAGGCACTGATCACTAAGTGCAATTTGAGAGATTCTGGATCGGTGGGCCAGGGTGGTTGGACATCCAGAGTCAGTGTTCCACCTACTGATAGCAGGAAGCACCACAGGGAGTCTACTTGAGAAGATCAGGGTTGGAGGAATTTATCTTCAGGTTGCAAGGTAGTGTGCTACCAATGCGGGAGGAGTGGGCATACTAGGACTCAATGTCAGAGAGACCGAATGGAGTGCTGATATTGTAGAAATATGGGCCATCTTCATCGTTTTTGTCAGATCTTCTCACCTACAGCTGTTGGTAAGGGTTCTTCTATGACCCCACATACAAAATATGTATCGCCAATTTCTTACCAGTCAAGGAACTGGAGTTTTTCGTGCCATTCGGGCTGAGGTGGAGGTCGCGGTCGTGGTGGTCAGTCACCAGGTTCCCAGCGACAACAAAGTGGATTTGCTCAGAGTGGTCAGCCAGGGGTGTAGTGCAGCGGTACATGCCAGATATTCGTCGTGGAGTAGTCTTATCAGGAGTAGGATCACAACTCTTCCACAATTCGAGGTATGATCATAGTAGCCTCAATTTTATCTTCAGCCCTTTTTGATACCGGTGCTTCGCATAGCTTTATTTTAGTTGTTGTTGTGGAGAGCCTCGGGCTCTATATCTTTTCGCCGGCCGACATGTTCACTCTTGATACACTGTTGGGAACGAGGATGTCTAGCGTACGTCTGTGTAGAGAGTGACCTCTTGAGGTTGCAGGGTGTCACTTCTTATGGGACCTCTATATCCTAGAGATGAAAGGCTATGATGTCATTCTCTGTATGGACTAGTTAGTTCCCTTCCAATCAGTCGCTGATTTCTATCGCCGCTGGGTGAGTTTCGTATCACCAGAGGTCAGATCTTTTCTTCATAGAGGCGAGTGGGATTTCCATGGAGGTAGAACTGGACCAGAGCATCATGGGCTAGGATGAGTTACAACATATATTGCCAGTATTTATCTGGATGACCAGGGGGCTTCACAGTTATACTTTCATCCAATGGTGGATTATTTCATGGATTTCATTCTAGAGGAATTTTCATGTTTTCCTCTAGAGTGTGATGTAGACTTTTCTATTAGGCTAGTTCCATGAGTGGCACTAGTGTCAATTCCTCCTTATAGGATAGCTACACCAAAGTTGCAGGAGCTCAAGAAGAAGTTGGGGGAGTTGCAGGAAAAGGGATTCATCCGACCTAGTACTTCTCCATGGGGATTACCTGTCCTTTTTGCGAAGCATGCAAATGGAACCCTTAGGCTTGGTGTGGATTATTGAAAGCTGAACCAGTTGACAGTCAAGAACAAATATCCCTTGCTGAGGATCGATGACCTATTTGATTAGCTTCTAGGAGCCCGAGTGTTCTAGAAGATCGATTTGAGGTCCAGTTATCATCAGTTGTGCGTTAGAGCATCAGATATACCTCTTACAGCCTTCAGGATTAGGTATGGTCTATATGAGTATATGGAATGCCATTCAGTCTCATGAATGAACCAACATAATTTATGGAACTGATGAATTGAGTGTTCCATCCATACATCTATTCCTTCATGGTGGTTTTCGTGGATTACATCTTGGTGTACTCTCACACTCGACACGACCATGATACCCATCATGATATTGTCCTGAGTACACTGAGAGAGAATCAGTTATATGATAAGATCTCAAAATTCTACATTTGGATGGATCATATTCACTTATTGGGTCACATTATCTTAGAGACAAGAGAATCAGTAGACCTAGAGAAAGTAAGAGTTGTAGTTTCCTAGAAGCAGCCAAAGAATGTCTTTGAGGTGTGGAGTTTTCTGGGGATGGCTGGATAATACAAGCATTTCATACATGAATTTTCACAACTTGAAGCACCGTTGAAAAGTCTAACCATGAAAGTTGTGAAGTTTATATGGTCAGATTCTTGTGAGACAGCCTTTTAGAAGCTGAAAGGGAGGTTTATGTCAGCATCAATACTAGTCTTGCCAGAGCCCGACAAGAGCTATACAGTCTACTGTGATGCTTTAGGTATCATTCATGGAGCTATGCTTATTCATGGAGATGGGTTCGTTGCTTACGAGTCTTGGCAGTTGAGGCCACACGAGAGGAAGTACTCGATGCACGATCTCTAGTTGGTAGTTGTTTTTCATGTCTTACATTGTGGGAGCAATTACCTTTTGGGTGATAACATTGTGGTTTTCAATGACCACAAGAGTCTCAAGTACATATTCACTCTGTGTGATCAGATTCTGAGACAGTGTAGGTGGGTCGAGTATCTTCATTCCTTTTACATTGATCTTGCCTAAACACCGGGAAAGGGAAATGCAGTGAATGATGAATTAAGTATGAGAACTCAGATTCAGAAAGTTCAGGAGGCTAGCTATGACTGGAATCTTATGGATCTATTCTCTGAGATGCATTTGGAGGTTCATGACAAACAGGGGAAGATTTTTCTATCTTCTGTAGCTGTTACCTATACCCTTCTTGATCGCGTACGGATGAGGTAGCTATCAGACTCAGAAGGCCTAGTCTTACGGGAGAGTGTGTCTGGATAGGACCCTCTTCCTGGATGGACAGTGGGAAAGGATGAGATCTTGTGTTTTCAGGGATGCATATGGGTATCAGTAGACATACTAGAAGAACTGATGTAGGATTTTCATTATTCAGTTTAGACAGTTCATTCTGGCGTCACCAAGATGTCTCTTGATGTACACCTCCAGTATTGGTGGCCAGGTATGAAGAGAGATGATGCTATTTTTTTCATGAGTTGTTCCGCTTTTCAGTAGGTGAAAGCATAGAATCAGAGACCAGCATGGCTTTTATAGTAGTTACCCATTCATGAGTGGAAGTGGGATGATGTCATGATAGACTCCGTGACTGGGTTGCTGAGGTCACCTAGAGGGGGTGATGATGTTTGGGTTGTTGTCGATAGGCTTGCGAAGGTTGATCACTTCTTGATGATCATGGAGACCTTTAGTGTTGATGAGCTGGGGCGGTTGTACATATGAGAGATCGTACGTCTTCATGGAGTTTCACACTCCATTTTTTTAGACAGGGATGTGCATTTTACTTCTCGGTTATGGCAGGGGCTTTAGAAGGCTTTGGGTATATAGGTACATTCGAGTACAACAAACCATACCCAGATAGATGGCCATTACGAGCGTACAATTCAAGTGCTTGAGGATATGCTCCAATCTCACATTCTAGACTTTGGAGGTTCTTGGGAGATGTATATTCCTCTTGTGGAGATTTCCTATAGCAACAGTTTTCAGGTGACTAATCAGATGGCACCTCATGAGGCATTATACAGTAGGCCATACCGATCACCTTTGTGCAGGATGGAGGTAGGAGAGGTAGCATTGCTGGGACCTCGTCTTTTTTTGGAGACCTCAGAGAAGATATAGTTGATTCTAAAGAGGATGGATATGGCATAGTATCGACAAAATTCGTACGCTGATCAGTAGAGATGACCTATGGAGTACGAGGTTGAGGATCAGGTTTTTCTGCATGTCGTACCATCGTTGGAACACAAGAGGATTCAGAGACAAGGTATACTTATACAGTGATATGTCAGTCTATTTGTGGTGTTGGAGAGAGTTGGGCTGGTTGCCTATCAGTCGCAGTTACCTCAGAGGTACCAGGCTATGCATGATGTCTTCCACGTCTCTCAGCTTTGAAGTTACTTCTCTGACCCGGCTCATGTCTCCCAACTCGAGGAGGTTGCACTCGAAGCAGATGCATCATTTGAGGAGAATCATATCCAGATTGTTGATCACAGTACGAAGGATCTCTGTGGCTGGTCAGTTCCTCTGGTATGGGTGCTATGGCAGCACAAGCGAGTACAGGAAGAGACCAGGGAGATGGAGGCCAAAGTGCGATCGCAGTGTCCTGAGCTGTTTGAGGTTTCTTCTTCTACGCCTCGCTAGGGAAATTCAGGGACATATTTTTTTAAGGGGGGAAGTTTCTAAGCACACAGATCTTTTTTTCAGGTATGCCTTTCCTTTTCTGGTTGTTTTTGAGAAAAAGAGGAATATTTTTAAATTTTCAAAGTACACACCGTGTACTTTATAAGTACACGTCGTGCACTTTGATGTCGTGCAAGTCCATGTGCTGGCCGTGCCCAGGCCACACACACGGTGTGTAGGGGCGATGTAGATGCCACTTAAAGTAGAGTATGGAAAAGACTATTACATGTAGTGTACCCCAAAATTACACGTCGTGCACTTTCTTTTTTTCATTAAACGGATCGTGGTCACGTCTAATCGACAAAATCATCTTCTTCTCAAGATTCATCAACCAAGAGCGTCCTGTACAGCCACAAACATCCTCTAAGCCCCCGACCCTCCATCTATTTTCTGAATCGACTGCCGTCAATTGCATTGGAACCGCAACGGTGAGATCTTCTTTATTTTGGAAATTTATTCCATAATTTTCCTTCTTTCTCAAGATATCGGGGATTGAAGATTTTGTGTGTTTTCGTAGATCTATGACATTATAATTATAATCAAGCCTTGTGGGTAAAGTATATTGATCTCCTAGAATCAATGTTGGTGGTTTGTGCCTTACATTTCAGGGAATTTGAGTTTTATGTGCAATTTCCACCAATACTCATGAACGGGGTATTGCGTGTTTACCGTTTTCCATTGTTTTTTTCCTGGATTGAATTTATGTTTGTGTAGATTTAAGTTGATCATGTTTGAGGATAATTGTTTTGCTTGGTTTTTTTCCCATGCCTTGTTCTTGTTCCGACCTTTGGGTCTTGTTAGACTTTGGCCGTTATACCAGTTTTCTATGCCTTCTGACCGTAGGATGGAATGATATTCTTGACATTTTTTTATGTTGTAGACTGGTTATCTATGTAGCTCTATAGGTGTACTTTGGTTATCCAAGTAGCTCTATAGGTGTGATTTTGCCTTATAGAATTATTATGCATTGACTGGAACATGACCGTGAGAAGCTGGTGCTATATACTATAAGGGATATACCGAGTGAGCTTCCTAGAGAGTCTTGGAAATTATAGACTATAGGGGGATAGACTGAGTATGCTTCCTACAGAGTCTGGGATATTATAGACTATAGGAGGGTAGATCAAGTGAGCTTCCTCAGAGAGTCATTACATGTTTGAATTTCCTGAAACCATTCCACCCTAGAGGTGGAATTGACTGAGCGAGCTTCCTCAAAGAGTCTGTGATATATGTGAGACTATAGGAGGATTGACTAAGTGAGCACCTCAGAGAGTTTATAGACCTTGGGGCTATAAGAGGAATTTACTGCATGATCATCCTCAGAGTCACTGACCACACTAGACTATAAGGGGAATTGACTAAGAGTGCTTCCCCGAAGAGCCTTATAATTTCGTATGACCAACCCAGATGGGTTAGGTTGGATGCACTACCCATGGGGATGTGGGTACTTATTGGATATGACCAGAGGGGTTGGCTATGAATACTTCACATAGGTGTTCTTGTTGTGGTCAGCTATTTGCTTCACTACTGCTTGTTGTTATATGGGTTTATTTCTTTTTCATATCCTCCTGTTACTGCTTACTGATTACAACCTGTTGTTACTATTACTCGTTACAGCTTACTGTACTATTACCTTCTATATACTCACTAACTGTTAGGAACAGATCTTTGGTTGGTTGCCTACTGGGATTTAGTCTCAAAACTTGTTTGGGAGATGATTTTGGGCCCAAAAAGACTATGTTGTTGCAGGTACAGACAAGGGAAAGAACACTTAGACATCTAGTACTTGATTTATTTAGAGTAGGAGAGCATGGGACCAAACATAGGCTTATGGTGCTAAGGAGCTGTTTATCTATTCTTTTGTACTTGTTTTGGTACTGTTTGTGTTACCAGCATTGTGACTGTATAGCTTCTTTCATAGATATGTATCCTTCATCATTTCATATTTACATATATGCTCCATTTTTTTATTGTTTTAGTCTTCATATATTTATTATTGATATAAATTTACTGCTTCCACAATTTCAGGTTTTGTTTGCTTCCACTGTGTACTCTTCCAATGAGGGAATAGTTTCCCCTCTATCACACCCAAGGCCCTCGGTGCTAGTTGACAGCCTCTGGTGTTTGTGGAAATGCGCTTAAGACCATGTGACCAAACGGGTACGGGGCACCTCTGGGTGGCTTCTGAAACCGGTACATTACATTTGTCATCCATGTTCATGTTTTCAAAAAAAGTTTTAATAAAAAGTTTAATATTATCCAAAGAATTTTTCCAGTAATTGTTAACCATTTTTTACTTTTACTAAACATTTTGGATGAAATCATTCATTATTTTTCAATAAGTGATAAATTTAGAATTTTTTATAAAAAGTATAAGAAGAATGTTTTTTAACATATACGAAATTAGATGATTTTTACACATTAATAACACCTTAATTCCATGGATATTCTCTTATTCGTTTTCATGTTTATTTACCAAGAAATTATTTTCTTTTAGTCATTTATAGAGTTTTATGAAAAGTGAACTTTTTTAAGATGAAAGGATATTTTCCATAGGAATTATTTTATTAGGATTTATAAAAATTATTTTTTATCTATGATTAAGGATATTTTCAAGTATAAAATTTCTATTATTCATATGGTTTATTATGTTTAGTATGCAATTATATTTATAA
Organism: Viscum album; assembly: GCA_963277665.1. Classification (NCBI taxonomy): domain Eukaryota; kingdom Viridiplantae; phylum Streptophyta; class Magnoliopsida; order Santalales; family Viscaceae; genus Viscum; species Viscum album. The sequence goes on along the minus strand of OY728153.1, from coordinate 1,509,721,896 downwards.
AATATATTTGTTTTACATGGATTATTTTACGATGGAATGATGTTTTGGATACCCATTTTAATCATTGGGATATGTTATGATGAATGATTTATGTTTCCATGCCACACATATGTACAATTATCATTATGTGACCAGTTTGACCAATATATCCATAAAATTTCTTGGGTAAATATTAATATTTTGTGATATAGATATAAAAATAATGTTAAGTAAATATGGTTCATTAATACAGGACCGAAAGGAAAAGTAAATTTTGTTTAGTAATACAGGGATTAATCGGTATATAAACCTAGTTCAGTAATGGTCTTTTTCTACTATGATAGTCTTGGAAATGATCATTGGATATTATGGAAATTATTATTTATTATTATGTGTTCAGTAATGGAATTTATCGAGTATGATTTTCAAAATCATGTTAATGTTTTGAAATTCTTATGTTTATGTTTTTTTTATATTTTCAATGTTTACCAATATTGAGTGTTTGATATCTCTCCTTTTTATGCTTCTTTTCCCTCGAATATAAAGAAGGGTATTTAGTATGATGTATCAAAAAGTGGTACTAATGATTCAGGAAAACACAAGAGACGATGTAGATGTTTTACAAACCATTTGTTTATTTTTCATAGTTTCCAATGACACTAAAATAATTTTGTCATTGGATGTCTGTTTGCATCTTGTATTAAGTATTCCTCAAATATAAATTAATTTCAATGTATTTCAAGATTTTTTTATCTACATTTGGTATCAGAGAGAAGTATTAATTATCCATTGGAAACTAAGATGAGAAAACATTAGTGAGATCCCTTGAGATATTTATAATATATGTATAGGGATATACCTAAGGATAAGTCTATCATTAGGTTACAATCTAATATTTTTGGTAACAATCATGAGTAACCTTGAATTAAACTTAAGGTGTCATAGATTGATATATTATAAGAGATTTACCTTCGTTATGTGATTTTATTCTATGATAATTGTTACTCACATTTTTTTTCTGGTCTTAATCGACAACTAGAACTAAATAGATCATCATCAACATTGAATATTTCAGATGCATGATGACAGAGAATTATGAATATGGATTTCTTAAATGCAAATATCATGAAGAGAATCATGAATTATGTACAAGTTTTAGTAATCCTAATGAGGATAAATATATTATAAACAACATGTGGAAGGTTTTTATGTTCTCCTAGTAGTGTTTACCTTAAACATAAGAAGCATGATTATATTAATTTTTAAAAACCATAAAAAATGATTCACATTACCTATTCTTAGAATGAATAAATTAATAAATCCCGAGTAATGGGTTATGAATAATGTTTTACTATTAAAGTGTATATGTTTTGGAATTCAACAATTATGAATAAGTTTTTTCAGTATAGTGTTTTCATTAAGGATTAACAAGGGTATGTTTAGTAGTTCTAAAGACTTAGAAAAGTGACTTAAGGGAAGGTAATATACTTAAAGAACATGTGATTTAGGGAAATATAACCCTTAATATGACCCTTAGGTTAATATTACAATGTTTGGATAAAGATATTTTGTATTGGAATATGTAAATTGGATAATGGTAGTTTTTTTAAAACTAAATATGTATTTGTTTTCAAGAGGGTCATTCTATCTTGGATGAAGTCTACAACTTTTTTGACATAAGGAATATATCAAATATGTTTTCGAATAAGGAAACAATCATGTTTTCAATGAGGATATATGGAAATTCATGTTTTTACCATGACTTGGGAATACATGATAATGTTGTTCACATGTTAGGAATGTGATAAATAAGTGATAACATATGATATATGGGGGATAAATTTGAAGCTGAGTTATTGCAAGTCTTTCTGAAGTCTTGGATTTTGAGATTTCATAAGGATTATATGGTTTTTGATTTATATAATGTTTAAGTTTAACATAGGATGAAGTTTGTTAGAATAAAGTAACATCTCACCAAAGGTGTAATTTTGTATATTTGATAACTTGTGATGACATTTTGTTAGACAGATGGAATGCCCAATAATCATATTTATAGATCACATGATCTTCTAATACTTTAGGAATGAATCATTCAACTTCATTTATTTCAATAAGAGATGATGTGGAAATTGATCAATGTATAAGGAAAGGATGATGTTATTCATAATCAAATAAGTATTTATTCTCATTATTCAACTCTAGGGAAAATATATCAAAACAAAAAAGGTTACCCAAGTACCTTTATTTCTTGATGAATCATATAGACCCTTAAATCAACAAAGATTCGTGGATTTATGATTGTTAACTTTCTCTTAACCTTTTTCTCTATCACTCCCCATCAGATCTTGATGGTTAAATTTCTCTTATATATTAATTATTTTGTTTTACACCTACATTATTCTATGTGAAAACCCACTTTTGAGTGCATTTGGGAAACTGTTATGTTTATAACATTCATATTTAAAAGGAATTTATGGATTTATTTTTTTAGATGTGGGTTTTTGTAAAATAACATTAAGATTATTAATCATTTTATAAACCGTATTAATTTGTACGGGGAAATTAATTTTAAGGGGGGTACAATGTAACACCATGAGATCTTCATTCGTTAGATTTTTTTTCTTTTATTTATTTATTTAATATTTTTATTCTTTGATGTATTGTGTTGTATGAAACACCATGATAATATTACGCTTCACACAACAGAGACTTAGCTTGCGGTATACGAAACACTATGCTTGGATTTTGTTACAAAAACTTTCATGTTATTTTGATATAATTAATTTCACACGAGATTGAGTATAATTGAGTAACTAAATATTATTGTGTTACATTATAACCATGTCATTATAATGGTGGGTATGAACAGTATTTACTTTCTTCTGAAAAACTTTTTACATAAAAATAACTGAATTTATAAAATAAGAAAATCACCCTTTATTAATTTTATTAATTAAATATATGATTAATATATTCAATAAAATGTTTCAAATCCATCTTATAAGTTTTCTATACATGATATAAGAACAAATTCAATTTTTCAGATAAAGGAAGTAATTTTTAAAAAATAGAGTTTTTCGTATTTTGATTGTGTACCCATTTTAAATCTAGTTTTTTAAGATTTTATATATTATATTTAAAAAATTATAAAATATATTTGGATGATGGATATATAAATTTTCTTTGATGATTTTTTTATATTTTTTATAAAAATTTCATGTTTTGATGAATATTAAAAATACAATAAATTTTAATTAAAAACAATTTCATCGAAATAAATTATATTGTTAAATTATATTATTGAAAGTTTTTAATGTTTAAATAGAATATATTTTTATGATTAAATATAATTTAGGTCTTTGGAATTAATTTTACATCGAATTTTTATGTAAAAACATTCCAATCTTTTGAAATGTTTTTACTTTTTAAAGTCGTTTATCATTCTGAGAATGAGATTATTTTTAAATTAATTACTGAAAAATTATGTTATGAATTTTATGAAAAATGATTCTATATTTTCAATCTGTATTCCCAAATTAAATAAATATCATTCTTTTACTTTTAGGCCTTATGAAGTGTAACCTTAGTAATTTTAGTTAATATGATAAAAAGGTAAATCGGGAAAATTAAGGTAAATATTATATTACAAAATTGCCATAACACGTGTACTAGTAAGATTGGATGAGTTATTTTTGACCGAAAACATCTTTGGGTATATATTATACCCTCTTTAATACACTTAAATGAGATGTGGACATTTAATATATTTTATTTAAAGAAAAGATAGATATATATTACTCCAATTTTAATAACTATATCATTTTTAAAATAATGTTAAACATAATATAAATTCAATTATGAATAAAAATTGGAAACATAAAATTTGTTTCTTTATCATTGTAATTTATTTGTAATTTTAATGAAATTAATAATTATCTTACATTTTTATACATTGATGATGTAGAAATTATTTAATTGGTTAAAAATAAATAAACTATATTTAATTAAAATTATAAAAACAAAAAAAAGACACAAAAACTTGAATAAATATTATTGGTGAAGTATATATAGCCCATAATAATCCATGTATCCATTTATTAACTATTTGGGGCCTTATAGAAGAGATTATTAGACTTATATTATTGTATTTAATACGATGTTAAAATTATAACATTCATTTTTTCATACGTATAATATTTCCAATGATGGATTTATTAGAAGAAATATTCAACTAGATGTATTATTATGAAATCTAGTAGATTTATCCTCATGACATTATTTTTTTAAAATTTTATTAAACAAATAAGTGTATTAAATAATTACATAAAACTGATGTTGAAGTTATTTTATTAATGGGAATATCACATTAATGTTATTAAAAATATTAAAATAATGATAATTTGGATAATTAATATATAAAATAAATTTTTTATACTACCTTGAACCCATATAGATATAATAAATATTTAGTTCGAGGATAACATCTTATATTGATTTTTTTAAATACAAGAATTTAAAATTTTGAAAATCGTTAATATTGTTGTTTTGTCAGAATAATGTTTTGTTAAATTATTTACAAATACTAAAACATTTTTAAAATATATTATAAAATATTATATGGTGTAAAATATTTTAAATTATTTATCTATTTTTTAATTGAAATAAAATAAGTAAATATTATACCCTTTTAATATTGTAATATTTGTTACCCTAGTTAAAATGAAATAGAATAACTAAGTGATAAATTAAAAGTATAAGGTTTAAATGTATATCATGAAATGTCTACTATTTATTAGATGATGATATTAGAACCTTATCTCATTTCATATTTAAAATTAAGATATTTTGGATGTTTTTATATGAACTTTTATTTTATTATAAATTAATACTTTTGGAGATTCCAAAAGTGCCCCTCACCTAAATTATAAAAGGGAACCTCATCCCTCATCTCTTAACGTAAAATAGAGACATCATGATCACAAATAACCTTCCCATTTCCATTTTAAACTTCCTTAGTAACATTCTATAGGTTCTGGTCTTTTCAAAAGTCTAACTCTAGTGCCTTTAATGGGATATTTAGAAGGAGCACATCGAGGGAGAGGTAATCTTCTCTACAGATTATTTAATATTATTTATTATTCTAATTCCTCTTCATGTGTTGTATCCATTATAAAGTAATAACTACATTATAAATAATATGCTGAGGTTTTATGGTTATTTAACAACCATACTCCACATTCTATCCATCCAACAATAAACAAAATCATAACACGTGTGTGTATGACTTACTAACTCCATAGTAGTGTGTAATATATTTTTCACCACTATATTAATTATATGGATATAATGATGGAAGTAATTTCAATATATTATTATTATAACAATATATGGATTCTGGAACAAAATATATACCATCCACTTCCATACCATTTCAAAATTATGAGAATGATATCATTACTTGTGCGTACATAAGACCAACTGTCTCTAGGATCTGATGTGATTCATTGTACATGATCTTCATTAATAATGATTATATAAATGAAATGAAGTAATAAATTTGATATATATTATAATAATACAATTATTCAAATAATATAACTATTACCTAAGAAGATGAACATATCTGACAAAACATGCGTAAGAAAATGAATTAGTTAATACATGATCGATGAATAATAGTGTCACTAACAAAACAATTATAGTATGATCATATATGTTTACTATGATTCTGTAACCAGATAATAAAACTATTTAAATCATTATACATGAGGTCCAGATACATAAATAGGATAGCTGGCCAATGGTATGGGATAATATTGCAATCTAATTATTTTCCGAGATTGATTATACATAATTATTTTATGTGGTATATTAATTGTCCATATACATGTTTTCAAAAAATGATTTCAAAAAATGTTTAATATTCTTTTATGGATGTTTAAAGTCATTTTTAACTATTTTTGTCCTTTACTATGTGTTTTGGATGGAATATTTCTTTCATATTCTATACGTGGTACATTATTAATTTTCTAGAAAAAGTACAAGAAGAATGTTTTTTAACTTATACAAAATTAATGGATTTTTACACTATCATAAGGCCTTATTTCCATGAATATTTTTACATTTTTGAAATTTTATTTTCAATGAAATAATTTTCATTTAATATTCCATGGAGTTTTGAAAAAATTAAATCTTTTTGAAGATGAAAGGATATTTAACTCATGAATAAATTTTGAGTGTTTTATCAAAATTATTTTCTAAATAAGATTAAAGTAATTTTTCATGTATAATATCCCTATTATTCTAATGGTTTATTATTTTTATTATAGAATAATATTTACGAAATTTATTAGTTTTACAAGGATTATGTTATAATGGAATGATGTTTAGAAAACCCATTTTATTCCTAGGGTTATGATATGATGATTGATTTAGGTTTTTGTGGCTCATATATTTATAGTTTTCATTATCTGATGGGTGGTACCTATATTAACCTCCAATTCATTATGTAAAGATTTGTATCTCATGAGATATATATGGATGGAATATTAATTACATCCAGTTTAATAATATAGTAATGGAATGAAAACTAATTTTTTTAGTAATATAGGGATGGAAAAACAAGTCAAATCAGTTTAGTAATAGACTTTTTCTACTATAATAGTCATGGAAATAAGCCTTTAATAACATTGATATTATTTTTATGCCTTGTTTTTTCCACACTTCTATGTTTTATTCCAAATTAATTTTCTGATGTCTCTTGTTCCTTTATTTTTTATGATGTATAAACTAAGAAGATTTATTTCACAGCCAAAGATATTGGTATTTTTTATACATGGTATACTTTTCAAAATTCATGCTCTTGTTTTAACATTCATTTTTTATGTTTTTCTTGATATTCTCCATATTTTACCCTTTCTGAGAATTTCTTCTCACCCTTTTTTATACTTATTTTCCCCAGGTTAAGAAGAAGGGTATTAATTATGATGTGTCAAAACAGGGTTCTAGTTATGATGAGAAACTCAAGAGATTATGTATATGTTTTATGAACCAATTGATTATGTTTCCTAGTTTATAAAGACACTAAACTAATTTGGTCTTTTGGAATAAATATGTTTCATGTACAAATTTTTCCAAAAATGTAATGTAATTTCCACGTACGTCAATCTTTGGGTGTCTACACAGAAGGCATGAGTTATACATCGATACCCATATATATCCTAATATGGGTCAATTTAGATGCCTTTTTGAAAGCTATTATTGTATGAGAATATTATTAGAGGAAGATGAAGATCTCATCCTCCTTTGAATTCGATCATGAGAAATCCCAATGTGTAATCATGTTCCTAGATTTACACTCTGTTTATAATTCAATTGTGATGTCATAAGACATAATGAAACTTAAATCAGTGTTTATAGAATGTTGGTGTCTTTTCTAGAACATGGATGTAAACATTATATCTTAATTAGATACAGTTGATTGTGGTGTTCCATAAATCCCTATCAAATCTCAAATGAATATCATTTCAAATTGGTTGAGTGAGAAAACCTATATTATTTTAATGAAATGGTTGGTATTTTTTAGATGATCCAACATAAATAAACTATCCTTAATTTTTAATGATGTTCTACAAAGGGAATATTAAATTTTCATGGTTATTTTCTTCCCATTTCAATGTAAGTATGTGTAATGTGTGTGTCATCCCTTTAGGGTTTTTACTTTACTACGTCACTTCTAACGTGAAAGGCACATTAATTTATATTATTTTATTTACATTATTATACAATCCCAACAATATTTTTCTCATAGATCTCCTTACATAGTCTTGTTTCCTTGATCAAAGGAGAAGGTCTATCTTTGTGAATCATTCAATAACTCATTATTTTTATTTTTATTTGATGATATTGGTCGTAAGTATCCAAATCATATATATCCATCTTTCTAAATTTAAATATTTACGGACTAACCATTTTTAATAGATTAAAAATTAATCAATATTTCCGCATCAAATTTTTGAGTATCAATAACCTTCTCTAGAAGGGATGGTTGGGAAATCACTCGATAAAAGAGGGATGGTGTTCCTTAAATTATGATTACCATATAAATCCATCTCATGTCAATAATTATCATATCTCTCTCAATTATCATCATTGATAGTGTCAAAGTATCCTTTGACACTTAGTGTATCTACTAATTTATTTGGTTTCTAGGATGGTAGTGGATTGATGACCATATTCCGTGATCACCACAAACCATATTTTATGCTGAAAATTAAAATCCTTCTAAGTGAATTTATATTTTTGGCTTTTATGATCTTTATATATTTCACATTTTTTACCATAGAGATAATTCCAATAAATATTCTATAAGGCCCTAGAATTAATCATTACATACTATTGAGATATGTCAATAATTTGACTTTAATTCACAACATGGATATTTTTATGTTAAGAGATTTAGAGTATTAGGTCATAACCCATACATAACAAATTAAATACTGAAATGTAGATTGTTCTACTCATAATGAATTTTTTTCATAAAACAAATAATTTTAAAAAGAAACATGTTTTTGATTCATGTTTAAACACATAACTTTTCCTTCATCTCATCCTTAACTCTATTCTCCTTTAAATCATGTGAAAAACAGTTCAAACAAGGGATGACCATAAAAATATCAGTAAGGGATACATATGGAAGGAAAACAATAAGCTTTGTGAAAACATGAAAACCATGAATAATTATTATAAATCATTACTTTTCACCTTTATGAACCAAAAAATACTCTTCATTGAATATAATATCATTTACTACCCATTCATAACCATAATATTACTATAAAACCCTTATAAAGAAATACATAACATATAAAGTAAAATTGGGACATAATAATACTTAAATGGAATAACCATGCGGTTGACTTCAATACATTTCAATCATACAAATGGAATAATCATACATCCGACTTGCATACCTAATGTGTAACACCCGAGGATTTCATAGTAAGTAATTTTCATTAATGTAATTCTATAACATGCACTACACACAACAATGAGTTCTAGCACACCAAGACTTACCTAACTAGCCATTCAAAGGATGTTATGAATATTATTAACTAAAATTTGAATTTCATATACTCCATATAATTTTATAATCCATATTATGTTTTTCATAGACATAATATAAAACCAGATTCATTTTTTTCAGATAAAAGATGAAATATTCAAAAAATGCAATTTTACCACCTTTTAATGGAAAATCCTTTTTAAAACCAAAATTTGACACTTTTATATATATAATATTTAATGAAATTAAATTATTCTTTAGAATCAAAACATAAAAATTCATTTTGGATAAAATTTTGGTATTTTTCTAATAGCTTTTATATTTTGATGAATACTGAAAAATACTAAATTTTTATTGAAAACAAATTTTTCAATAGGAATAATTTAAAATTTTAAGCAATGTATTTGAATGGTTTGGAAGTCTAATTAGATTATATATTTATCATTTAATACAATTTTGGTGATTATATGTAATTTCATATTTAAATTTGATATAAACATATATCAATATTTTGATAGCGTTTACATTTTAAAAACCCGCTTTTCAGTTTTGATAATCAGAATTAATTTTATATTAATTAATTAAACTTCTATGTATTAAATTTCTTAAAATAGAATTCATTTTTGAATTTAGAATATCAAAATTATCTTAGAGTAAATATTTTGTATTTTTCTGAAAACATTCAATGTTTGATGAATAGTGAAAAACATTGCGTTATAGTTTAAAACTAAGTTTTAATTTAGATAATTATTTACGTTATTTCAATTTATTTTATGTCAAAATAGATTTATAATACCTATATGTGTTCATTGTAATTATTTGCTGTTATTTTATAATAAAATATGATGTATAAAATTTTATTGAACTTTTTACCGTTTTTACCCACTACCTATGAGCATATGAAAATTTACATAAAACTTAATTTTACCGCTTCAGTGAGTTGAGTTTCAAAAATACAAGAGACATGGTTGGTATCAGTATGTAAAATGTGGTTCAATAAGTTGAATATAATTTTTGATGAATACAAACTTTTTTACTTTTATTTACCACGGTTAAAAGTAAAATAGGGTAATTAAGGGTACAATGATTTTATTATTTCCCTAACACATGTCCTAATTCTATTGGATATGTGTAATTCGACCAAAAATGACCATAGAAAAAAAGATGAACCTTTACGTCCACTTTGATTAGATTAGGAAATTTATTATTATTTTATATAGAGAAGAATTAAAAGATTTAAAATCAAAGTTTAGTAACTAAAACATTTTTAATATAGGGTTATATAAAAGACAACTTCGACTATAAATATTCATTAGAAAGATAAAAAGATTTTATACATAATGGTATTTTATTTATATATTTTACATATTAAATAATTTAATTTATCACACAATGATGATGCAACAATTACCTAATTAATGAAATATTAAAATAATTGATATTATAAATATCTAAATAAATTATATATGAGACTTTTCATGAATTACAAAAATTTTATAGGTTAATATTACATTTTAGGGTGAGTTAGATGAATTTTTTGCGATTTAATAATGCTATTATGAATTTAGAAAAAACAAAACACCAAATAGTGTAAAAATTTGCATAATAGAGTTTTTAAAAAAAATATTATATTATTAATTGATATTCTATGAGTAAATATATATGGTATGGAAAAGGTATTAAATAATATTATATATGTCATTAATGAACCACGTGATGTCCTCTTGTAAGTTTATAGTATGTTTATTAACCATATATTATAAAAATACAAAGGGACATGGTAAATGTCAAACTATTTAACTAAGAGTTAAATCGAAAAGATAAATTTAATATAGTAACACAAACCTATCTAAAATATATTGGTTGGGTGGTATTTGAACTTTAACCACCTTATCCTTTAGATAATTAATTTTATATCCATTATATAATAAAATGATTTTATTATAAAATAATATTTCTAGCTTTTCCTATGGTGCCCCTCACCCCTCTTATAAAACGGAACTTCCCCTTATCTCTAATCCACACCTTCAAAGCCATTTGGATTGGCCAAAACCTACCCAAATACCATCTAAACTATCATCCCTTAATCCTTGAGGCCTTATTTTAGTCAGAAAGCCAACCTATGGAGCCCTTTTGATCAAATCAAAAAGAAGAACCTGAAGAAGTTTCATCACCTTCTTTGAGTTCCATTCTTCTTTTACTTCCACATTCATTGTTGTTTCCATTGTAAAATAATAACTCTAGTATATTATATATAAATTGTTGTTATTATAAATATCGTACAACTATATTCATTATTCAATCCATCCATTTCATGACATGTCACCATACATGCGTACGTATTGCTTACCGTCTCTACGTAGAAATTTCCACTCCCCTTTGTGTGTGTATATGTTTTATACACATAATAACTACATTGATAATTTCTGATGTCATTGATATAAATGTGATCTTAACTAAATTTCCATTCATTGAGTTAAACATCCAAGTCATTAGTGTTGTTTTTACAGGAATATGTGTGAATGTACTCTGTGATTTATTTACACTGAATATCCAATCATATTGAATGTATTTATATTTTTCACACAAAATTATTTCATTGATTTATACATTACAAAAGGATATTGTATTTATAAGGGATTTCATCTCAATTTATATTCCTTTGAGGCTTCTTTGTCATTATGCACTAGTTAACTTTTATATGGTGTATATACTGTCCTTCGACATAGTATATCATGAAATCATTTATTCTCAAGATATTATAATGTTTTTATCACCTCAATTTTTTTTATTCAAGCGTCCCTCAATTTGTTAGGAACTCTAACTAAAATATCGTTTTAAATGTTTTAAAAATTTATTCTTGGAAATTTTTCTCATTAAAGTCCATGTTTCAAAAAGTGTTTTAAGGATTTAATTATATAGAAATTAGTGTTTTAAAATTAAAATTACTATTAAATGTTTGATAGTGGTATGGGAAACTTTGATTCAAATATATATTTTTAAACATCCTCTTGAAAAATAGTGTGACTTTTAAATGATTTCAAAGAAAATGGGAATATTTCTCTGAAATAGTTTTGATGATTATTTTTATCTATGTAAATATCCTTCATTATTATCAATTGAGGTTAATCTATTACAATAAAATGTTCGATATTGTATTAAATGAGTTATGTTTTACTATGGATATGAAATCTTTATAACATTCACGGTTTGTAGATAATGTATTGACATTTCATATTCTATTTTTAATATGAATGTTTATGTTATGTTTCAAAATTTTCATATGAGGAATGCATTGGACTTAGTAAGTGACAGTTGGGGCCCGATATAGCACCTCGATGCATCAGTAGGTCTCATGAGACAAACTAGTGTCTTAGGACAAGGCCTCGACAATATTTTTTTTGTATTCTTTGAACAAGGCCTTGAATATGTGGTTATAAAAGTCTGGAATTATACATTATATCATTATAAAAGTGGATATTGATATTACATGTGATTATTCGACTAGTATAATATCCTTGTGAATAAGTAAATGGAATTTTTTGATTTTATATTTTCTATATTATGCTGTAGTTCAAGATTAAAAGGATTTTTTTAGTCTTATGAATTTCCTTAAATGTTTATTATTATTTATGAATTTTTCCACTATATTGTTATCCTTACTGAGCATCTGAGATCGCCACTTTCGATGTTTTAATTTTTCACAGAATGCGAAGAAGTATATTATGAATGACCTACAGACATAGTCTATGGAATATCAGTGTTTTCTATGGAATCAATGTTGTTGTTGTTTTCCATTTTATGATGTAACGTTATCCTTATGAATATATCCAGTACATACAAGGCTACTAAACGAATTGGTATTCCGAGACTTGATTTTTTGTTATCATGACAATGATATGTAATAATCCACTAACTCTAGGCTTCTGGGGTTGGGGCGTTACACTTGGTATCAGAGGAAGTTTAGTAAAAACCTTCGGAAAGTAGATTTAGATAAACTCTAATTGGAGAACATAGCCCTAAGAAAGAATTTGAGGATTAGTATGAAAGAACGTCCTAGAATTTTGGTATTGTAGATATTTTGTGAGTTTTCCAAAAAAATACATCCCTGTCTACATACGAGCAGGTAGAGGTGGATCTGGCACCGATGTACTTAGGGGTAAAACCCGAAAACATTGCTTTGAGATAAACTCGAACGAGAACAAGTGCATGAAAATGGGCCTTTCTACACTCTTGGTTATGAGACTCCCAAGGGATATGCTTAGGATAATTCACATTTTAATTACAAAATGATTTGAAGGATTTCAATATAGTATGAGACCAAAATGACTATCATTAATCATAAGTTTCTTTAGATTAAAAATAAGGTGTTATGATATTCTCTAAATGATTTTATGATTCATATTATGCTTTCTTGTGTTATTCAATGCCTAGATTCCAAGGAAGTCATAGAAACATTGAACACGATGTACAAGTTTGGTACAGTGGTGGAAATGAGCAACATAATAGAATGTTGGTAGGTGTAAAATATTTCATGTTCATGCTGAATCATTTTTCAAAAATATGATCAACAACATATATATTAACAAACTCCTAGACTCAACAAAGAAGAGAAAGGCGGTGAATGATAAGTGATCCTGTGGTGGAGACCAAAGAGAAAAGAAATCTCAATTTCCATTATAAAGGAAATGTGGAAGGAGACACCTAGGGAAGTGTCTCAATGGAACAAAGAATTTATTTATGTGTGGTAAAGAAGGAGATAATGTAATGAATTGCTGAGGAAAAATTAAGAGTACTATGGAAGAAAATAAGAATGATCCCAAGAATCCATTTACAGTCATTTCTTGTAAATATAGTAGACATAGGAATTACCTAAGTGAATGCCCTATTCTATATGATAACCCCTTGGTTTAGGAAGAACCTATGATGAAATAAATGGATGGTGAAATGATTAAAAGCATTAGAGATATTTTTTGATGGGATTACTTTGGAAGAAATTTCTCTTATCTGTAACCCTTCTGTTTTTAAGTGAAAATGGTGTTTTTGGAAGAATTGTGTTTTCCATTGTTGATATGGTTATAAATAAAAATTTGGGTTTATATGAGCCTTTAATTCTATGAAATTAATGTTATTAAATTTTGGGATGAAAATGTGAGGTATGAGATAATAGTTATGGTGAACTTATGTTATAGGTATTTTGAGGAATTTATCTCATTTTGGGAACAGTATAAAATATTGTTTTTTAAAAAGGACAACACAAAGACTATGTGACAACCCATCAAGTTGGACAAAACTACAGGAATCGAACCCACAACTATAGTGCGATTGAGATTTATTACCAACCACTGGACTACGTGATGTCCCTGGTTAGTGTGACTAATTATTTTTTAGTTAAATGATTTTATTGATCAATAATAATTTTATTTGGGATATTAGGTCTTTTCAAATGGATATCCTTAGTATAGGAAAATTATTTGGGGATTATGTGGTAAATGTTATTTGGGAAGATGTTCACTCTGTTGGGAATACAATACACCTAAGGAAAATAGAATACATTGGGATTTCAATTGGGGAGTAATGGTGGATTTTTATCTAAGTTTTTATTGTGGATTCATAACTATTTGGGTTATTTATGGAAATGATTAACCTAGAATGGAGAATATGTGATTAGGTTAATTACTTTTAAATATGTGATATTAAGAGTAGTCGATGTTATTTTGAAATAAAATTTAACGTGGAATAATGCATAATAAAATTATTCTATGTTTTGGGTTTCAAAATTATTTTGGATTATATTGATTGATTTTAAGGACAGTTGTTTATTGAAAGGCATTTATTTAACTTTCTGTATTATTGGTTTAATTTTATAAATTAAGATCAATATTTCTTTCTCTAAAGCATTATCATTTTTTGGGATCATCTAATCCTGTACAAACCATTTTGGTTTTGGTTAATCTCTAAAGACAAGGTAAATATATATAGTTTATCCTTTTTGTATTATGTGATTCTCTAGATGTTGATTCTAGCGCTTCAGGTGTGACCAAGTCATCTTCAATACTCATCGTTTGAAAAAGAAGATGTGTTAGTGGTGGAAATTTATTAATGGATGAAACTCTACTTAAAAAGTAAGTTTATATCTTTATGTTCTTATTAAATCTCATAAATAAATTCCGTAAATTTATGAAATGGAACTTAAAACAAATAAATATTATCTGTTTACTTTAGCTACTAGGAAACTAATGAATGTTTATATCATCAGAGGTTATTGGTTTTCTTGTTGTTAAATTTCTCGTAATAATTTTTTCTATCACTCTCCACCAGAAATTGACACTTATTGTATCTTCCAAATCCATGTTTTCCTACATGGAATCCTAGTGTGGGTTATCTCAGGAGACCTTTGTACATCTCTTTTATTCTATTAACGAGATAGTTTTCTTGACTATTTTTTCGATGTGAGACTTTCAATGATGTTCCCAAGCCCAATTTTATAATTGCGAGGACACAATTTCCTAAAGGGGGAATACTTTAACATTCCAATATTTCATAGTAAGTAATTTTCTTTAAAGTAATTCAATAGCTCACGCTACATGCAACACCGAGTTTGAGTGCACCACGGCTTACCAAACTAGCCGTTCAAAAGCAGTTATGAATAGTATTAACTGAATTTTGAATTTTATATGTTCAATATAATTTTAGAACCATATAATTCGTTTCTTAGACATAATATAAGAACAAATTCATTTTTTCAGATAAAATAATTATTTTTCAGAAAATGCAATATTTCCACCTTTTAATGGAAAATCCTTTTTAAAACCAATATTTGACACTTTTATACATTCAATTGAATGAAATTAAAAGATTCTTTAGAATTAGGTCAAATAAATTTATTGTGAATAAATTTTTGGTACTTTTCTAATAGCTTTTATAGTTTGATGAATACTTAAAAATACTAAATTTTAATTTAAAAGAAATTTGTTATTCGGAATAACATATAGTGTTAAATTAAGTATTTGAATAGTTTCAATGTACAATTAGATTATATTTTTATCATTTAACACAATTTTGGTGATTAAAAATAATTTGATATTTAAATTTGACATAAATACATATCAATCTTTTGATTGTTTTTACTTTTTGAAAAACCACTTTTCCATTTGGAGAACGGGAGTTAATTTTGTATTAATTAATGAAACTTCTATTTTTTTAATTTGGTAAAATAGAATAAATTTTTGAATTTTTAATTTCAAATGTAGCTTTGGGTAAATATTTGGTATTTTTCTGTAAACATTCAATTTTTGATGAATAGTGAATAACACTACGTTATAGTTTAAAACTAACATTTTATTTAAATAATTATTTATTTTATTTAAATTTATTTTATGTCAAAATAGATTTATAATACCTATATATGTCCAATGTAATTATTTGGTGTCATTTTAAAAAAAATTTGATTTATATTTTTTTAACTTTTTACTATCTTTTACCCACCTCCTAAGAGGATTTCCAAATTTATATAAAATTTTATTTTACCACTTCTGTGAGTTGAATTTAAAAAATCTGAGAGACACGGTTGATATCAGTAAGTAAAATGTTTATATAAATTAAAATAATTTTTTTGTAAATATTAACATTATACTTTTATTTACCACGGTTAAAAGTAAAATAGGGTAATTAAGTGTAAAAATGATATTATTATTTCCATAACACATTTCCTAATTATTTTGTATAAGTGTAATTTGTCGAAAAACAACCTTAAGAATAAAATATATTCCTTTATGTCCACTTGTATTAGATTAGGACATTTATTATTATTTTATTTTAAGAAGAATTAAATGGGTTAAAATCAATTTTTAATAACTAAAACATTTTTAATACAGGGTTATAAATAAGATAAATATGACTATAAATATTATTTTGAAAGATATAAATATTTCCTACATAATGGTAGTTTTTTTATATTTTTTAAAAATTAAATTATTTAATTTATGACACAATGATGATGCAGTAATTACCTAATTAAGAAAATATTAAAATAATTGATATTATAAATATATATATAAATGTAATTTGAGACATTTTATGAATTCTACTAATTTTCCGATTAATATGACATGTTAGGGATTGTAAGATGAATTTGTTTCTGAAGAAATAATGATGTTATGAATTTATAAAAAACAAAATACCAAATAGTGTCCAAATTGACATAAAAGGGGTTTTAAAACAAATATTAGATTATTAATTGATATTATATAACTAAAAATATAAGGATTGGAAAAAGGACTTAAATAATATTATATATTTTATTGATGAATCAATTTATGTTCTCTTTGACGTTTATAGTAATTTTATTAAAACTATAATATAAAAATACAAAGAGGCATGATAAATGTCAAACTATTTAACTAAGAGCTAAATATAAAAGATAAATTTAATATAGAAACCCAAAATGGTCAAAAACATATTGGTTGAGGGTTTTTAGATTCATCCCCACCCTAGGCTTTAAATAATTTATTCTGGAGCCATTAGATACCAAAAATGATTTTATTATATAATAATATTTCTATCTTTTCTGAAGGTGCCCCTCACCCCTCTTATAAACGGAAACTTCCCCTTCTCTCTAATTCACACCATAAATGCCATTTGTTTCATCCAAACCTACCCAAATACAATCTCAACTATCCTCCCTTAATCCTAGAGGCATTCCATTAGTCAGAAAGCCAACTTAAGGAGCCCTTTTGAACAAATCAAAGGGAAGAACCTGAATAAGAGGTAAATATTCAATCACCTCTTTCAAGTTCCTTTCTTCTTCCACTTCCTCTTTATTTGTTTTTTCCATTATAAAATAATAAATCAAGTATATTATATATAGTGTGATTTTATTATAAATATATTATAACCATATTCATTATTCTATCCATCCATTGAATGACATGTCATCATACGTGCGTACGTACGGCTTACCATCTCCACGTCATGATGTAATTGTTATTCAATACAATATTATTTGGATGGGTATAATAATGATTTATAATTGATGTAAACAATAAATATTACATGATAATTATTCTGTATATATGATATATCATCCCATTATATATTATTTTAATATCTAATGAATGATATTGTCCCTCGTGCGTACGTACGGATTATAGTTTCCGCGAACCTGATGAGATTAATTCCCCATCGTATCCATTCAAGAATAATTTTTATTAGATGATTAAAAATAATGTTTAAAGACTTAATATAATTCTTAATATTAATAAGATCCATCCTATCCATAACAAACATAACTTACGTAACAAAGCATATAAAAGAAAATGAATCAGTTAACACCCGAAACAACGATAATACTAAAATATTATTAACAAAGTAATATTGAAAGATCATATATGATACAATATTAATGTATATTATTATTTTAAAATTTAATAACATTTATTTTACCATTATACAAATGGTTAACCTACCCTCGACCAAGGAAAAGTATAAGGTAAGGGGTTTCTTATCTCACTTTTAATTCTATGAGATTTCCATTGTTCGCCAATTTTTATGGGATGTGGTGTATTGTGTACGACCATTTGATATATATTATCATGATTCTCTTTTTATGAATTGTATTTTGGGATTAATTTTTATTTTTTTAAATTTTTTTCAGACAACTCGATTGATTACAACGAAGTAAGGGTTTTTCATCTCACTTTTTATTCCCATGAGATTAATGATATATTGGCCACTATTTCCTTTTCTGTGGAATATGAATTGTCCATGATTGTATTATTGGTGTAATATAATTTAATTAATGGGTATTTACATATTCATTGTATGATCCTTAATTCATGTTTTGTATGTTTCATAAGTTACGAAATCTTTAATTGAATTTCAAATTTCAATTTCCACTCAGTAGTCTTTACGCATACTTCATTGATTATTTTACTCCAACATTATTTGTGGAATGACTATTTATTATTTACGTAGAAATATCCACTCCCCTTTGTGTGGATATATGTTTGAATCACATAATCACTCCATTGATAATTTTTCAATTCATTGATATAAACATGATCTTAACTCAATTTCCATTCATTGATTTAAACATCCAAGTCATTAGAGTTGTTTTTACAAGAATATATGTGAATGTCCTATGATTGAGTTACCCTTAATATCCAATAATATTGAGTGTATTTATATTTTCCACACATAATTATGTCATAGATTTATCCTTTACCAATATATACTATCTTTATAAGGGAATTCATCTCAATTTACATTCCTTTGATAATTCTTTGTTGTTATACACCAATTCACTATTATATGGTGTATATACTGTCCTTTCACATAGTATATCATGAAAGCCTTTATTATATAGATATTATAAAGTTTTTATTAACTGAATTATTTTTATTCAAGCTTCTCCCATTTTTTAGGAACTCAAACTGAAATATCATTTTAAAGGTTATAAAAATTTATTATTGTAAATCCTTCTCATTAATTTCCATGTTCTAAAAATGGTTTTAAAGATTTATTTATATGGAAATTAATGTTTTAAAATTAAAATTCCATTTAAATGTTTCAATGTGGTATGGGACATTTTGATTCAAAAAGCTATTTTTAAACAGCTTCTGGAAAAATAATGTTACTTTTAAATGATTTCAAGGAAAAGGGGTATATTTATCTAAAATTGTTTTCATGATTATTTTCATCTATGTCAATATCCTTCATTATTATCAATTGAGGTTAATATATTACAATACAATCCTTTATATTGTATTGAATGAGTTATGATTGATTGTGGATGTGCTATTTTTATACCATTCATGGTTCGTGGATAAAGTATTGACATTTCGTATGCTTGTTTTATTACGAATGATTATGTTATTTTTCAATCTTTTCATATGTGGAATGCATTGGACATAGTAAGTTATGGTTGGAGCCCGCTATTGCTCCTTGGTTTATTGGTAGGTCTGACGAGACAAACTACTGTCATGGAACAAGGCCTCGACAAAATCTTATTTGTAGTCTTGGCACAAGGCCTTGACTATGTGGTTATGAAAGTCTATAATTATGCATTCCATAATTATGAAAGTGTCTACTGATATTGAATGAGATTATTCGACTAGTAGAATATCCATGTGAATAAGTAAATGGAATTATTTTATTTTTTCTTTTCTATATTATGCTGAAGTTCATGTTTATAATGATTTTGTTTTAGTCTTATACATTGCCTTAAATGTTTATGATTATTTATGAAATTTTCTGCTATATTCTTATCCTTACTGAGCATCTGATCTCACCACTTTATATTTTATAATTTTTTTTCATGATTTGAAGAAGTATATTATGAATGACCTACAAGAATAGTCTATGACATCTCAGTGTTTTCTTTGGAAATAATCTTGTTGTAGTTTTCCATTTTATGATGTAATTTAAACCTTATAAACGTATCCATTACATCCAAGGATACTAAACTAATTGGTCTTTATAGAGATGATATTTTTTGATCATTCTAATGATACGTAATAATGCATCGACTTTGGTCTTCTAGGGTCGGGGTGTTTCAGTTGGTATCAGGGGAAGTTTAGTAAAAACATTGGAAACTAGTTTTAGATAAACTATGATTAGTGTATATAGAACTAATATAGACTTTGAGGATTAGTATAGAATAATTTTCTAGAATTTGGGTATTATATATATTTTGTGAGTTTTCCATGAAATACATCCTTGTCTGGATACGATCAGGTAGAGGCAGCTCTGGCAAAGACGTACCTTGGGGTAAAACCCAAAAATACCGCTTTGAGCTAGACTCGAATGAGAACTGGTGAATGACAATGGGCCTTACTGCACTCTTGGTTACGAAACTCATGAGGGATATTCTTAAGATAATTCAAATTTTCTTTACAAAATTATTTGAAGGATTTTAATATTGGATGCGGATAAATAACCTTCATTAATCCTAAGGTGTTTTATATTAGAAATAAGGTGTTATGATATTATCTAAATGGTTTTATGATTCATACTATTCTTTCATATGTTAGTAAATAGATAAATTCCAAGGAAGTCATAGAAACATTGAACATGATGTACAAGGTGGGAATGGCGGAGGAAATGAGCAACGGAATGGAATGATGATAGGTTTAAAAGATATCATGTTCATTATGAATCAGTTTTACAAAAATATGATCAACAAAATATATATTAACCAACTCCCAGACTTAACAAAGAAGGGAAATGTGGTGAATGAAAAGAGCTCTAGCAGTGGAGACTGTGGAGAAAAGAAAGCACAATTTTATCATGCAATAAATATTGACGGATACGCCTAGGGAAGTGTCTCAATGGAACAAATAAATGCTTTTAGTCTGGGAAAGAAGTTGATAATGTAAATAATTTCTGAGGAATAATGAATATTACTTGGGAAGAAAATAAACATGATCTCATGAATCCATTTATAGTCATTTGTCATAAATTTAGGGGACCTGGGCATTACCCTAGGGAATGCACTATTTTATAGGATAACCCATTGGTTGTGGAAGAACCTATGTGGAAATAAATGGATAGTGTAATGTTTAAAAGTATTAGAGCTCTTTCTTGATGGGATTAATTTGGAATACTTTTCTCTTATGTGTAACCCTGCAGTTTATTATGTGAAAATGCTATTTTAGGACGAACTGTTTTTTCCATTGTTGATATAGCTATATATAACCATTTGGGATTATATGATCCTTAATTTTGAGGAAATTACATGTTATTATGTTTTTGGATTAAAATTCAAGGTATGAGATAAAATTAGTGGTGAAATTATGTTATAGTTATTTTTAGGAATTTATCTCATTTTGGGAGTGTTATAAAATATAGTTTTTGATAAAGGACAACACCCAAACTATGTGACAACCTATCACATTGGACGAAGCTGTAGGAATCAAACCCACAACTATAGCGCAATTGAGATTTATCACCTACCACTGGACTACATGAAGTCCCTTGTTAGTGTGACTAATTAATTTTAGTTAAATGATTTTATTATTAATTAATAATTTGATTTTGGATATTATGTCTTATGTAATGGCCCATACCTCTCCAGTCCATTAATTTGTGAATTTTGGTGTTGGAGGTGTTCCGGGAGGTCAAGGGAACTTATCCCCAACACTTTGCCAATTTTTTTCAGTTCTGTGAATAGTGTTTCCAGTTTTATGAACAGTAACAGATCGGTCTCACCGATCGGTCTGACAGATCGGTCTCACAGATCAGTTTCACAAATCGGTGTGACAGATCGGTTTCACAGATCGGTCTGACAGATCGGTTTCACAGATCTGTGTGATAGATCGGTTTCACAGATCGGTCTGACAGATCGGTTTCACAGATCGATGTGACAGATCGGTTTCACAGATCGGTCTGACAGATCGGTTTCACAGATTGGTCTGGCAGATCGGTTTCACAGATCGGTCTGACAGATCAGTTTCACAGATCGGTGTGACAGATCGGTTTCACAGATCGGTCTGACAGATCGTCTTCACAGATCAGTGTGACAGATCAGTTTCACAGATCGGTCTGACAGATCGGTTTCACAGATTGGTGTGACAGATCGATTTCAAAGATCGGTCTGACAGATCAGTTTCATAGATCGGTGTGACAGATCGGTTTCATAGATCGGTCTGACAGATCGGTTTCAAAGATCGGTGTGACAGATCGGTTTCACAGATCAGTTTCACAAATCGGTTTCATGTACAGTAACAGTGGGTGAACAATGTTTCCAAACTCCTACAGTTTTGCGCCTTTTGACGTTTCCTTTGATGAAAAATACATTTAAAGCCTTATTTTAAGGGCTCTTAAGGCCGTTTAAGATGCCATAAATCCTATATTAATTATTCCTAAGGCTAGGATGTATTTACTTGGTCAAACCGCGTGGGTTAATGCGATCCGTTTTTAATGGAGAATTAACCGGATCTTAAACTGTCGCCCCATTTAATCTTCAAAAAGGGATGAGATATCATTCTCCCTTGTTCTTTCCCGTTGTTCTCAATTAAGAGGCACTAGAATCTTTCAATCCTTTCTGTGGGAGTTTCACAATCAATCTTTACTCCTAGGATTGGTTTTACTCTGTTTTGGATTCAACCAAGCCCTGTCGATCAATCTTCGATATAAGGTATGTTGTATCATCGTTCTTTGAGGTTCATCTTCTCCTATCCTGCATTCCATAATTATACCATGTAATTTCCAAGATTCTAATGGGTGTTCTTGGGGTTGGTTGGTACTGTCATACCGCAGCATCCTCCGGTGGATGCAGGTTGTCGTGAGAGGAGGATTGTGACCCGTTGTGTGGATAAAGGACGTCAAGAACTCTTCGAGGTAGGGGATTCATGCCTTCTCTAATTGTATATGTGCAATAGTAGAATTAGTATGATTGATCCCTTTGGATCACAATGAAATTGTCCTTATTAAATACTTGAACCAGATTAAAAGAATTGGTTGATCGCACGTTGTTGCTTTATACCGTGATAACAGTTTGCCTCATGTTTTCCTAGATATAGTGATATCTATGTTTTCTTTGATTTGTTATTCGTTCATGATAGAAATTGATAATGAACGTAAAGCCGGAATTAATTGTTAATTAATTGGCTAAAGATAAAGAGGCATGTAAATTAATCTGGTTATTGTCGTTGTTGTAGTTGTTCTAATTTGGGGATAATTAAATTAGGGAAGTAAGCATGGTTATTTATTTGTGATAGCTTACTGATTAGGTATCCATGATTGGAACCTACGAATAAAAAATCTGTTAATTCAATATGAATTAGAGAACAGATTATATGGGAATTTCTAAAAGGGTTCTTAGTTACCCTCATGTTTGTTAAAGGGTCAAGAGCCCTTGATGTGATGTTTGTTTTCCTGCTGCTTGTGCAGTGATGTGAGCCTGGATGGCTGTTGTGATATGTGGAGGCATGGAGGCCTTGTGGTTATGGCAGCAGATGAAACCTTGAGTGGTGAGATGCATCAGTTTATGCATGTGGGTGTCGGGGAGGACACCAGGGGTGATGGAATGGGATGGATGTGGTTGCTGGATGTTGTGGTTTTCATTGAATGTTAATCTGCTTTGCTTTTCCCCACTACTCAAGGCAGCTGGTCTTGCTACCCTTCTTCCGAAGGAGGCGAAGAAGCACGGGGTATGCCACGTGCTTTCCGTGTTTAGCCTCTCGAGGGAAAATGGGTCTATGCTCTTTCTATAGGCGGCAAAGACTCAACGGGTAGTATATCTATTCACCGTGTTGAGCCTCCATTGTGTTTAGAAGCATAGGATGTTTTTCTAGAATGCCTGAAAATGTGGAAAAGTAATTCTGTAATGAATGTTTGATTAAATGGTGAAAATCCAAGGGGATGGAGATGCTAGAATTTAAAGGTGATGTGAGTCTTAAAAGGAGCAGTTGGTACTGAATGTGATGCCAATTCAGCTTAATGTGGAATTTTTCATTCTTAATTAATGTTTAAAGAAATAATCAATGTACAGTGGAACTGATAAAATGTGAACGGAGTAATCTAATAAATCTCTTCAAATGTTTGTGTGCTTATAGGATACCTAGTCTTAGAAGTAGCAGCCTGGAGTCTGAGAGATGTTAGATGCAGTTGTATATAAGACTAGGTAATGCCCATAGTGTGGATGTGAGTTACATATATATTCTGTACTTTTTGTGTTTCTCTACGCTACTCCACCCTGTCGGTAAGGGCAACTGACACCCCGGGGATTTTGAGCCCTAGGGGGTGTTTTCCCCAACATTCTGATGGGAGGTCGAATGGCTGACTACCCCCTTTGGCCCCGCTCTCTTCTCATGGTAGATACTTGTGCCATGAGGCACAATGGTTAGTTACCCCATATATGTGTGTAGAGGGCTGTAATGGCTTGTGGTTATTCACATGCATATATTGTGGATATAGTATCCTATGGACTACTATAGGTGTAACATGTATAGGCTATGATGGCTTGAGGATCCTTACTCGGAGTATGGGCTGTAATGGCTTGAGGTATTATACCCGACGTTTGATACACATTATGCTAGCTTTAGTGGCTCCCAGAAACTACCTGGTTACCATTGGTTGTGAGGACGACGTGGTGCTTCGCCCAGGTGTCTGCGGGAAAGCCTATGTGGTGCACGAGGTGCAGATTGTGGAGCTTAGCCCAGGTGTCTTCGGGCAAGCCTTTGGAGAGAGATGCACAGGACGTATGTCGCTGGGGCAAAGAGGCAAACCAGTGGGGAAGTAGTAGAGGGGTACCCTTGATATTCTATACTATATGCAATATTCTTGTATGCGTTACTTGGTGAGAGTAGCCATGGTGAGGTTGCGAACATAGTATACCTGTTTAGGTGATGAGTTGGTTTCACTTGTTGTTCACTGGGCTTTAACATGCTTTCTTTACTTTTGCACGAGAGGCTTGGGGAGGATCCTACTGAGTATACTGTTATACTCACCCTATGTATATATAAAAAGTTTTCAGGTCACTTGGAGCAGGTTGGAGATCAAGCGGGTTACTACTAGCTTGTGGTTGGAGGAGGAGCTGTTCGGGCTCGTGGTCGCTGCCATTTTACTTTCTTTTGGGTACATTTAGTTTTCCCTTTCAGTTGTAGTACTTTTGCATGACATTTCATATATGTACATGGTTTCCTTTTATATCTCAGTTATAAGTTGGATTTGATTGGAGTCTATTCTATCTCTCTCTTCTGCATGTGTTTTCTTAGAGGGTAATGCCTCCCATTTGTATGTTATTATACCCTCGGTGCTAGTCGCCAACCCGGGGCCTACTGGAGGCGGGACTCGGGGGTCATTATCTCCCTTTTCACATTGCCAGCCCAGGAGGGGTACACTTTGTGGGGAGGGGGTCGTGACATCTTATCAAATGGATATCCTTAGTATATGAAAATGGTTTTGGAATTTAGTGATAAATGTTATTTTGGAAGACGTTTGCTCTGTTGGGAATACTATACTACTAAAGATAATATAATACATTGGGATTTCATTTGAGGAGTAATGTTGGATTTTTATCTATGTTTTTATTGTGGATTTATAGATTTTTTGTTTTTTAGGGAAATGATTAACATATCATAGATAATATGTGATAAGGTTAATTACATTTAAGTTTGTGACTTTAAGAGTTGTCGATGTTATTTGGAAATACAATTTAACGCAGAATAATGCATAATCAAATTCTTCTATGTTTTGGGTTTCAATATTAGTATGGATTATATAGATGGATTTTAAGGACAATTGTTTATTGAATGGTATTTACCAAACTTTGGGTATTATTGGTTTAATTTTATAATTTAAGATAAGTATTTCATCCTATTAAAGATTATCCTTTTTGGGGATCATCTAATTTTGTACAAACCATTTTGGTTTTGATTAAACTCTAAAGACAAGGTAAATATATATATTTTATCTTTTGTGGAGTATGTGATTCTCTAGAGGATGATTCTAGCGCTTCAGGTGGGACAAAGTCATCTTGAATACTCATCGTTTGAAAAAAATATGATTTAGTGGTAGAAATTTATTAAAGTATGACACTCTACATAAAAAGTAAATATATATCTTCATGTTCATAGTCAATCTCATAAATAAATTCATCAACTTTATGAAAAGGAACTTCAAAGAAAAAAATGTTATCCGTTTACTTTGGCTACTAGGAAACTAATGAATGTTTATTTCATCACAATTTCTTGGTTTTATTATTGTTAGATTTATCCTAATCATGTATTCAATCACTCTCCATGAGAACTCGACACTTATTTTACCATCCATATCCTTGTTCATCTACATGGAATCCAAGTGTGGGTTATCTCAGGTGACCTTTGTACTTCACATTCTTTCTTTTAAAGAGATAGATTTATTAACTCTTTTTCCGATGTGGGACTTTGAATGATGTTTCCAAGCCCAATTTTAAAATTGTGAGGATAAAATTTTCAAAAGGGGGGAATAATTTAACACCCCAAGATTTCATAGTAAGTAATTTTCTTTATTGTAATTATATAGTTTGAAATACACGCAACACCAAGTTTGATCCCACCACGACTTACCAAACTAGTCGTTCAAAAGCAATTATGAGTAATATTAACTAAATATTGAATTTTATATACTCCATATAATTTTATAATACTTATTATGTGTTTCTTAGAATTAATATAAGAACAAATTCACTTTTTTCCGATAAAAGAAATATTTTTCAAAAAATGAAATTTTACCACCTTTAAATGGAACTCCCTTTTTAAAACCAATATTTAAAACTTTTATTTATATTATTTATTTAAATTAAATTTTTCTATAGAATCAAGACATAAAAATTTATGTTGGATAAATTTTTGGGACTTTTCTAATAACTTTTATATTTGGATGAATACTAAAAAATACTAAATTTCAATTAAAAACAACTTTTTTAAGAGGAATAATTTATAGAGTTAAATTATTTATTTGAATAGTTTGGAAGTATAATTAGATTATATTTTTATAATTTAAATTTTTTTGGTGATTATAAGTAATTTTATATTTAAATTTTACATAAACACATATCAATATTTCGGTAGTTTTTACTTTTTAAAAACCCGCTTTTGGTTTTGAAAACCGTAAATAATTTAAAATTAACTAATGAAACTAATATGTTTTGAATTTGGTAAAATAAAATTCATTTTTGAATTATGAATATCAAAATTATCTTAGCGTAAATTTTTCATATTTTTCTGAAAATATTCAATTTTTTATGAATAGTGAAAAAACTACATTATAGTTTAATACCAACTTCTTATTTAAATAATTATTTGTTTTATTTAAATTTATTTTAAGTCAAAATAGATGTATAATACCTATATATGTTCAATGTAATTACTTCATGTAATTTTATAATAAAATTAGATGTATAAAATTTTATTGAACTTTTTACCGTCTTTTACCAACCTCCTAGGAGCATTTGCAAATTTACGTAAATCTTAATTTTACCACTTCTGTGAGTTGACTTTAAAATTCTCTAGAAACATGGTTGATATTAGAAATTACAATTTGGTTCACTAAGATGAAAATATTTTTTATTGAATAATAACTTTTTACTTTTATTTACCGAGGTTAAAAGTGAAATAGGGCAATTAAGTGTAAAAATGATATTATTATTACACTAACACATGTCCTAATTATATCGGATATGTGTAATTAGACCAAAAACCACCATAAGAATAAAATATTACTCTTTAGGTCAAATTGGATTAGATGAGGACATTTATTATTATTTTATTTAAAGAAGAGTTAAAAGAGTTAAAATCAATGTTTAATAACTAAAACATTATTAATATAGGGTTATACAAGAGATAAATTAAACTATAAATATTCATTATAAAGATAAAAATATTTCCTATATAATGTTATTTTATTTATATTTTTTAGACATTAAATAATTTAATTTATGACCCCATGATGATGCAATAATTACCTAATTAATGAAATTTTAAAATAATTGATATTATAAATATCCAAATAAATGTAATTTTAGACATTTTAATAATTACACTAATTCTATAGGTTAATATGGCATTTTAGGGTAGGGTATATGAATTTTGTTTCGAATTAATAATGCAGTTATGAGTTTAGGAAATATAAAATACCAAATAGTGTCAAAATTAATAAAAAATAGTTTTTAGAACATTTATTATATTATTAATTGATATTCTCTTAATAAAAAACTAAGGGTATGAAAAAGGTATTAAATAATATTATATATGTCATTAATGATTAAATTTATGTTCTCTTGGAGATCAATAGTATGTTTATTAACCATACAATATAAAAATACAAAGAGACATGGAAATTTTCAAACTATTTAACTAATAATTAAATCTGAATAATAAAGTTAATATAGTAACCCAAACCTGTCTAAAAACTATTAGTTGACTTTTTTTAACCCATACCCACCTTATCCTTTAAATAATTCATTTTTGAGCCATTAGAAACCAAAAGTGATTTTATTATAAAATAATATTTCTAGATTTTCCTAAGGTTCCCCTCACCCCTTTTATAAAAAGGCACTTCCCCTTCTCTCTAATTCACACCTTCAAATCCATGTGGCTAAGCCAAAACCTACCCAAATACACTATAAATTGTGCTACCTTAATCCTAGAGGCCTTAAAATAGTAATAAAGAAAACATAAAGATCCATTTTTCTCAAATCAAAAGGAAGAACCCAAATAAGAGGTAAATATTTTATCACCACTTTCAAGTTCCTTTCTTCTTCCACTTCCTCTTTCTTTGTTGTTTCCAATATAATATAATAACTCCAGTATATTCAATATACACTGATTTTATAATAAATATGGTACAAACATATTCATTATTATATCCATCCTTTGAATGACATTTCACCATACGTGCGTACGTATGACTTATCGTCTCCACGTCGTGGTGTAATTGTTATTCAACACATTATTATTTGGATGGCTATAATAAAAATGTATAATGGATGAAAATAATAAATATAACTTGATAATTACTCTTTAAATGTGATATACCATACAATTATATATTTTTTTAATATCAAAATATTGATATTCTCACTCTTTCATACATACGGATTACCGTCTCCGTGAACACGACAGGATTCATTCCCCATAATATCAATTAAAGACTAATTTTTACTAAATGATTAAAAATAATTTTTAAATACTTAATATAATTATGAATATTAGTAAGATACATCCTATCCAAAACAAACATTACTTACGTAACGAAGCATATAAAGTAAAATGAATCAGTTAACACCCGAAACGACAATAATACTAAAATATTATTAACAAAGCAATATTGAAAGATCATATATGATATCATATTAATGTATATGATTAGTGTATAATTTAATAACCATAGTTTCACCATTATACAGGAGGATAAACAACCATTGACCAAGGAAAAGTACAAGATAAGGGGTTTCTTATCTCACTTTTAATTCTGTGATATTACCATTATTCGCCACTTATTTATTAGATGTGGTGAATTTTGTACTACCATTGGATATATATTATCATGATTTTCTTTATATTCATGGTATTATATTATTAATTTGGTAGATATTAAATTTTTGTCGTATGACTTGATTGATTACAACGAAGAAATGTTTTTTCATCTCAATTTTTATTCCGGTGAGATTCATGCTATATTGGCCACTATTTCCTTTTGTGTGGCATATGTATTTTCCATGATTGTATTCATGGTGTAATATAATTTACCATTATGGGTATTTACCTCTTCCTTTTCTGATCCTTCTTCCGTGGTTTGTACGTTTCATAAGTTACCAAATCAGTAAGGGAATTTCAAATTTCAATTTACACTCAGGGAGCTTAACACGTACTTCATTGATTATTTTCCTCCAAGATTATGTGTGGAATAACTATTTATTATTTATGTAGTATTTTACACTCCACTTTCTATGGATATATGTTTGATACAAATAATAACTCCAATTATAATTTCTCAAGTCATTGATATAAAGTTGATCTTAACTCAATTTCCCTTCATTGAGTTAAACATCCAAGTAATCAGTGTTGTTTTTACAAGAATATGTATGAATATCCTCTGATTTATTTACACTTAATATCCAATAATATTGAGTGTATTTATATTTTTCACACATAATTATTTCATTGATTTATCTTTTACCTATAGATACTATCTTTATATGGGATTTCATCTCATTTTACATTCCTTTGAGTCTTCTTTGTTGTTATGCACCAATTCTCTTTTATATGGTGTATATACTATCCTTTGACATAGTATATCAGGAAATAATTTATTCTCAAGATATTATAATGTTTTTATGACCTCAATTATTTTTATTCAAGCATCTCCCATTTTGTTAGGAACTCTAACTAAAATATCATTTAAAATGTTTTCAAAATTTATTCTTGTAAATATTTCTCGTTAATGTCCCGGTTTTAAAAATGGTTTTAAGGATATATTTATATGGAGATTAATGTTTTAAAATTAAAATTCCTTTTAAATGTTTAAAAGATTTATGGGACACTTCGATTCAAAATTCTATTTGTAGACGGTTTCTTGAAAAATAGTGTGACTTTTATATGATATCAAGGAAAAGGGGGGATATTTCTATCAAATAGTTTTGATGATTATTTTCATCTATGCCAATATCCTTTATTATTCTTGATTGTGGTTAATCTTTTAGAAAAAATTCATCCATATTGTATTGAATGAGTTGTTTATGACTATGGATGTGCTATTTTTATACCATTCCGGGTGTTTGGAAAAAGTATTGGCATTTCGTATGCTTGTTTAAATAAGAATGTTCGGTTCCAAAATTTTAATATTAGGAATGAATTGGAATTATTAAGGGAAAGGTAGAGCCCACTATAGCTCCTCGATGAACTGATAGGTCTCATGAGACAAACTAGTGTCTTGGCACAAGGCCTCGACAAAATCTTATTTGTAGTCTTGGGACAAGGCCTTTACTATGTGGTTATGAAAGTATGGCATTATGCATTCCATTATTATTAATGTGGCTATTGATATTTCATGAGATTATTAGACTATTAGAATATAGATGTGTATAAGTAAATGTTGTTATTCAATTTTATCTTTTCCATATTATGCTGAAGTTTAAGTTTAAAAAGCTCTTGTTTTAGTCTTATACATTTCCTTAAATGTTTATGCTTATTTATGAATGTTTCTGCTATATTGTTATCATTACTAAGAATCTGATCTCACCCCTATTTATGTTCTAATTTTCTCAATGTTTTGAAGAAGTATATTATGAATGACCTATAGGGATAGTCAATTGCATCTCAGTGTTTTCTGTGGAAACAATGTTGTTGTAGTTTTCTGTTTTATGA
Source organism: Viscum album (assembly GCA_963277665.1). NCBI lineage: Eukaryota > Viridiplantae > Streptophyta > Magnoliopsida > Santalales > Viscaceae > Viscum > Viscum album. The sequence continues at coordinate 1,509,690,003 of OY728153.1, read as the reverse complement.
AGTAATGTAAACCTTATGAATGTATCTAGTACATCCAAGGATACTAAACTAATCAATATTTTGAGACTTAATCTTTAATAATCATTCCAATGATACGTAATAATGCACAGACTAGGGGCTTCTGGGGTCTGGGTATTGCACAATGCATTGGAGGTTATAATGTTACCACCCGTCCTTGGTTTATCATGTAACCACTTGTCATTGGATTACCACATAACCAACCATCATTGTTTTATCACATAACCACATGTAAAATTACCAGGTACCATTATATAATCATATCGTATAAAATATTTTCTTTATCAACATTTCACTCATTAAATTTCATTTTCCATCATAAAAAATCATTTCAAGATATTGAAATAGTCAATCAACTATCAAAACCATTTTCAATACAAAAATACAAAAAAATAAACAAATGTATTTATTTTTCCATTTAAAAACATTAATTATAATATGGGAATTCAAATATAAAATAACCATTAATGTGGTAGAGAAGTCATTGTCGCTGTATACGTTAAAAACATTCCTTTTATCTTTTTTCTAAAAACAGAAAAATTCTTCGTTTAGAAATATTCTCATGAAAATAGTTGAATGAAATAAATATTTAAATTGGTTAATTATATAACATATAAATGGAGGTTTATATTATCAAAATACGAATCAATGAAATAATATTTAAACTAAGTCCCTTACCTTAAGTTCGTCATGTCTCATGCATTCTTTCTATTCGCCTTCTTTAGTTGACAATCTTTTAAGAACACCCTAACACCTTTAAGGAGAGCGTTCTGCCTAAAATAAGTTTTCAATAAAGTGTGAAGGGATTCTAGGAAGGGTTTTGGGATGCGCTTGTCCAAACCAAAAAGATTTTTAAGTGTGTTTAATAGAGAATAATAAGTACCTTTCTTTTTGAGGGGGGATGGACAAGAATAGAATTTTGAAAATTATTAAATTAATATAAATTTAATTTCATTTTCAAATTGTAAAAAACTCTTTTATTTCTATTATAAGCATAAGATAGTTCTAAATCCATTAATACAATAATTTTTATATATGTATTGATTTTATTTTAAACCTTATCCTTTCAGTCTACCCTTAATCATCTTCTTTTAATTTTAATTATGGTAACAACACATTAAATATTAAGAGGCTATAAATTTTATTTATGGGGTCAATTTAACATAAATTTATACTTTATAAAATTTTCATCCTTATCATATTCACTTTTTAAAATATAAATTGTTTATGACTTTTAAATAATTTCAAAAAATATTATTTTTCTAAAATATCAATAGTGTCTATTTTGACACTATCCATTTCATTGAATTTAAATAAATTTTAGAAAGATATATAACATCAATAAAATAAATTTAATGGCCTTATAATATGTCATAGTCCCCTATGAAATTTATATATGACATCAATTACATTAAATTCTATTTATTTCAATATTATTATTATAATTTATTTGATCATTCATTTAATAAATCTATTATTACATCATCATTGTGTCATAATTAAATATGATTATTTATTTCTTAAAATTTATAATCAAATAAAAATATTGTAGGTAATATTTATAGTCTTATAAATACTATTTATAGTTCATTATATAACTTATATAACTCCATATAAAAAAATTAGTAATAAGAGACCTGTTTTTGACATATTTGCCAATACTTTTAAAATACATGTTATGAATGTCATAATCAAACCCAAGTGGTTTCAAAAGGACAAAATATTGGCCCAATAATTTCATTGGTAATACATAACTCATCTAATAAGATTATAAAAAGAGTTTTTGTAGTTTCATATTATTATAAAATTAATTTTACCATTGATTACCGAATTTATCTTTAACCGTGGTAAATAAAAATAATTACTAAAGATACTATTCATTATTTCCAAAAATAAAACGACCTATCTATAAGATTTGTAACTTATGATTCATAATATGGAATCCATTTTTCTAAATTCAACACATAATTAGAAAAAAATAATTTTAATTTAATCCCGTCAACGGAATAAGAAAACATGTTTTCTAAGTAAAACGTTCAAAATTTCACATAGTTTTTATATTCATTTTCATTGAGAAATTTATTCCAATGAACAAAATATTATACAATGATTAAAAAAAATAATTAATATTACTTTAAAACTAATTAAAATATCAATCTATCTATATAAAAAAGTAGATGAAAAGTCAGTTTTGAATTAAAATGCATTATTTTCCTCTATTTATTAAAAAAAGAATTTTATCAGAAAATTCTAAAATTTCAAAAAAAGTAAATTTTAATGTTCCGATTCCAAATTAGATGTTTATTTTTTCATATAAAACATATAAAAGTTATAAAAACTGTCTTTAAAAATTTTTCTCCATTAAAAGGTTGTAAAACTACCTTTTAAAAATATTATAATATTTTACGCTTAAAATTGGATTTCTTCTATTTTGAATCCTCTAAAATTTAAAAGATGAATATAAAAACTGTTAACAAACATGTGTAAACATAATATATTTAGTTATTTTCATTCCTGTCAATATAATGGTGAGTGGTTAAATACCATTTAAAATAATAATATTAATATCTCCTTCATAAATATAAATAGATATCAAAATGTAATATACTATAATTACCTAGGATGTTATATTCTTCCACCCTTTTGAAAATTGAGTTCTCACAATTTTATTCACTTACCAAATAAGTGGGGGTATTTTTCCTTCATAGAATTTTCGTATTACCATTGTGCCTCTTCAACCATATGGGTTTCCAAAAAAATAATAACATAACAAATAACCTTATTCAATAATACTTTCTCTCAACGGTCAAGAATCTGGACTAGATGTTCCTCATAAGATAGACTCTCTTCAAACTGAACTACTTATGGAGTCAAAACATGAGATGATTTGAGCATATACATTCTTATCATTGAAACATTTAAAACATTGTGACCCTTGGGTAAACTGTGAGGTAAGTCCACTTGGTAAGTAACTGTACAACTTTCTCTTGGATTTCAAAGTGTCTAATGAACCTCAGACTCAACATTTATTTTTTTCCAAAATGCATCACACTTTTTAATGGTGAAAGTTTGAGAAAGAAATGATCAAATACCTCGAAAGAGATATCTTTCCTCTTATTATCCACATATTTTTTTTCATACACTAAGCTATCCATATATTCTTCTAATTCAACTAAACTTTTTCTTCCATTTCATCTATTAATTATGGTCCCATCAACCTCCTTTCACCTACTCAATCCTGAAAATATGGAGTTTGACACCGCTTGCTATATAATTCATTAAATGGTGCAGTCTATATACTGGAATGAAAACATTTATAGGATAAAAACTCAATCAAATAAATATTTTGATCCCAATATCTCTAGTAATCCATTGAATAAGTACGTAGTATGTACTCTATGGTCTGAATCATTTATTCTGATAACCCATCAGATTGAGGATGAAAAGGTGTACTAAAATTTAATTTAGTACCCAATGAATTCTGAATACCCTTAAAAAATATTTAAGTGAACCCAGGATATCAATCAGTTACAATAGAGAGGGGAAATCCATTTAACATAACTATGTCTTTAATATACAACTGAGAATGTTGATCTGAGAAAGACTACCATGAATATGAAGAAAATGAGAGGATTTAGTCAATTGATCAACAATAACCCAGATTGCATTATTACCTCGAGTAGTCATTGGTAATCCGAAAAATAAATCCATGGATATATTTTTCCATTTACACTATGGCACCCGAAAAATGATAAAGCATCCCTTTAGGTAAACGCCTCTTTGATTTTACATATTGAAAAACCAAACATCTCAGGATAATGTTATAAATATCTATTTTCATTCCATCCCACATGTAATACTCTAGAATGTCCCTCTACATCTTTGTGCTACCCTGATTAATGGAAAATAGTGAACAATTATCTTAAAAAATATATTTTTTCAAATGTGAATAACAATGCAAGCATAATCTCTTTACAAACCTCAAAACATAGTCTTTATCAATGATAAATTCTGGTTACATGGCATTCTGAACCAATTCTACCATTTCCTGCAACCCACTATCTTCCTTCTACACATGCTTAATTCTATCTAAGAGAGATGATTTAACTAACACCTAAAATAAAATAGTGTAATTTCTTACACAGATAACTTCTAATCCAAATTCATCAAATCTTTAAACAAAGATTCTCATTCCAAATGTTACATGTTTAATGTAGCATCCCATTTTTGATTCAAAGCATCGACCATTTTATTCTATTTTCCTAGATGGTAATGAATTATGAAATCATAATCCTAGATTAATTCTAGCCATATCCTTCATTTCATGTTCAATTCTTTCGTAAATGAATATATACTTCCATCTTTTTTATTCAGTATATATTTTACACATCATGCCATACAAATGATTCATTCAAATTTTTTATTAAGAAAACAATAGATAATTAGAATTCATGTGAAACTTAATTTAAATCATGAGATTTTAACTAATGTGAAGAATGAGAAATTCCCTATTAATTATTTATTTGGAAACAACAAATTCATTTCAATGAAGTATCATTATAGATAACAAATTCAATATTACTGGAAGGCATGGCAATAACTGGAGCATTTACTATTCTTATTTTTAGTTCTTGAAAAGAATAATCACATTATTTTGTATAAATCAACATAACTCACTTATATTTTAACATAGTTAGTGGGATATATATCTGAGAAATCTTTCCAAAAAATCATTATTAATTACCCATTAATAAACAAAACTACAAATCTATGTGATATTGGTAGGACATGGACCCTCTTCAACCATTTTTGTTTTAAAAGGGTCAAAATTTATCCCATATTTAAAAAAAATATGACCATGGAATGAAAATAATTGAAATTAAAATTCACTCTTACAAAACACTCAATATAGTTTATTTTCCATTATGTTTTAAAAAACAATCCTTTAATGATATTCATGTTGAATATGTATTTTAGAATAAAAAAATATCATTTATAAAAACAACCAAAATATGATCCAAAACCAATGCAAGACTCCATTCATGATATTTATAAATATATAATGTTCATTAGATAACCCAGAGGGAATAAATACACAATCCTAACATCCATATATAATTCAGAATATTGTCTTTTGAATTTCATCATATTTCACCTTCAGCCAGTGGTACCTGGACCACAAATCAAACATGGAAAAATATTGAGCTCTGTGGATATGATCAAATAAATCATTGATATGAGGAAAATGATACATTTTATTAATTATGATGTTATTGAAGGATCTATAATCAATAATAAGTCTCATATAACCATCTTTTTTTAAAAAATAAAACAGGGGCACCCACAATGATGTGATGGGTTGAATAAAACATTTATCAATCGATTCATAAAAATGTTTTTCCAATTCAAACAATTATAATTGAGCCATTTGATAATGTTGTTTAGAAATAGTCTTAGAATCAGACACTAAATCAATTTTAAATTCAACCTTTTGATTAGGAACAGTACTAGGCAATTCATCAAGAAAAATATTTGATTATTAATTCACTACTAGAATGTCACTAATAAAATATTATTCTTTCTTTTAAAAAACAAGAGCTAGATAAATATAAATTCCATATTTACTCAATCTCTCTACATATTGGAATGTTATCAAAGGTATAAAATCCTTGAAAGAAATATTCTTGGATTTACAATATATTTTATCACGATAAAATAATTCCAATCCATACCCAAAATGAAATCAAATTCCACTATGGGAAGTTGAACATGATTTGCAGGAAAGGCCATCCCACTACCAATAATAAGAATATTTATATAAATATTGGTTTATTCAATACTTCAATCAAGAGTTTTCAACATAATTTATATATCACATCCATGAGGTGATATTTCAAATTTTTTGTAAGGATCTCAGAAATGAACGAATGTGATGATCTAGAGTCTAATATAGTATTGGTATATTTTGAAAAACCCTATAACATATGTGTCACCACTTCATTTGATGGTCCCACATCATCTTTAGTAGTAGAAAATGATATTTATGTTTCATCGTTATTTTTGTCATTTTTGTTTCCACCATTGGTAATCAACATTGGACACACAATGGAACAATTCGCTAACTCATTCCAACAAAAACATCTTACCACTCATTTTTTGTTGCTTTACTGATTATCTCCACTGCATTCACGAGCAATCTGACTATTCTTACCAAATTCGAATCACTTCCTAGACATTCAAAAAAATTATCTAGGATCCTTATACCACATTTCTCATGATATAGAAATTCAATTTTCTTACCTCTAAACTGATTTGATGATTATTTTCACATTTCCAACCAACCGGATCACTTCTTTTTCATTCTCTCATAGAACCCATAACCATCAGACAACTGTGTTTACATGTTATCATTATATCAATAAAAATTCTCATAGATTTTGAAATCAGGATATGCTAATTCCCATTGATATTTGTGCTTCACTCCTATGTAAAACTGATTTATCTTACTTTCAATATCCTAGATAAAATTTTGGATGTACCTTCACAAACAGGTGTACTTTTCTTCATATATAGCATCCAAATCTTCCTCCTTTTGTCTCAATTCCAAGATTTACTTTCCTTCATAAGTTGAAAAGCCTTATGAAAATATTTCTCAAGGAAGATATTCTTAAATTCATCTCGTTCCCGGATATCAATCTATGTACTTCCTCTGATATTTTTAATCACAGACCACCACTAATCTATTTCACCTTAAAAACGATAAACAACAAGACTAAAAATTTTATTGTATGAACACCCCATTATATAAAAATATTTTCGAGTCCTTTAACCCACCCTTTATGTTTCATAGGGTTAGATGGTCCTCTGAATGATGGGGACATTGCCTCCTGAAAATCTCGACTGTTGACATATTCCTCTATAGTTGATCTAGTTGATCCCATACCTAGACACCACCACCATTTATTACAACTGAAAACTGATCTCTACCTATAATAATTCATTTAGATTTGATTTTCACTATCTAAAGATTCTTATTTGGAAGGGTTTTTTTTTCTTAGTATATCATCACAGCACAGCTGCCCTATTTCCTAAACAGAAAACAATTTGGAACAGGAACATCCTAGAAGAAGCAACAAGGTAATATTCAAATTATATATCATTTAAATTTGACCATAAAGTAAAAAATATATGGATATTCTATTACCAATATCCTACCACCTAATGTTATCTAAACTAGCCTCTGATACCAACTATAAGGAACCAACCATAAACATTACATAATAGTGGGATACGTAAATTATTATAATTTAATTCACATCGAGTAACTTTTAAGGTTTATAGATTTAGAAAATTAGATAAAAAATCAGACATTACAACAAAAATATTTCAATGTAGACACTTTAACTTACTATTTTTTTTTCATAAAACAAAAAACTTTTAAAAAGAAACATTTTTTTGTTTTGTGTTTAAACATCACAACATTTCCTTGATCCCATCCTTGAAACTATTCTCCTTTAAATCCTATGAAAAACATTTGAAATGTGGGATGATAATAAAAATATCTTTAATGGATTCACAAGGAAGGAAAACATGTATCCTTGAGAAAACATGTAATCCGTTAATACATTATCTTAAATTAATACTTGTCATCTTTATAAAGTAGTAAATACTCTTCATTGAATATAATATCATCTCTTACACTTTCTGATATCAAAATTTTACCATAAAACCTATAGAAATAAAAATATAACATTTAAATCCGACATGGGACTTAATCATACTTAAATAGAACAAAACATTTATTAGAATCCATACATGTCAATCATATAAATTGAAAAACCATATGACCGACTTCCATCTCCAATTCATTTGAGGTTATAACAAAACACTCATCCTTAGTTTATCACCGAAAAAACCATATTTGGTTTATCACATAACCTCCGATATTTGATTATCATGTAACTAAACATAAAATGTAAAAGTACCAATATAAATCATAACACATAAATGATTTCAATTATCAATATTTTACTCATAAAATTTCATTTTCAATCACAAGAAATCATTTCAAGATAATTAAATAGTCAATCAACTTTAAAAAAAATTTAATACCAAACTACAAAAAAGTGAATACGAGATTGATTTTTCTATTTAAAAAAAATAAGGCCTATAGTGGAAGCAAAATATCAAATAATAGTTATGACAGTGGAGAAGTAGGTGTTGTAGTATACATTAAAAACATTACTTTTAACATTTAGTAATGAATGTAAAACAATTCATATAAAAATACTCCTTTTGGAACCCATTAAATGAAATTAAAATTAAAAGGGTTTGATTATAAACCATATAAAATAAGTATATATATATATATTATTAAAATATGACTCAATGAAAAGAGATTGAAATGAAGTCCCTTGCCTTATGTCTAACTTGTTTCATTCATTTTTTGTCTTCCTTTTCTTCATTTGATCACCATTGAAGAGAACATTAACACCATCAAGGAGGGTGTTATAAATAAAATCAAGCTTTAGTAATATTCAGAAGAATTCTACAGAGGGTTTGGGGTTGATCATGTTTGAACTAAAAGACGTAGGAGTGGTGCCTTTTATGGGAGAGGAGTGGGGAACCCTTGGAGTTGTTAAAATTATTGAATTGATACAAATTCAAATTTGATTCAAAATGGTTGAAAACACATTTTTTTAGAATATATGATCAGGATAGTTCTAAATCCTCTCATCTAATAATTTTTATATAGTTACTGATTTAATTTTAAACTATATCTTTTCAGTTTATCACCAATTTTTCTCTTTAATTTTTTTTATGGTAACAACATTTTAAATATAATGAGGCAACCAATTTTACATATATGGGGTCAATTTCCAAAAATGGATACTTTATGTTCTTTTAGGCCTTCTCATATACACATTATTATTTTTAAATATTTTTAGTAATTTTAAATAATTCAATAAAATAATATTAATAAAAAATATTAATAGTGTCAATTTTGACAATATTTATTTCATTGATTTTAAAAAAAAAATCCAAAATGAGATATAACATATAATAAACCCATTTAATTGAATTATAATATGTCATAGTCAATTATAAAATTAAATTATCACATTAATTTGATAATATAATATTTATTTTAATATTATTAGTATTATTTATTTGATTCTTCCTTTAAAAAATATATTTTTACATCATCATTATGTCATAATTTAATATAATTATTTATTTCTTAAAAATAATATATAATTAAACATGATTTAGGTAATATTATAATCTTCATAATTATTATTTATAGTCTAATATGTCACTTGTATAACTCCATATTAATTTTTTTTAGTAAAAATACATGTTTTTGACATATTTGCAATTAAATTTAAATTAAATGTTTCAAATTTCATAATCACACCAAAGTGGCATAAATAAGCAAAAAAATTACCCATGGATTTTTTTGCTCATATAGAACTTATAAAATAATATTAGGAGATGTTTTAGGGTACTTTTATATTATAATAATATTTTATTACACTTAATTAGCCTATTTGCCTTTAACTATGGTAAAAATAATTATTACTAATGTTACAATTCACAATGTCCAAAAATAAAGGGTAAATATTTACATAATTTGAACCCTATGATTCAAAATATGTAATATATTTTTCTAAATCCAAAACACATTATTGGTATAAATTAAATAGAAATTAATCCCCATAGATGGAAAAAGAAAAGGGTGCTTTTAAGTAAAACACTTAAAAGTTCAGAGAGTTTTTGTATTCATTTTCATTGTGAAATTTATTCCAATGACCAAAATTGTATAAAATAATAATACCATGATTTAATTATACTTTAATACAAATTAAAAGAATAATAAAACTATATATAATAATTTCACCAAAAAAATGTTTTGAATTAAAATGCAGTATTTTCACTATTCATTAAAATATATATTTTATCAGAAAAATCCAAAAAATTATACCGAAGAAAATTTTGATGTACCTCTTCCAATTATTAAGATTATTTTGTCAAATAAGACATATAAAAGTGAAAAGAACTATATTTAAAAATTATTCTTCATCAAAAGGCTGTAAAACTACATTTTAAAAATATTACAGTATTTTATGCACAAAAATAGATTTATTCCCATTTTTGAGCCTCTAAATTTTATTTAAAGAATTTAAAAAAATTAAAATATGTGTGTAAACATAATATCGTTATTTATATTCATTCCCTCTAATACAACGGATAGGTGTTAAGTATAATTTAAAATAAATATATTTGTAATGTATTATTTTTCGGTATAATTTAGTCTTGTGTGCAAAAAAGGATTTCGAAGAAACCCGTTATTGCGTGTCAGGTACACTATCAGAAAAATTTTCCCCTTTAAATTATAATTAATATCTTATTTATAAATATTAATATATATGAAAATTTATTATTCTATAATTACCCAGGATGTTATATATTCACGGTAAAGATCACTTCAGGTAACTCCAAATAATGTGTTTGGTAATTGTACTCCTAAGATTTCAACTTTTATGAAGAATAACCTATGAATTTGTTATTTTTATTGGAACACTACTGAATAAAGCATTTAATGAATTTTGTAAACCATGAAATGTTCCCCACTTGAGGTAGAGTGAGAACTTGTTAAGTGACAAGCTTATTTTTTTTATTCTTTAATGCTCTATTAACATTCATCAACCTATAAAAGCATTTCTCCCTTTGGAGTCAGCTTAGTTAACGATTTTAATAAGGATGGTAAGTTTCATTAAAATTCAATAATACCTAGATATTTTCTGGAAACAATATATCTTCATTATAAATGATGTTCTAGGTCATTCCTCAATATAATTTCTCATAGAAAGTCCTGATTTGATCCCTTTATTTGTGATATCATTCCAAAATAATGATACTTCCTTCACTCAAACATAGATTTACTATAATTTTCATATGAATACCCCTTTTACAAATACATTAACATAGTTTTAAAATGATCCAAATTTTCCTCCATGATTTTAAACAATATCATAATATCTTCTATAAAGACTAACAAAAAAATTATGTTGTATTATCTAAGGTCAATATTCATTATGTTAGTAGAGATTGTTTGAGTATTGGTGAATTCTAAGGGTATCATTATGAACTCATAGTGTCCACACATTATTTAAAATCAATTCATGGGAATATATTTCTTCTTCACCTTTAATTGGATTTATCCAAAGAAAACATACAATTTACAGAAATATTGGGTTCCATGAAGTTTATCCAATACTTATTAAATCTTTGGAAAGGAGAATCTTTTTTTATTGTGATATTTTTGAGTTTATGATAATCAATTAAGTAAATAATTAAGCAATCCTTATTCTTAATGAAGAGGACTGATGCACCATATACTGGACCACTTTGGAATATAAAACCCATTTCCAGATTCCCATGTAACATCATGTTATGACCAATAGGGGCCTATATACCCTCAGAGGGGAGGTGGGGGGTGAATCAGGGTATGGATATTATTTTCAAAATACTTCCTACCCTAATGGATCTTGAAATATTTATTACAAGGGTCACTTTGTTTGCAATATTTTGTTTATTATGACCACTTGTTTTCTTCTTTATCTGATGATGATTCTTTGAATGCATTGTAGGGAAGAAAGCAAGAAGACACATAGATTTTTACTTGGTTCACCCTCATGGGGCTACATCCAAGGAGCATATAACGACGATGTTCCATTGTAAATGATCCACTAAAGCTCACTTCCAATTTAAAGTGTTCTGGCTAGATCACTTCTATTCCAACGCTCACTGCATTTACATTGTTTAGGGTCAGCTCACTACTTTCCCATGGGTCACTCCCTATTTCTATCTCTAGCTCACTGCTGGTAGAGAGGATCGCCTACTTCCTCTTTCTTTGCACACTTCTCTCGAAAGGATCCACTCACAGTTTATTGAACTGTAGGTCTCTTCATTATCACTAATTAAATCTGCATCTTTAACTGTTGATAGATGCTCTGTTGATGTTCAAACATCACACACAGATGAATCTCACTATACACCAGATGTACCGAGAAACCCCATTTTTTACATGCAGCCCTTCTAGCACCTTGCGCGTAATTCCCTTGCTTTGCATGAAATACAATTTTTTCCCAACATCACTTTTCGGCACCTCCACCAAATTTTATGTGCATCGTCAATACTTCCTTGCGCATAATTTTCTTTCTTTGAGCGAAATACAATTTTTTTGCGCAACATCTCTTTTACACACAAACTTCTTGTTCTCACGTAACCCTCTTGGGCACTCCAATTTCACGCACCAGAGCTCAGATACTCTCTATATCTTGAGCTACACCAAATGGTGGGAGGGTCATTTCATATTTATTGGAAAAATTGAACCCGCGCGAAAAACCCTTGTTGAGCGCGTAATTCTCTTTGAGATCGAAAATAAAATCTTTTGTGCAACACCATTTTTCACACACTACTCCAGTATTTTGCACACCTCATGCATTTGACAATTTTTGAGCTTCGCACCTTAAAACACCTCTTTCGCAAAAAACATCATTCCACTATTCCACGCATCATTTTTCTTTTTCACGCACCGGGAAAAAATTTCGCGCAACTCGCTGATTTTTCACGGGCCACAATATTTTTAGCACATCCCACTAATTTTTCTCACTGCACATTTAATTTTGTGCACCACTCTGATATTTGCACGCTCCTCCCTTTGAAAAAAATGAATCTCTCCATTTTTTGATTTTCAGGCACAACAATTTGGCAAACACTAGAAAATGGCTCCCCCTTTTATCTTCTCTTTTTGTACCACCTCCAGATCGTCCATTCTGTTGTTGAGGTTATTCAATCAATCATGGATTTTTGAAAGCATCCCTGGAGCCCAAAAATCACCATGTAAACACCCATTGTCAACACACTCATACATCATGGTCGTCTTTGTCAAGAAACACAACATGGAGGCCCACTTTGTCAACAAACACAATCATCTAAAAATCACTCAATGATGACTTGAGGGATTTTTTCCTGACACTTCATCAACGGTTTTTTTAAATCAATAGAATCCATTATTTAAGGTGTATTGGATATTCATAGAGATCTAGGTATATGGTCAATTGATAACTCAACCTCCCCATAAAGAGAAATACTATGAAACTCTTCATGAAATACATTTGTACAGTCCCTCCTAATAAGAATGTTTTCAACTATTATTCTCTCATTTTTCTCAATAATGTTTTATAGAGATGCTTGGTCATAAGGAAATAATATCCATGATTTAGGAGAGGATTCTATACGAGATTCATCATCCAAAGAAATCTTGTAAAAATTTAGAGGGTGACATGGGATTTGAGGTGTGATCTCTCTATTTGAGAATATCATTTTAGAGTTATAGAAGGACAAATAATCCAGTAAGAATATAAAATAAAATCCTACTAAAGGAAGTATGAATTAGTTTTATAGGAGTTTCAGTTCAAAATCAATTACTTGTGAAGTGTTATATACATAAAATGAAATAATTTCCAATTTTTTATATCAACATTTGTATCGAGAGGATATTTTTGAATAGCTTTAATAATGTAGAATGATTTGAATGAATAATTAAAACTGTAATTTTATAGGTTATATGAAGTTATTTAATTGACAATGAGCACAACCTTCACTATTTAATATTAGTTCTAGAAATTTTTATATCCATAATAAATAAAGGGGTATAAATAATTTAAAATAATAAGAATAAAAACATGGAAACATTGAGCTTATAAGTGATAACTTATAAATGACTCATATATCCTAAATTATGAGTCTCTAAGACTAAATCTATTTCATACATATTAATTTTATTATTAAATTTTATAACATAACAACCCATTCATGTCCTTAAAAATGTTTTATAATGATTTTTTGAATTTACCAAAGAATATCACCTAGGAATTCCAAGCTAGGAGTACAGAATGAAACCTTTGATGATAACTAAGTAAAGCTCTAGTTAATACCAAATTTTTTTGGGGTTTTTACCCATGTGTGTACCTATACTGAAGACACATCCACTTATAGTATCCAGGATTAAATGTAATTTCTTTGAAACCACTCACTCAACACTTTATGAGAATTTCATAATATTTTCATTTGATTATACATATTCCTAGAGTTTTTATTATGTTTTTATGGTACATTACCCCAATAAATTATATACCATTATCTAATACGAAATATAGAAACCCAATACTTTTAAAAAATATTATTATATAATTTTTAACATAAATATACAATAAACACAACTCAAATATTGAGATACCTAGTGTCTTTGTAAGACTAGATACATAAATCATCAAGATTAAAATAAAATAAAATAAATTTATTTTAATTTCTATAATGAGATCCTAAATACATATGAGATTTTAAAAATATCAGTTATAACCTTGGTAAGACATAAAAAATGGTTGAGCTAAATGCCCAATAATTTAAAGAAACAAGATAACAATGCGTAGCATGTGTGTCAAAACAAATAACAAAATATCATAAACGATAAGGCTTGTGAATAATAATATGGAACTATAACATAATTTTTATGGATTTATAATATTCTGGAAAGATAATAATGTGGAAACAACATGAAATATTACATAAGCATAATTAAAGGCTAACTTCCCAAATGACATCATATGGTGGACAATGTCCCATCAGGGATTTTGTTTTCTCCCTAATCCCATACATATCATGACATGAGACATAAATGTTACCATGTCTTTTATAAAACTATAATGGTGAAACCATCATAAGATGAAAATGATTATGTGTCCCAGAAAAGGACACCGAATGTAAGGCATAAATATAAGAGTTACCCATGGAGAGAAATTAGTTGAAAAAATCTTGTCTCAAAACAAAATAAAAATAAATTTCATAAATATTAAAATGATAATAAATTATTAAATAATTTGGTCATTCATATATAAATAAATAATCTTAGGTCTCAAATTTTTCTTTATTATAAAAAACCCTTTATCATAAACGGTATTTAATTTTCTATAGAAATGAACTTTTAAAATGATGTTTTATGGAATCATTTTTTTACTTTTTATGATTGAATGGACAAGAAATTTTATTTGAAAAACATATGTAAACTAGAATAGTCACCAATAAAATATTAATTTATTTAATGAAAAATTGATTTATAATAATTAATTTAAATTTGATTTACACAAAGGGATTCAAGGATACCAATGTTCCCCTTAATTAGTTTTGAGAGTAAAAAGGTTATTTGAGGAATGAACTTAAGACATGTATATCCCCATACAAGCTAGGTAGAATAAGTCTGATATATATATATATATAATATAAATATATATAATTTATAATCATTAAAAAACATAAAATGGGATAAAAAATTAATTTATATAGAGAAAGCTTATCCACCGATGAAAATACTGTGGTTTTGAAAAGTCCCTTATCTTATTCTCCAGAATCAGTCTGCCCTTAATCATACTATCATATATAATAAAATTTGATTTATTAATTACCTAATTATTTTCATTTTAAATCAATATTTAATTTAATATTATTTTATTATGTCTATTTAAAAACAATTTTAATGAGGTATAAAATTTAATTTCACCACAACGAGGGCATCAATTCTATAGTTCCAAGGTCAGATCACTTAAAACACATTATTGATGTTCTTATAAAATGGAAATAAAATTATATAAGTGAAATGAAATGGTATGAATGAATTTAAATGAATTTAAATGGTCCCAAATATCTATTTTTACCAACATAGGGATGATTAATTTAGTAAAAACATTAATGTTGTACAGATAGTTCATTTATGAGGTTCTTATAAACATCATAATATTGTTTTGTTTTATTTAATATTATGACTATATATTTATAAAAATATTTTTAATGAATATATTATATACATATATAGGTCACTTGTAAACATTTTAACATTATATAATCATACCTTGAAGGAAGAAATGGAAATTGGAATCTCAGCATCTATGAAGGTAGTGAGCTGGCATAATATGAACAATGTTTTAATTATTAGAATAAGATGAGAAAGATTGAAGAATGATGATTGATAATAAATTAACTCAAAAAAATTATAGAAAAAATATGAATATAAGGTTTTTATTCATTGTGAATGGAATATTTTGGGGTGAAGAGGAAGAAAATAATTAAAAGGATTATTCGAGGGTATTACCTTCTCCTTTGGATGTCTCCTATTGGGAATACACTAAAAGAACAATGCATTGTTATTTTAATGAGATTATGTATTAGTGGTATTTGGGTAAAGATTATGAAATATTTTTACATATTTTTGGTTATCTCTATGTCTTATAAGGTGTAAGTAGATGTGTATTTATATTGGTAGGAGACTGATGTTCTTGAATATTTTATTCAGTAGTTTATTATATTCACATCGGAGTACATATAGAATTTAATATTGTGACTATATAAAATAAATACTTCATGTGAGACAAAATTAATGGGTTCTTCCATTATCTGTTATGAAATTAATTTTGTGTTTAGCTTATAATATTGACTACCATGTTGTACTATATTTCACTATTCCCAAAAATGAAGCTTTTTTATAAAATTATGAAAACATCAACATAACCATTAATCAATGTGTATATTGAAAAAATAAATTATTTTTTATTGAATATAATTTTCTAAATATGAGAAATTTAATTTTTATTAAAAATCCTTATTTATTTAAAAATCTCAATTTCAATATTATGATATATTTTCAAACCCTTTGAAAAATTACTTATGATCTCATAAAATTATATTACCATTATAATAAATCATTTTGTTATTTTATAAACCCATATTAAGGATGGATACATTATTTTAAATTATTTTATATTTTATAAAAATAAGAAAATATTTATATTTTACAAAAATATAAACACTTATTTTATTCAAGTGGAAATACTACTATTACAATGGTGGGATTTGTAGTTTTAATTTGGGAACCACAAACTCTTTAAATATTGAATATTTCATTCAATCTTAATTAAATCATATTTTCTCACATGGTTATATATATATTTATATATATATTCATTTTCAAGATGAATATCACATTTTTTGTATTTTTCTTTATTTATACATCATTTTTCAGTAGTGTGGTTATTTTAGTTGATTGAGCATGTATAAATTTTTATTTATTTATGATAATATTTCATTACTATTTAATATTAATATTATTAATTTTTATGTCTACATTTATTCTCTATATGTAATGTTTGAAATAATGTAATAATTTTTTTGTCTCTATCATGTTGTGCATGCACATTATATAAAACTGTATTATGAAATATAAAATATATATATAATAAGGGAAATTTACTGGATAAAATTATAGGTAAATAAAATTCACATGAACCTCACTTTTCAATTTCTTATTTAAGGATCATTTCATATTTGATTTAAAATCATTCTGGATAGGGTGATTTGTGTTTTTTTAAACTTGGTCTTTCCAATAGTATATTTTTAATGAAAATATTTCCTTCTTTGAATTATTATTACGTAAATAACATTTCAAATTGGTTTGGAATTATTGGGACAATTGTTTTGATTTATTTTAATGTAATTGGAGTTTTTATATTCATTCAGTTTGATAATTCTTTGAAGAAGTGGTTAGGTTCCACTGTAACCTCTTATATAATGTTAAAACCTAAAATATGACTTGAATTAAATTGATGACATTTTATGAATAAATAATTTATTAACTTAATTTAAATTATATTTTAGCATGAATGTATACTAATATGATTTAAGAGTTAAATTTTAGCTACAGACGATTTGAATGTTTTATTGTGATTTAGTGGTTGACTTTATACCTAGGAATTTTAATTTTATTTTCATGTTTATTTATCTAAAATTTTTGTATTTTGAAAGTAAAAATCCTAATACGATCTAATTGATTTTATGTATAATGAGTTTATAATATATATTCCTAATTTAATGTTATGTTTGGGTTCTTTTAAATTGGGTTTTTAACTAATATAGAATGTTTCATGACACAAAGTTGTTGTTTACTAACAGTTTTAAATTCTTTGATTTTTATTACTGGGTTTTTCATTGTATATTTATTATTCTTGATAAACCATATTTTTATAAGAAGGTTTGATGTCAAAAACATCTACTATTTACTATTATAGAACCATTAATTCATTAGTTATGTTTTTTTGAATTATTTTTTTAATATTTTAATGATGATGTTTGTGTTATTTTTTGATGTTTTATATTATTAATAATATTTTTAAGGTATTGGAGTTGGGTTTACATAATTTAGGTGATTTTATGAATATATAATTTTTTAAAATTTTGTATTTGTTTAAAATGTTGTAATATAATTTTTAAAATAACCCATGGAATCATTTTACAGTGGAATTTTTGATTTAAATCCTTTATTAATTGGTGTTCGGTTGGTTATCATTGGGATGAAATTTTATTAAAGGATATTCTTAAATTAAATGTAATGGCTCATTTTCGTATGATTTTCAGAAAATAAATTACTTTTAAAATGGTTGTTTGTAAACTATCTAAGGGGTTACTTTTTAAAATGTAAGGCAATATTTGGTATAGGGTTGTTTTTTAAAATACTTTTATATGAATGCATGGTAATGTATATTAATTTTTAACAAGTTTTAATGGTAGAAAATATATATTTTATTTTTAACTCCTTGTTTGTTATTCATTTTAAATCAAAAAATATTAATTCTCTAAACAATATTATTATGTTTTTTATTAATGGGTTGAAATAATCATGGAATAATTTAATGGATTTTGAATCATAAATTTGATTTAAAACCCATATTTTTTATTTCATTGTTTTCAAATACATATCCAATATAGTTAATCCTTTATTGGTGTATTTAGTTGTTGAATGGACTTTAAAAAAAAGAAATATATGATCATTTATAAGGAAAATGATTTTGGTGACAAAAACACCTAGAAATATGATTCTAAAATATAAAATATGTCTCTTATATATTTATTTTTTACGAATATGTATTGGGAATGTTTTGGCATCAAATTATGAAAATAGAGGGTCAAATTAAAACATTATACATGTTTTATGATATTAAATAAAAATAAACATTGTTTGAACTCATTGTTCACGGTCCTTGGGAAAGGCATGCATCTTGGGATAAAACTAAATGATTAATTTTTAGATAGGTTAATAAAAATTGCCTCAAAACCTTTCATATATAAAATTTCACTAGAGAACCGTCAAGATTAGCGTTGAGTCATTTTATTAAAATTACATCTTTATCTTAAATTTTTCATATAAATCAAAACAAACACCTTTGTTCACTTGTATTTACATATTAGTTTTTTTATTTGTATATGTATACTTAACATAGGATTTATATATTATAGTTAGATGAATCTGAATCATTCATATTATATAATATATGTGAAGTCACACTAAACTAAATCAAAAACATATAGGCTGAATAATTTGCCTTTTCTATAACCTTACCATAAAAAATGCATAATTATATTATAATGATGGTTATAAATGAAAATCAAGGCTTCATGTAATAACCATAATATAATGTAATGAAAAACATATATTTTTTAGATTTTCACGATCTCAATATTGTAAGAGTTTTCTTTTGTATTATACCTTAGTGTTTTCTAACAGATAATCAATTTGTGAGGTTTCACTATTGATGTTGTAAGTTTAATATTATTAATAATATCTTATGATCTTATGTGGTCAATAATATTTTAGTTCTAGAAACCTGCTACTTATTTATATTATGTTTAATGAAGTGTGGTGTTGGTCTTCATTCTAATAAGTTTGATTGATGAGAGTATTTGATATAGAGCTTCTAATAGATGAAAATGTTTTTAAGATGTTCCATGTTCATAACAGTTTTTTTAACCTGGTGTGTTTTAAAATGGTCATAGTGTATAACTTTCCCTATTGGGATCTAATTACTAATCCCACTAAATAATTGGAAGAAAATTGAAGATTTTTCATAATTGGAACTAGTAATTTCCTTTGAATATATTTAAATTTATTAATAGGATTGATATCCTAAACTCAATTAAATTATTATTTACATTTCATTATTTTAATTTTTAATTTTATTATCGATCTAGTTATGTGTTTTGAATTCTATAAGTTAAAAAATTTAATGTTTTTTTCTAATATTTAATTTGATATGTTCTAAGTATGTAACTTCATAACTATTTAAATTATTTAGGGGTAAAATTAAAATTCCATTTTTTAAATTCAATTTATCCCTTCTTGAAGCTTCCTTGCTGAAAATACATGAATGTAACCACTTATTGTGGGTTATTTTTTATTTTTAATGTCAGTCAAGTAGTGAATTGAATAGAGTTGATGATAAAATTAGGTTTTTAAAATCTGTTTTTAACAAATGACGTTGAATGTGACTATAAATATCTATTATATTAAAAATTGATGTTGAAATCCTAAATAAATAAAGATATATAGACATTCAATGTCTGATTTTGTGAAAGAAAATATTGAAAGTTACCTCCAATGTCAATTTACATATTTAAAGATGCCTAATTATCCTTTCAATATTAGTTATCTTAATTAAAAATGTTTAATTCCTGACTAAATTTATAGTTATACAGACTTTCAATAACGTTTTCATGAAAACCCATGTTTAAAGTGTGTTTAATCATTATATTTAATTTAAAAAATGTTGTCTAAATTGACTTTCAACTAACTAAATAATGAATTTTGATATCATGTTTTTATTAAACAAATATTGAAAAACACATTTAACATAGATTTTTATCATAAACTAGGTTAAAAGTGGAGATATTTTTTATATTTCTTAATAAACAATGATAAAACCTAATTATTATTATTCTAGAATATATAAAAATTGTAACCCATAACCCCTACAAAAAAATAAAATAGTTGTAAATGACATCAAACAATAAGAACAATAGTAAAACCATTTTAAACATTATTAAAACATTAAACCATAAAATATACATCAATAAATTAACCAATCCTATTAAATATTCTACAAATAATCACTAAAGCTATTTAATTCATTTTTAAAAATGATAATTCATCATAAAAAACATTCAAAATCAACATGTTTTATAAAATTGACAACACATCATATTGGTTTAAAACATGAGAGTTTTAATTTAAATTACCATGTGAAACTCAATCATTGTTATGCTTATGATTGTCTTGAGAATGAATCATAAATCAAATTCACCACATTCAACATGTCCACTTTTAAAACTAAACTTAGTTTTGGAGTGAACACTTTCAAAATAAGAACCACTTTTTATATAAGACAAAACAATTTCAAACTATAATTAAACTTACCTATATTGACTCGCACATTTTTAATTTTATTATCAATTCTTATTAACATTTGAAACTTATGAAACACATTCCCTGACCAGTTATATATTCATATATTTCATAAAAAAACATATTATATATAGAAAATTTAATATTAAACAAATAATATTATAGAATAAAACATTCAGATTAAATAATTCTCAAAAAATTTCATGAACACTAGATATTAAAGAGAATAAATAATATAGATTATTCATTCATGTGGGGTGAATATGCATAATATCTAGTGCCCCTAAAATATAAATGTTTTAACATATATTAAATTTTAATGAATAGTTTTTTATAATTATATAATTATTATTACCATTAATTTAATCGGAGTAACGAACACTTAACCTCCATTTGTTTTAATCATTAAAATAATTATTTAATTATAATAGGAATTTCTAGTTATTTATAATCCACAAAAATAAATTATGGATATATAATTGAATTAAAATATGTGTAATCATTTTATGTGAAGTTTTTGTGGAAATACATATTAAGATAAGTAATAAATTAAATCACAATATTTTATATTTAGATACTGAAATATAAATATAAATAGAAATTTATATTAATAATAAACAATTGAATAATGGGTAACAAGATCACATCATTAATAATAATATCATAGATGGATTTTATTAAATATTTAAAATGGATAGTCTATCCACTATTGTTAAATAATCAAATTAAATTCATAAAAATCCACCAAAATAATAAAGAAATCATTTTTAATTTTTATTACCATTAATGTATATCAATAGTATTATATGGTGCTGCTTCCAAAATCATTTATTTATTTTGTTAATGTTTTATAAATTTTTTGATACACATATATAATGTATATGTACGAAAAAATATAGAAAAAATAAAATTAAATATAAAACAAAATTAATAAATAAAATCCTTATATGTCAGCTAATGAAAATGACAATGCATATATTGAAAAACATTTATCGTACTCTATCCAACAATATCCACATCTTCTGTATTCAATTACATTGGAGTATTTGGATCAATAATATCAACATGTGACAAATTTTCTTAAACAAAAAACATAATTTGATGATATAAATAATAAAAATAATTTTATACAATTTATTACACTATAATATGTACATTATGAACCGCAGTATACAACTCAGATTACAATATTAAGTTTGAATAAGGAGGTAGAGTATTTTGATATGTATGTTGGGTTGGATGTATACTTATCATCCATTGTTTTTCAAGGTATGTTTTCATTAAAATTTATGTTTACCATTTATTTATTTATTCGTATTTAGAGGTGTGTTTCATTGACATTAGTGTTTCACAGTTTATGTTTCAAAGGTTAGCTGTTTTTTTGACTATATAGTGGCTAAAAAAGGCCACTATCTCACTGGTGGATTGTAGCAATCAGCCGATGGTTCATGTAGAGGGATCTATAATTCGGAAAACCCCATCAGCCCACCAGTGAGACCTATTGTCTCACTGGTGTAGCCCAAATTAAACATTCCTTAATAGAAATTTCATCACTATACAACAATTATAATATACCACTAATCTCTCCCATATTAGACTCAAATATTTCCAAAACAACCTTGAGAAAACTCCCATGGTTATATATGAATCCCCTTATTCTCCTCTTTGAATCATAATTTCTATATTGCTATCATAAATCAATTGATAGTATATCCATCCTTTAAAGAAAAACTTTGTTTATTTCCTTGAATGTTTTCTTATATCTTTGATATGTTGGATAAAATAATGGACCTCCCTATATATTTTTATGGATAATTCTTAATTTATTGATAGATAATTGATGGAAAATAGATTTTCTGCCATCTTCTTGATTGAACATATATTAAACATTTTTAGGGAATCATTTTAAAAAAGTTTATGGGAATTTTATCTATTGGAATGATCTTTTCCAATAATTCAATTTCCATAAGTTCTATTTTGATGGAATGGATGTTGTCATAGTGAATATCAGTGTGTAGTTGTGATCTAGGTGTCATTCTAAGAAGATCCTCAGACTTGGACTATTTAGGCTAAATATAGTAAGTCTTTACCTTCATGAACCTTATTTGTATATGTTTGGGATATTGTATTGTGTTTATATTCATAGTTTAAACACCCTTGTGTGAGTTATATCGCATATGTGTTCCTGAGTATCCTATGTACATATGTAAATGTGTGTATTGATACTTTGTTCTTATTTTTGATATTTTATTTTGTGCCTATATGTTTTATTCCTTGTTGGGTGTAATTATGTAGAATATTGTGGTTTCGTTTCTAGTAAATACTGAGTACTATACTATCATTTATTGGTTGTTTTTAGAAGGGAAGAATGTGCTATATGCGAAGATGAAAAATATGGACTGAAAAAAGGTTTGCGGTATGAATATATTGTTTCCTAACCTCATGTAGTGTAGGGATAGAAAATTGTGCTTCTTAACTAGAGACAAAGGTATTTTTAGGGTACGATGATCTAATATCAAGAACCATGATGGAGACAAGGAATAAAGACCATATGGCTTAACCCATGACTCAAGGTTTTTCAGGATTTCAGAGACACAAGAGGTTACCTTATTATTAACCCATTATTACTACTTCATTCATATCCTTCCTTCTGATATAGAGATAAATTCGGTATGTCTATGTATTACGGAATCGTGGGGAGTGAATGATCACTTGTTATATGATTGGATTTATTCCTTTGTTCATATATACATTCCATCTTGTCATATAATCCCATATATATGTGAACATATATTAAGGATAGATTTAAAATGTCTTATTGGGTTATAGTCACACCCTTTCTAGGAATCAGGGTGTGTGTGAAAACATCATGACTATGGATTAAATGAAGGGAATGTTCCCTAAAATATGTTACCAATGATCATAGAGGTAAGAGATATACGTGTAACTCAGATGAACTTTGTATGTATACCTCAAGTATTTTATTTATTTATTTATTCATGATGTACTTTACAACATTCCATAGTAGGGTCTCATTTGATTATACTAGTGTGACTTTAAGTGAAACCTATTAAAACATTTTCTAATAATTTCTTCTAGTATTTTGTTATATTAGATTATATTGGTGAACTATTATACTTGTTGGATATCATTAATAAGGGTATAATGTCCCCACATTACATTATACCCCCACTATTAGTTGAATCCCTCTTATGTATAGGGAGTTGTGTTTGAGGAAATGTGAAACATCAACCCGAACCTATAAATTTAGGTTAGGGTGTTACAACCTTGTGGCATTATCCAAGAAAAATTTTGTACCTATATAAAATGACCTTTTAACCATAACTGTGATGGGGATGGGGTGTTAATGCCTTCTAGACCAAACCATGTCACAATGGTCTGGTATATTTTAGAGACTCATGAGGTAGAATTATATTCAACCCATGATAATAACTACTTTTTCGACCTTCCTTCTGGAAAGGATTTTATGTGAGTATGATCGGGGTTTTTGGAGGCTTGTTTAGTGTATAATCTCTTGATACTTGATTGATTATATACATATGTGAACATTTATTTTCACCCATATCATATAATCTCATATACATTTGAACTTATGTTAAGGATTTGTTTTAGGTGACATACTTGGTAATACGAACAGACTATATATGAATGTTGGGTTTGAAATATGCTTTCTGAATTGGGATTCATAAAATGGAGGGGGCTCTATAACACCCTGAGATTTTCTGAATTTTTTTTTCCAAATTAATTTGCCTTTTTGATATTTTCCATTTCACGTGACACTGAAAATAGTTATATATATATATATATTGTTAAAATACTTATTCAAACATCCCTTTCACATGGAACCACATTGGATTGTGCTCTATGGGAAACTGGCATGGCTTGCGCTATATGCAACACAAACTTGGTTTACATTACAAAAAATACTGAGTTTCTACAAAACATCATTTTTGATAATGTTTTTATTTAAATAAAAAATATCTAAAATGAAAAATATTTTCTTTGTTAAGTCTATATATGTTTAAAAACATTATTTTCTTGAATGAACAAATTTTCATGTCCTTATGTGAAGATTAAAAAAAATAATATTAAACACATGTAGAATTTTAAGTTGATAAAATAAATTTAATTTTTTAATTTATAAAGCCAAAATTATCTTAGGATTTGTTTTAGGGATTTTTTCAAGAAACATATTTTTTTGTTGAATAGTGAAAATTCTGAACTTTAGTTAATAACTGCCTTTTCGTTTAAATAATTGTTAATGTAAAATTAAATGTTACATTTTATTTAATGTAAAATTATATAAATTATATATATTTAAATTCAATTAATTTCATTATAATCAATATCACATTGTAATTGAATATAAAACATATCAATCTTTTGAATTTTATTCTACATTAAAAACAATTTATATTTTTAGGTCAGTGGGATTAGCATTCATCTTAATTTTTTTAATTATTTGAATTGAATTTCAAAAAACAAAAATAAATAATTTTATTCATTATAATATTTGGATACTAATTATTTCATGTTAATTTTTTACCAAAATATTAAAAATAATGTTTAAAAATAATCATAGTGATTAAGATCAAATTAAAATTTATTAGTTAATAAAAGATAATCATAGGGGCTCAAATTCCAAATAAACATGTCCAACACCACATTTATGTCCATATATCTGCCATAAACCATCAAGGATGGATTTGTTTTGGTATGATTTTTTGGTAATAACATATGTATACCAAACATGTTTTAAAAAATTCAATGTCAGTGCCTTTCCTTCCCTATAAATGGACACCACCTATCCCACTTCCTCACACCTCTAAAAACACTTATATTCGGAAAATATATACCCAATACACTTTGCATAATCCAAAAAATACTCATAGATTTATTTTATTTGACATAAATTAATCCAAGGAAGCCTTTTGGCACAAATCAAAAGGAGTTACCTGATTATAGGTGATGTGTTCTACCAAGCTCCTTTCATTTATAGTCTTTCTCCACCCCTATACCTTATTTATTAAATATTAGTATAAAAATCATTATATATAATATACTTTGATTTTTTTATGATAAATATTATTCCTACAGTTACACACACATCCATCTAATGGGTAAAAAATATACTGTTTTGGTGTACCGTAAACAACAGCCTCACCAAATGATGATTGTTCATTTTTCCATCACTACCTCTCATGGTGGAAAATATGATTTAAACTATATTTATGTATTTAATATATTATATATATTATTTTTTAATGTTATTTATTCATTTTAAAACACATTAATTTTTTAACTTCCATTTTGTGTAAATGTGATAATTTCGTTTGAGGAAGTGTGGACTACCAGCCCCTCAAGGAGATGTGATTCATTCACACATTACATGGATATTATTAAGGATGGGTTTAGTAAAATTATATGATATATATGATATATTAATTCTACTGTAATAACAATATATATACATATATTTATACTTATATGTCATTTTCATTATTTATTTTAAAACAACATTAAAAACAGAAACAACATTCATGCATATGTATGGCTTATCATCTCAATGAAAGGTTTATTCCATTTCAGTCACATATATTATATAGATTATTATAATACACATAATATGTATATAAATGATTTTTGTAATGTGTTGTACATTTTTTAAAACAAGATATATTTATAAGGACCAGTGATATAACCAATTAAGACACATATGTAGAATAAAGCGAATATTACCAAATGTGAAACCTTAACATCAGATTGTTAACAAGTATGTAATATAAGGTCATAATCAAACCGTATATGGTATTATATATAATAATATAGTTCTTTAAAAGATTTATAATAAATTTCTATTTAATATATAGGAGGATTTTACATGTACGAAGAGATTCAAGACACAACGTAAGTGGATTTCAAATCACATTTTATCTCAGTGGGGTACATGCTTAATTCAACACCCATTATTTTTTATATCGTGTATACTACCCACGTACATATTAAATATTTATTATATTTAAATTTATGGTGACTTAAATATCCATTATATGATCTTTATTTCATGGGTTTAGGTTTCAAATTTTTCCAAATCAGATTAATAGTTTTCTCTAAATTTTCCTTTTTTATACTCATATTTTGTTATGCAGGTAAGTTCATTATGAGATGTCTATAAATCCAATTTAGATGATATTTCATTAACCTCATTATTTTATTGATATTATAATATTGATTTAATTTAATTTTCGCACATGGATAGTTTGATCCCATGTTACTATGGGATAAGAGTTTATTGATATAATCTCATCGCATTTCATGATTGTTTATGTTTATGCTTCCTTTGATGAAATATTATAATCCATCTCCCAAAAAAAATTCTTAAATTTTGTTCTCCAATTTTTTCATGATATTTTAATGTATTGGTAATATTGTTTTCTAATCTTTGGTATATAGGACAATTTAGAAATTGTTTTTAAGAATTCTCAATATTACCCTCTCCTCGGTCAAAAATACATGTTCTTACAAAACCATGGTTTCTGAAAAGTGTTTCCAAGAATATTTTAATATTATCCTATAATAATTAAAATAAATTTTTTCCCTTATTTTAATTTAATTTTTTTAAAAAATTAATGTTATTGTCTTTTTCTAAATATTTCATTTTTCTTACCTTAATCTCATGCAAATGGAATATTCTCTTTACATCGTACGGTAGGTATATATTTACCCAATATTTTTTTTGTGAATCTTAATTTATATATTTAAAAATTGTTTTTCAAAGGAAATGTTTTTTTATAACATTAATTTTCTTATAAAAATTTTTTCAAAATGTTTTCAATCTTCTCTTATAATCTTTAAAGTAAAATTGTTTTTTCCAAATGTTTTTAAGAATTTGTTATATGTTTTCAAAGCATCATAAATGATATTGTATTTAAAAAAATTTCTATATTTATTTTATTTTTCCAAAATTTTTTTTAAGAAAAATGGTTTTAAAATGTTTTGATTATTCTTCTTTTAGTTTCCATAGAATATTTTTCAAAATGATTTCATATTTTCGTTATATGTTTCCAATATATTTGTTTAGAAAATGATTTTCAAATGTTTTTATACACAAAATGACTTTATCAAATAATAATGTACATTTTTCACAACCAATGTATTTAGGAGATATGTCAAAATTATTTTTAATCTAAGAGGACTTTTGTTAATTTTAATCATACCTTTCTAGTAAATAATATAATGGTTATATTCACATTATTTTTTTGAATGGGTTACGCTAAATGTCGTGGTATCTATGAACCCATTTCTCTTTAATGGGTAATATATTTATTAAACTTGTCTCTCTTTCATGGGTAATATTTTTATGAAATTTGATTCTATTCCCTGGGTTATATGTTATTCAATACTACTTCTTTTCATGGGTTATATTCTAATGGCATGATTAAGAAACTTATCTATTTTCCATAGGATATGAACTATTGAAATGTTAATGATACCCATTTCATTTCATTTGATCTGATTATTGTTGTGAAACTCGTACATTTTATGGGCCTTGTTATGATGAAAGTTATATTTTCTTATAAAACATGTTTATATGATTTTTTTTATGTCCTATGTGGGACCTATATCTCTCTCTGATGCTTAGGGTAATGATAAATGTTTTATGACCTCAAAGGGTATATATGAGGGCATCCGAAGCTCGAAACAAGTTGATGTATGAGAGTACATCTCATGCCTAAAACAATAGGGTATACCAGAGTATTCCCAAGCCCAAATGAAGAGGGTATATGGGAGGATATCCCATGCATTAAACAAGAGGGTACATAGGATAAAATCCCAAGCCGAAAACAATAGGTTACATGGCAGGCCATCCCAAGGATGAAATAAGAAGGTACATTGGAGGGAAGCCCAATCCCAAAGCAGGTACTTCAGTTATTAACCCAATACTAACATATTATAGAAGCAATGATCAGCCGCCTTGACCAAGGGTTATTATATGCTTATTCCTTTTCCACAATTCCTTGTTTTATTCATATGTTATGCTTTAATAAATTATGTCCACTATTCCATTATGATTAATTTTTATGAGATTACAATCTTTATTATTATCTCTAATATGTAGGGTATAATATTAAAATTCTATGCTCAAGATCCATACCTTTTTTAATGATATGCTTACGCATATCTTAATTTATCCTTAAAGAGAATATCAGATCAACCCTTTCTTATGTTTCCTTTCCTCGTGATATAAAAAAGGTTTTTAGGTAGATGTACTTGAGGTGGAGATATTTTGGAATATTTTGAGGATCTTTCACTTGGATATAATGTTTTGTTTCCGTGTTTCCAATAACATTAATCTACTATGGTCCTCATGCATGTTTTTTTGCATGGTACTGAATATTCATCTAAAATGATGTAATATCCTTATTTGTTAAGCTATGGTCACTATTTTTAGTATCAGAGGAAATTTTTTGTAAAAAAATAGAAACATGTATGATAAAGCTTTATAGAGATCTGAAAGAATATTACTATAGATAAATCTTGGGATACCTTTGTTGATAAGTATAAGGATGTGTAAACGTTTAGGAAAATATCATGAAATTTTATTAAAGGATACCGAATTTGGATTCCTAGTAAAAAATCCATGTCTAGATACAACAAGTGGATGTGGCACTGGAATAGATATACATAGTGGAAAAGGTATAGACAAGATGTCTTGGGATTCACTCAGGGTAATTTGGTAAATGACAATGGGCTTTGATACACCCCTGGTTTGACACTCTTGGTGACATGTTTTAGGAATTCACATACACTTCACGAACCAATATGAAGGATTTAAATAAAATTTGGCTATGAATAACCTAGGATAAACCAAAGGTGTCATAAATTTTGGAATTTTTCATACATTGGATATCTTATATATGACTTTTCATGATTATGTTGCTCCTTTCTATTATAAATGTTTCTTATACTATTCTATTTGGTTTTCGTTAATGCCTGAAACCCAAAAGAACTGTGCTAACATGGAATGAAATAGACAATGCACTGATTTCCCCTTGATCAACTGAATGCTATTGAAAGATGGAGTGAAAACATCATTTATATAACCACACAACCTTATCAATCAATGAATCATACTGAATTTTTAAATGAACAAAGGATGGAAAAGGTTTACTTAAATTCTTTTTAATGAAGCTTCCACATTATATTAGTGGAATCTTTGATCCACTAGTTTTGAGAAATGGATCAGTATCACTAAAAATTTATTTTTTTTAACCTTTGATTATAATTTGAAAACGTTATATTGGTATCTTATCACATGGAAGGTGAATCTAAAATGTCGTGTAACATCATCATGAATAAGAGGAAATAATATGAAATTAAATCAATGGATTTGAATATTTTCAAAAACTTATTTTTTGGTAAGTACCTTCCTCATATTCTTCTTATAGAAAGATAGATTGAATATTCCCATAAATCTCATAGTTATGATAAGAAAATAAGCATTGAATTTAAAATAAACACTAAATAATATGTAGGCAATAATATTAGATTTAAATTAGGCTCAATTTGTGGAAGGAAACATGGAGGAGATATATTAAATGAACTACTAAATGTTTTATGCATGTAAAGAAAGTTCATCAAGTGGCTAGTTTTCAATGTAATGAGAATAAATAAAATGATCCAAAGAATGCAAATCCAGCAATTAAGTGTTTCAAATGAATCAAGTATGGTAATTATAATTGGAATTTAGTTAAACCAAATATTAATAATTAATATCAACACCAGTAATCTCTTATGACTATGGATAAAGGTAAAGCCTATGTAATAATAATGGATGATGTAAATGAAGATAATTAGAGTACACTTAACCCTTACATCTATGCGATAAAGTTAGTTTTTGATTTTGTATTAATAATAACTATGAATGCATTATTTTTCATCCATTGTTGAGGTTTTGTGAGACTATATTTCCCCACATTGATTATTCAATAATAAAATCATATTTAATGTTTTATCAGTATAAGGATGAACCCTTGTATCCAATAAATTTTTTTGGTATTAGATAAGAGCATATTTATGGATGAAATGGTGAATTATATTTTTGAAGGGGCATAAGGTTAACCCTTTATGGAAATAATAACTTCCAATTATGATTATAAGATTAAAGTTTTATCTCTCGAAATGATGATTTCTTCATATTGGATAGCCTATTCCAACTACCTTGTGTTGATAGTAACTAATGAATAAAGGGATGGCATATCATGGGTATCATGATATGTTAATACTTCAGTAATGAAAAATTAAATTTCCTTTTTAGAGAAATAGGAGAAATGGATCAATGAATTACCAAGGAGTGACGTTGTTCTAAAATCATGAAATTATATATTTTCATGAAAATTAATTAACTTTTATAAAAAGCATCTTCAAGAAAAAAATAATTCTTAGTGATTTCATTTCTGGTGAATTATTTGGTCCCTTAGGTCATTAAAGATATATGGATATTTTATTGTTATATTTCTCTAGATCATTTTCTTTATCACTCTCCGTAAAAACATAATGATAATATTTCTCTTTCATGTCCATGTTTTCACTTCCAACATATATTGTTCTATGTTGAAACATAGTTAAATGTTACTTTGGGTAACCGTTTTTGTTACAAATTTCCTTTTTAAAGGAATATTTTGAATTTAATTTTATGATTTTGGATTCTATGTAGTGATCATTAAGTTATTAAACCTTTGATAAACCATAAAACCTTTTACGGTAAAATTCATTTTGATGGGTGTAGAATGTAAGACCTAGTGATATTTGAAATTTCTTTTTTGAATTTATCTATCTTTTTTATATATTTCATTTAACATGATATTGTAAAATAGTTATATCTATATATTTAAATACACTATGTTAAATATACATTTCACATGAAACCAAATGATATTTCACTACACACAACACTTACTTGGCTTGTGCTACGCACAATACCGACTTGGCATACATTACATGAAATACTGAGTTTCAAGGAAACATTATTTTTTTGTTATAATTATTTAAAAAATATAGTTATAACATAGAAATTAAAAGATAGTAATATTAATAGGTATAAATACTTGTCAAATATTTTTTATAATGGTATTATATAATTAAAAAAAATTATAATGAAAAGTATAATTTTGTGTATAGTTATTATATGTTTAAAATTAATATTTTCTCAAATGAACTGTATTCCATGTCCTTCTGTGAAGAAAAAAAATTACTTTTAGAAATAATAAGCAGAATAATATGATAAAATAAAATTAATTTTTTTATTTATATTGAATAAATTAACATAGGATGCTTTTTTGGTATTTTTTGATAAATTTTATTTTTTGATGAATAGTGAATAATACATATTTTTAGTAAATATCTGCCATTTTTAAATAATTATTATGTTAAATTAAACATAAAAATTATTTAAAGGTAACATTAGGTCAATTATACATTTATTAACACAATTAAGTTCATAATAATTGATTTAAAATTTAATTTGGATATAAAAACATACCCATCATTTGATCATTTTTCTAATTAAAAAACCCATTATTTCATCCTATATTCGGGATTATCAATAATCTTAATTTTTATGATTTTGTGAAATTAATTTCAACAAATAGGCATAAACCATATGAATCCATATAATATTTAGAGTCAAATTATTTCAAGTTAATTTTTTACCAAAAATATTTTTAATAGTTATTAAAATTAATCGAAATGATTAATTTCAAATAAAGATTAATTAGGGACATTACATTGAACTTAGGGAACCAATAAACTACCCACTTGTAAGAAACCCATTTTATGGCCTTATTTAATCAATAAACCTTCCATTATTTTTTCGGTTTAGTATGAATTTTATTTGGAAACGACATGTGTACACCTAACTAGTTTTCAAAAATTCCATGTGAGTCCTTTTCCCTCTATATAAAAGGCCACCGCCTATCCCACTTCCTCAAACCTATAAAAACACCTATGTTCTTCCAATATAATCAAAATATAGTTCCTAAAATCCCTCCATTTATCCTTAAATCTTACCTTTAGGAATAAATCAATCCATGTAATCCTTTTGGCACAATCTAAAAGGAGTTATCTGATTAAGATATAATGTCTTCTCCCAATATCCATTCTTTTATTTTCATTATCAACCCTATAGAATATCTATATTCTATGATTGTGTAACAACATAGATATATTAAATATAATATATTTTTTATTCTATGTTTTCTACCTACACCTGCACACACATCCATCAATGGGTAAAAACATACTATTTATCTGTACAATGAACTACTGCCTCACTAAACGATGATTATTCAGATTTTCTTTACCACCACTCATACTGGAAATTATGAAGGAAAATATAGTTATATATGTAATATATTATATTTATTATATATTCATTCTTATATATTCTTTTTAAAATACTTATGTTTTTTACATTCCATTTGTTGTAAATGTTATACTTTCGTTGGAGGATGTGTGGACTACTGCCCCCTCAAAGCAATGTGATTCATTCACACACAACAGGAAATGTTTTAAGGATGGGTTTAGTGAACTGATATGATATATATTATATAATAATTATAGTTTAAAATTTATATATATATATATATATAATTATATTTTATTTTCATTCTTTCTTTCAATATCACAATAAAAACAGAAACAAAATTTTTTCTTACCGACGACTTACCATCTCAATGAACGACGTATTCCATTTCATAATTATATATTCTATGTGTTATAATAATTAAAATATAAATTATATAAATTATATTTATATCATGGATTATATTCTATATATCATGATATATGTATAGGGACCAAATATATAACAAATTAAGACACATGCAAAGAATAAATAGAATATTACCCAAACTGAATCCTTGACAAAGGATTCTTATCAAGTGGGTAATATATGGTAGGAATAAAACCATATATGGTATTATATATATAAATATGGTTCTTTATAATAGGAATAATAAATTTATATTTATTACACATGCGGTTTCTACGAGTACGAAGAGAGTTAAGACACAAGATAAGGGGATTTCATCTCACTTTTTATTTCGATGAGATACATGCTTAATTCACCACCCATTCCTTTTTTGTGGTGATTTTAATTCCCATGAATTTATTAAATTTTCATTTTATTCCAATTTATAGGTATTCAATTTTTTTTCAATGATATTTAATTCATGGGGATTAAGTTTAAAAAAGTTTCTAAATTAGTGAAATTGTTTTTTTCTCAATTTTCCTTCTGTGAGACTCATGTTTTGTTATGCACCTATATTAATTATGAGTGGTATATAATTAAATTTTATATGATTTAACATATATATACTTATTTTATTGATATTATCAGATTTATGTAATTTTATTTTCTTACAAAGAGTGGATGATCCAAAGTTACCTAGTGATAATAGTTTTTTTGAAACAATATCATCGCTTTTCAAGATTGTTTATGTTTATGTTTCCATTGATGAAATATTATAACCCATATATCAAGAAAATTCATAAGTTTTATTCTAATTATATTATTCATGATATATTCATGTATTTTACGAAATTTGTTTACTCTTTGGTACATTTTATTGTTAATAAAGAGTTTTTATGAAATCCTGAATTTACCCACTCTTATGATAGAAATGTAAATTCCTTCAAAACCATGTATTATAAAAATGGGTTTCGTGAATTATTTAATATTATATAGTAATAATTAAATGAAATTTGTAGCATTATATTTTTTAAAAAATATTTGTTTAATGAATATTATTGTTTCTTTCTGAACAATTCATTTATCTTACCTTTATAGCATGAAAAAGGAATATTATTTTTATAATGAATGATATATACGAATCTACCCATAATTTTTTCTATAAATATTCCTTTCTATGTTTAAAAGGTAAAATTTAAGGATCTATTTTTTAACAATAAATTTTCAATGAAAATCATTTTTAAAATGATTTCAATCTTATTTCATAAGTTTTCAAGTAGAAATGTTTTTAGAAGGTTTTAAATATTTATTTATAATTTTTTAAATTATTTTCAGTAAAATGATTTCCTAAAGATTTTCATTAATTTTTTTAATGTTTTCAAGGAGTTTAAAAATAAAAATGTATTTAAATTTATTTATTCTTATTACATAAGATTTCGATGAAAATATTTTTCAAAATGATTTCATTTTTTCTTTATATTTCTTAATGTATTTTATGAAAAAATAATTTTCAAATGGTTTTATGCCATAAAACCCATTTTTCAAAGAAGAAAGGATATTTTCATAAAAAAAATTAGTTTAATTTAAAAATCACATTCCATCTAAGATGATATTTTTTATGTTACTCTTGACTTTCTCACAAATGATCAAAATGATTCATTTACATTTTATCTTTGAATGGGTTATGATTGATGTTGTGGTATTTATGAAACCTATTTCTCTTTCATGGGTTAAATTTTTATGAAATCTATTTCTCTTTCAAGTATTATATGTTTATGAAATATATTTATCTTCTATGGGTTTTATGATTTTGAATATCACTTATTTACATGGGTTATGCTTTAAATAAATTATTATGAATCATATATATTTTCCAATGGTTATGATGTGGTGAAATTTTAATGATTCCAATTAAATTTCATGGGTTATGATTGTTTTTATGAGCCTCATCTCTATCTATGGGTCAAGATATGATGTAGGTTTTTTTTTCTTATGGTATACGTATGTTTGATTTTCTTATATGAAGGGTCGGACCTATATCTCTATATAATTAATTGGGTAATAATAAATGTTTTATGAGCTCAAAGTATACACTGGAGGGAATCCCAAGCCCGAAACAAGGGGGTTTATGTGAGTATATCTGATGCCCGAAATAAGAGTGTATATGGGACGAAATACCAATCCCAAAAGAAGAGGGTATATAGAAGTACATCCCAAGCATGAAATAAGAGGGTACAAGAGAGGACATCTGAAGCTCGAAACAAAAGGGTATATGGGAGGATATAATAATCCCAAAATAAGAAGGTACAATGGAGGGAATCCAAGTCTGAAGCAGGTATATGGGTAATTAACCCAAGATTAACCTGTTATAAAACCCTTGGTAGGCCACCATGACATAGGGTCATTATGGGATTATGTGTTTTAAAAAATTCAATGTTTTATTCCTATTTTACACTTTTATGGATTTTGTTCACAATTTCCTAACGATTCATGTCTTATGAAAATGCAATCTTTATATTGATCAATAATATTCAGGGTATGATATTCAATGTTATGCTATTGTATCATACCATTTTGTTCATATTAAGCTTACACATTTCCGTAATTTACCCATACTAAGAATCTGAACTCACCCGTTTCTTATGTTTCCATTCACCATGTTATGAATAAAGGATTTAGGTTAATGTAGTGAAGGTGTATACATTTAATAGAGATGTTAAAGATCATTCCTGGGGATAAAATATTTTTTCTACGTTTCCAAATACACTAAACGGTTATGATCCTTTGGAATGTATTTTTTAATGTACTGAATATTCAACTAAAATGATGTAGTATCCATTTTTATTAATCTAGTAATTCCTTATTCTCTATGATAGGCTGAAAGGGAGCTTGGAGGTGGCAGATAAACGTGACACTGGGGAACACTTTGTATGGTTTCTATTATTCATTTTTTTATTTATATCTTCTAGATTTATATTTCAACCTATAACATTGGTGTTCTATTTTTCTTATAACAATGACAATGGAAATGAAATTTTATATAACATTTATTCATAATATATTCTACAATGTTATACGGTTGGATTATATTCATGTTTTATTTCATATTATGGTTACTATTAAATAGGGAATATCATCCCCCCCATTATAACAGATCCTCGCTATTAGTTAGAGACTGGTTTCTTATAGGGTGGAATTCTTGAGGTTATGTGGCACCTCATCATATGGTCAATAATTTGGATTTGGGTGTTATAAAAAAATAAAAAATATTTGGTTTCTTTAATTTCAATTTCGGTTACCATAGGAAGATGATATGTTGTGTGGAACATAGGAATTATTGTTTCCATGTGCCCATACATGTCAAGGTAACTGTCCACCATGTTACTAGTAATGGGATTGTGGGTATATTTCTATGGGATTTTGGATTGTTTATGCAACATGTGTTGGTACATAGGATCCTTTTTTATATATATACATGTTGTGTGATATATTGATTTTCATTAATATAATTCCTTGAATTATGCTAATTATTGAGAAAT
Source organism: Viscum album (assembly GCA_963277665.1). NCBI lineage: Eukaryota > Viridiplantae > Streptophyta > Magnoliopsida > Santalales > Viscaceae > Viscum > Viscum album. The sequence goes on along the minus strand of OY728153.1, from coordinate 1,509,652,325 downwards.
ATTTATGTGTTGTATACTATTGTGATATATCTTTTGGCATTACATAGTTGAACTTGAAAATTTTGTTATGTTTTTATATCTATATTTCTGTAAAACATGCAGTTACAAGGTAATATTCTTGAAGTTAGGTAGGATATGGAGGGTAATAACATGTGTGTTGTTATGTCAAGGGATATTTATTCTTATAAGAATTCCCTATTAGTTACTTATAACATCATAATTATGATATTATAAAAAAATTATTGGGGTTCTAAATTTTCATTTGAAATCATAGAAAAATGATTCCATAGAGACACTACATTTTTACTTATCGGGACGACATGCTTGTTTCACTATTTGATAGGAAATAGGATTCACTTAACCATGATCTTATACCTTCTTTGGTGTTTCATGCGATAAACCAACTATAACTCAAACTTTAATGGGCCGCCCTAACTCTAGATGGAGGTGCATAGGGGATGATTTTTTATTAAGAAATTAATTTTTTTTCACTATAATTTCACTCATTCCAAATAACTATTTGTTCTTTGGATGAAGATGATAATATAGATATTATATAGGGATTCTTTAACCTAGTTGAGCCTCCTGGGGATGAGTAGGTGATGTTGGGAGCATTTATTCTTCAGAAACCCGACATGAGGTGGTGGGAACAATATAATACGTAGGTAGATATTTTTTATTAATTGGTAATCCTTCATGGAGCCATTATTTAAGAAGTAATTTACTAAAAGGTTGGAGTAGGAATAAGATTAAGAGTATATAGATATTTCATAAGGGTAGATTTTATTTTATTCGTACTTATATTTATTTATAGAGATTCTATGTCTTACTCTTCTTTTGGATCAAAATGATGTGATAAAGGATAAGATTTTATAGATTTTCCTTCATCAATAGATCAAATATAATTTTAGGGGAATTTTCTTGATGAAATATTCGTACGTTCATCACAAGGCCTACACCATTACGAAATTTCTATATTAGGGCATAACTACACGACTCCTTGTATAATTTGGTGGATTAGCTAGATGGTATTCGGATGCTATAGTGTGGGCCTATATTTAAAGAAAGAATTAGTGGTTCAATGAGATTATGCATAGATATCCCATGTAATTAGAGAAGATTATAGATTCTCCATCCTCCAATATGGGAGGAGTAGGTCAGCAATGTTTCAACTTCAAAAGGAGTGGTAATTTTAAAAAAAATAACAAGAACTGAAATTGAGTATCATGGAGTGGGTAATATATGAATTCATTAATAGTTTAATTCTAGGTAACTAAGAACGAACACTCATGGTGGATAAGGGTAATCCTACGCTCTGAATAAGGGATTCAGATGGGCTGATCAGTTATAGATATCTTAGGAACTATTGATATTGGTGACTAAGATGAGTCATTATCTAGAGATAGGTAGTGTTTATATTATGAATTAAGTTGAATCTTCCAGTGGAGAGGGACCTTTTATGATTAGGGGTATGGTCATAATTACCCCTATTCTATCTTTCAATTTTTTTGGATACATGAAATTTTCATTCTTTCATATCCAATCAATCCATTGTTTACCTAGATTTACTAATTAATTTATACTTTCAGTTTCTCCCTTTCAACATGCCTTTGGGAATGAATGTGGACAATCTCTAGTGATATCATCAAGATACAATGGTTGTTTCTAGCTAGGGACATTGGATGAAATTCATGATTTTTGAGATGACTAGTACATATGTGATGTTATGATTGGACTAGTTGACCAGTTATCAGGATCATGTTAATTTCTATTGTAGATGTGCTTCCTCCACTATACCTAGTTGAGAGAGTTTTTCTTGACCGATGTGTGGGATCTCAATGTAAGTATGATGGGGCGTGTCCTAATATAGATTGTAGTATGCACAAAACTATTATCTAGATTATCTATTATAATTGAATCAGTAGAATACGCCTCTATCAATCCTCAAGTGGTGGATCATTATCACAATGTTATCCCATATAACTTATTTTGTCTTCTTTACATATAAATATATAGTTTTAGATTGATATTTTTCCTATATTTCAACTAATATTTTTACTTATTTAACATTTAGAACCAAAAATATTAATTGTGTTTAAGGTGATGTTAGAGGATTTGGAGGAAAAGGGAATTATAGAACCAAGAATAACCCCATAATATTATCTTATATTGTTTTCAAGTTAGAATACAATATCATAGGGCTCTATTTTATTTACATGAAGTTGAATCTGATAATAGTAATGAAGAAGTCCTCTTTGAAATGTATTAAATATCGGATTGATCAGTTACATGGAGCTTGGTGGTTGTCTAAGAATGATCTCCATTCAGGAAAACATCAATTGTGGGTTAGAGAATTGTATATTCCAATGATAACATTCAGAGATAAATATAGAATACATGTGAATATTTTCATTCCATTTGGGTTATAAAATTCTCTAGCGATGTCCATGACCCTCATAAATAGGATTTTACATCCATATCTTGGATCTTTTGTTAGTGTATTCTTGGATGATGTAATGATATATTCCAAAACATTATATATGCATGATAGTGACAATGATATTATATTGATTATAATTAGAGTGAATCATTTATATACTAAAACATTGATTCACCACTTATTTATTCAGTTGGTATAGTTTCTTAGGCATGTGATTTCTTACTCAACGATTTTAGTGGACCTAAAGACGTTAGATTTTATGATGCCTTGGGAATATTCATGGAATGTTATTGATATTTGGAGCTTCCTTTCCCATGTTAGGTACTATAGATGCTTCATTATAGACATCTCCCATTTAATACTATTTATTATAGATCTGAAAAATAGTGGAAATTCTTAGTGTTCTATTCATTTTGAAGAGGCCTTCATAGAGTTGAATAAGAGATTAATGATAACCACAATTTTTATCCTTCTAATGGAAGGGTTTTATTTTGCAGTATACTATGATGTATTAGATGTCGTGTTTGGAAAAATTTTGATAGATAATGCTGAATGAGTCATGTATGGTTCACATAAGTTGTCACCCCATGAGTCTATATACTCAATTCACTCATTAAGGATTCTAGTTTTTGTATATGATCCATATTTTTTACGAATTTTTCTCTTCAGAGATAGGTTTTTTATTTATTCTGACCATAAATGATTCAGGTAAGTTATATCTTTGTGAAATATCAATCAATTATATAAGATTTGGGTGGATATATAAAAACATTCGACTTAGAGATGATATATCCTCATTGGAAATGTAATTTCATAGAAAATTATCTTACTATGAAAAATCCCGAGTCCCAAGATCTTGGAGAGCAGACTTTGTAGGAAAATGATTTCTGATAAGTTTGATTTATAAATGGATTGTGGATGCATCATAGGATAACGTTGAAATGACATTGTATCAATTTTTATCATGAAATCATTAGTGGATCTTGTAAATGTCATCCCAAAGTTAGATACCATGTGTGAAGTGACACAAGAGTGGTTTGTTGGGGATTATTCAGCTATAGAGTGGTCGCTAGATTATTAAGATGTGATCTACATTCATTAGTGGTAAGTAGTTCCATCTTCCATAAGGACGGATTTCGTGAGAGACTCTCATTCTTAGATGTTGTAAGTGTATCTAGTGTTAACGATGTTTTACTATAACATAATATGTTTGTTGTGGTGGCCAGGTGTGGAGAGGAATGCCACAATGTTTGTTTTGGGAAGCAATACATATTAGAGGGTAAAGACATATCATCAGTGTCTTGGTGGGTTACTCCATCTATGGGTAACAATGCTAAACATAATTGAATTAGTAAAATAACCTCATGATTTAAATAATGAAACTCATAAACAGTCAAATATCCCAATTAATGAATGATTTAGTATCTTGGATAATACCTATGTAGACATCTTATTTCAAAAAAACCAAAAACATTTTTACCTAATCATTCCCCTATAGGCCTTTTCAATAAATCTCACATGATACAATAATCTTCATAACGTAGGGATTAGAAACAAAAGAAATGGGTGACCTAAAACACTTAGAATGGGGGGGGGGAAATATCATAAAGTGTTTGATCAGAAGCATGAAGTGAATTCAAGGAAGAAAACAATATTTTGATAAATGATTATAATACTACGTCTGATAATCATAAAACATGATATAGAAATAGAATATCCTAAAAATATTATTAAGGAAGCAGAAAATACATGACATATACCAAACACATATCACTAATAATAAAACATGTGAGCACAATATACATGTGAAGAGTACTTTAAAAATAAATTATGATCATGAAAATGAATATTTTATTGTAATGAAATAAATCTCTAATAATTTTCATTACATGATAATCAACGTTAGAATCTAGAATAACCATAAATATAGAAAAACATTAGTGAAAAAAACCATTATGACATTGAAAATGTGAATAGACTCATTTTGTCCATGTTTGAAAATATGAGAACATCCATTATGTCCAAACCAATGTGAAAATACTCATTTTGTCCAGTATTATCTATATCATGTGATTTAAAATTAAACTGAATAATTGAAGGGATATATAAGATCCTATCCATTATCATATATAAATATGTTTTCAACATAAAATTAATCATTACCATACTGTAAATAACTTAGGGAGGAAGAATGGGATTGTAAAAATTACCACATAACATAACCTTATGAAATGACAAGATATCACAATGTCATTTACCAAATATATTCATAATATAACAACATATATTGTATGATCAAACCACCACTAAATGGGAGAAAACCCTTTGATAGAAAATTGATGTGAAAATTAAAATGTCATCATAGTACCATTTTAAACAATTTTTAATAGTTAGAGTGTAAATGACTTTCAAAAACACATTTTTTATGAAAGGAAAGAGAGTTCCAGATAAAAGATACCTAAAAATACAAAAGTATTCAAAAAATATATGAGAAAATAAATTAAAAACAATACTTTTTAAAGAAGCACTAATAAAAAAGAATTAAAAAGACATAAATGTTTCAAAAAGGGAAAGGGAAAATACCATGAAACCCTTCATTTTTAAAAATATTTCTCAAGGAATGTACTATGGAGGATGTTTCCACCCTGGATTTCCCATCTTCATCCTATATACACAATTTAATGAGATATTACTCATGTCTATCAAGCGGGAAATCAGGTAACTAATGTACTTTATAAGAGAGAAATTATGGAGTTCAGTTCTAGTTGGTCATTTTCTTACCTGGTTACTTCCCTTTTCTTGTACCTGCACGTTTTCATGGTGATTTTCTTACCCATATTTGTAATAATACTCTTTTATAACTAATTTGGTACTTTTATTTTTTAATAAAATATATCTAGGATCAGGTTCGATTTCTTTCAAAACACTCTGTCTATACCGTTTAAAATTATATTTAATAATGTAAACCTGAAAAATGTATAAAATTTCATAAAAAGTTAATATGATTTGGATGAAAATTTATTTTATTTTTAAAGGATTTAAGGACCATTTTCACATTATTAAACAACACAATTTATCACTGAAATATTCAAAAAGATAGAGAATCCATTATTTTAAAATGAATAATGGTTAAAAATGGATAAATGGTGACAAAAAAAGTGAGTTTCTTCTAACAAAAGGAGAATATTGGTGGGATCTAAACACCCGGAAATAGAAGAAACATCCATTAAAGTAAATGGTAATTATTTTAAATAGAAATTAATTTAAAAAAAACCGTAAATGATGAATAATTTTTTTAGATCGTGATTTCCGATTGAAAGATATAAAAAATAAAAAATAAAATCATCATATGTTAGAATATACCAATCTAGAATGATTATTCTAAAATAAAAGTGATTATGGACTAAGGTAAGGATATGAGTCATGAAAACCCCTTACAACATTTATAACATTTGAACAAAAAACACATGTGCTTTATAAATTTTAGATGAAAATTCAATATCATAAAATATAAGTGAATATTAATCCAAATTTCTCTATAATATTTATATTGCTGAAAAGGGGGAATGGGGTATAGCTTAATCCTTTCCCAAGAGATTAAAATTTAAGATACATTAGCAATTACATTATTTCCCATCAAATTTGTATTTACTCAAACCACTTGTACTAAAAACATAACTTTATTAATAGAAATTTTGGTTCTATATTCAAACCAAGGAATATTTCAATTCCCATTTATAATCATTGTCTATATATATATTTAATAGTATATCTACCTATTTTCCCACAATATATGTTTTTAGTTTTGTTTAATTTTAAATGTTTCATATGAGAAACATTGGTATTCATTATTCTTCAAATGTTTATAATGAAAATTTTAATTATGTCACTATAAATTATGACATTAAATGATTTATGAAGTATAAATTTCTATTCTGGGGTACATTATTATTTATTCATGAAATATAACATGAAAAAAATCAGTGATTCTCTACACCCAACGAGTTTTTTCTTGATAAATGAGTTAAAGATCAAGGTATCCTTTAAAAACAAAATAATTATTTATATATTTATATAATATTGTATTATACATTATATTTTCATCATTGTACAAACCAAAACATCTCATACATAGGAATTACATATTTATAGATGAATATTCATTACATAACATTAAAATCAATAGATAAATCGTTTATGTTTAGTACAACGGAAGCCAATAAACATAAACAAGTGGTCTCTAATTGAGATATATAATATCCCAATATATTATACATAAATAACACCCTTATTAGATATAACATACATAACACCTTTCATCGTGACCTTGGGAAAGGAAACATAAGAATTTGTGGGCTCAAATGCTTTGTAATGGTAAACCAAGGATATACCAACATATCATGTGTATAAGGGTATGAGAAGAAGAAAAAAATTTAAAAAACCATATCCCATATATTATAAATGGTAAACATGACCCATGGAATAAATCAAGTAAATTAATAATAAATAATTAATAGTTTAATCAATGAATAAAAACCATGAGAACAAATCAAAGGAATTAGACATTGATTTTTGATATATACACAAGAATAGAAAATATTATATCAATGATACCCACCAATACATTCATTACATGTAATTATTTCCCTAACCACCCATGAACCTACTTCCGGAATGGGATAACCTCCAATGTACCCTCTTTTATACATATGATTTAATAATATGTACACCTATTGTGATTAGGATAACCAAAAATATACCATTTGGACTAATATATTATTAATATTTAAAAAATGAATTGGTGGGAGATATAGTCCTCAACTATCTTGGTTATAACGCAACCATCATCCACGTTTATATCATAACCACATCACATAAGGAACATCATACATGTGTGTGACAATAGATCATAAAAATCAATTAAATCATAACCCATGAAATGAAATGGGTTTCATAAAAATTACATCATACCATAACTGATGGAAAAAATGTGTTTAATATACATTTCATCATTTCTCATAGCATAACCCCTGGAAAAAGAAGTGGGTTTCCTAATCATTTTATCATGTCACAACTCGTGGAAAAGAAATAGGTTTCATAAACATATTTTCATCATAAACTCATACAATTAATATAATTATTCATAATGGAATCCATGGATCATATCTTTATTAAATCATTAATAAAATTAAAATATGTCATCTTATATGGAGAATAATTTTTAAAATACACTCGAAACATTTCTTGAGAAAAAAAATCATAAAATAATTTATAAATACTTGAAATTAAATATAATCCTTGAAACTAATTTATTATTATTTAAAACATTTATTGGTTATGATGTTATAAAATATAATTTATACTATACACATTAAAATAATAATTTCTTTCACATTTTCAATAAACACCAAACGAGTATTGTATGGAAATCAAAAAGAAGATGAAATTTAAATGAAAAAAAAGTTAAAATGTGTAAAAATATATTTAATAAATCAGTTGTTTAATTTTATAATAATTTTTATAACATATTTATAAAACATTATTTTTTAATAAAATAAATTTTCTACCAAAGTTATAAATAAAATTTTTTTAATTTAAAATTTGTTTTTCACTCTTGTTTACATATTGAGACAAAAATGACGGTAAAACATTTTGTATCATGAAATAATTTGATAATGAAAAAAATAATTATTTTCATGTGATATGGATTATAATATTTCATTATCATAAACATAATCATAAACAACCACAATAAAAAATGATATTGTAATATCAAACCTTCTGCACTTTGAAATATTTTGAATCATAGGTCCTATTAAAGAATAAAATAAAATGAAACTTTTAACATAATTAAAATAAGTGTATTCATTATAGAACATGTAAAATTGGTATTATATACACCTCATATAATATTATATGTTTATAATATAACTTATTTCCCAATAAAGACAAATTTAGACAAAAAATATTTTATAAATTTTTTAATCCTTTGAATCCTATTCAAAAAAAAAATAACATCAAAGGAAACATTAAATATCATGAATATAAGTATATTAATTATAAAATAAGTCAAAAGGTTAGTATATACACCACAAAAAATAAATGAGTGGCGAATTGGGAGTAAGTATCACATAAATAAATGTGTTATTAAAAATCCCACACCTTAAGTCTTGACTTCCAACGTACAAATTTGAACATCTTATAAAATAATTACAAGTTATATATATATATATTTTTTAATGAAATATTATTATAAATATCATAACATAATGATTTTATTATGACCATTTATAAAAAATTTGATAACAATTTAATGTTTAATTCATGTCTCGAGTAATAACCGCTATGCTTTTTTATGTATGTTTTTATTTGGTCGTTTTAGTCATACTAATTTGCTAATAGATTCATTATATCCATAATTTTGAACATGATATAAATATATTATATATTCATTATAAATTCATATATAGTAATCCATAAAAAAAATTTAGATATAAAGTATGAGACCCCCATCATGGAGATGGTAGATCGTATATATACTTAAACAATGTTTCCATTTTCTCTATAAATGAAATAAAAGAAAGGTAAATAATATATTAAACATAAAATATAAATTTAATTTAATATATAATACATTTTTATAATTTAAATGTTCATATTAATTTTCATTTGAATCATCTGGGAAGAATTAATCCCATCACTTCCCAATGAGGTAGTCATCTGTACACATGAATGATGGAATCCTATTCCTATGGAATGGTTATTAAGTAAGATGAAATATAGGTTATAACAATTACATAAGAATAAAAATATATTATATGTCATATATTTATATAATATATCATTTTATCCATACATGATAGTTCGTGATGGAAAACGAATAAGAACGGTTTGTGAGGGGCTAGTCCAATTTAAACACAAATGATGATTTCAAAACTCATTTGGCAGAATAGAAGAAATATTATGTTTATTGAATTTACATAAGAAATTTAAGTTTGATGAAGAAAATTATGTTATTGTGTAATAATGATATAATATCAATTTAAGCATATTTCTGAGTTAATAACAAAATACTATCGATTAGGGATGTTACCTCTCATTTTGGAAACATATATTTTTTGCACCAAAATCCTTCCTATTTTGGATTTATGACTAATATAAGGACTATATTATGAGATAAGAGATGTAAATATTTTATTTGGTAAGGATTTATCTGAAGCAATGGTTTTTAGATGTGTGATGTTGAGAGGATGTGTGATTGTCTTTTATAAGTGAGTTATATGGAACACTTATACTTTTTAAAAATAAAAATGTGTACAAAACTTTTTTATGTGACAAAATAATCCAAAATAAGAAACTATATACACATAAATTAATAAGGTATAAATATATAAATCCATTCTATTTTTTACAAATTTGGGTCATTTTTTACAATTATCTTTTTTAGTTTACCCCCAGAAAACCAAATTTTATCTTAACATTGGTAAATAATTTTTATTTTTTTTATAATTCATTATTGTAAAAAATTAATATGAAACTATTAGATAATATATGTTATGAGTATTCATAATATGGTATCGATATTTTTAATTAAATTCCCACAAGTGGAAAATTTTTATTGCTAATTAATGTTATAGGTGTGGCAAGATAGTAGTTTTCCAAAGAGAAATTTATCTAAAGATTAAAAACATTCCATATCAAAATTTAATAATAAATTTATTCTAGTGTAAAAACTGTGATTAATATATATTTAACGAATTATACATTTAAAACCATCTTAAAACAATTTTTATGTTTTTACATTCGTTACATGAAATGATAATACTTAATGAAAAAGTATTTTTCACTATTCATCGAAATATTTCTCTTCATAGAAAATTTTTAAACATTAACTCTAGGATATTTTTTTTCTGATAATTTAAAAAATCAATTTCATTTTTTAGAATAAATTTTCTAAAATTGAAAAAAAAATTAAAATTACAGTTAAAAATGCAATGAAACTATCTTTTTGAAAAATACTGTTTTAAGCATAAAATTGGATTTCTTCTTCAATATTTTATAGAAAAAAAAATAATATAAGAGAAAAAATTTCTATTTATCATATAAGAAATAAAATTAATTAAAAATATCACAGAAATTGATTTTTTTAATTTATTTAATTAAAACATGTTTGTGTTGGTACAAAAACGTTTTTTTAGAAAATATTTCCATCGTTTTAATGTCATTTTTATTTTCATTTCTAGTTAATTGGTAAGAAAAAATTTAATTACATATACATGTGTAAACCATATATATTCATAATTTATAAAATTCTATTCATACCTTCCATTGAAAAATATAGGTGATAACTATTATATTAAATAATATTATTTCAATAGAATGTTAGGTTTCAATAAAACTCAATGTTGTGTGTAACACAATCTAAAGATAGTGTTGTGTGTAATTAAAAATAAACTCAATAATTCATATAATGAAAAATATCTAAAATATTTTTTTTAAAAAAATATATGTAAAAAATATTAGGTTTTTAGATTCAACCCCTTTTTAATTAATTTCTCCCATGAGAGGTCCTGTTTTATAGATCATTCTCTATCTGATCTAGAAACTAAATTGATTGTTCCTTATAATAATGGTCTTGTTCTAGAGGTATAACCTGTGAGTTATGTATATATGATGTATTAGGTATATACTTCCTCGATATACGTACATGGAGTAGATCATGAACCTAAGAGATGTTTGGTATAATATCCAAAATATATTCTATGTTCCTTATAAAATATGTATTTTCAAAGGGAATGATATACATAGGTCTTTTTTTCCCTTATTTCTTCCATATGAAAATTAATACAAAAACATTCTCACCAACTTCAAATTTATATAAAATTAATTATCATCATCAAATTATACTATCGATATTATGATTACATTATGTGATTCTGAATCACTCTAACTTTCTATGGAAATTCTTCAACTATCTTAGTCCCTAAAATCATTCTTTCAACAACTTCATTCAATTATATTGGAGTTCTGTACTTCTTTTAATAGGGGGAGTCATAATCAGCCAAATGAATATTCTATTGAAGTATGTTATTATTTTAAAATTAAACAAGAGGAATATATTGACCCCAAACACCTCTAATATATAAAAATTAATACATTAGCATGTCTAATAGGGATTTAAAAATTATGTCACACTGACCCTCTATCTGAGGATAAATCATAGTGTTGAATATCAACTCTTTATCAAGATCTTGTTTAAGACATCACTAAATCATATAGGTAAACTCTAGATCCCAATTATATATAACTAAATGTGGCACTCCATTCATCCTTACAACTTCATAAATGTATATTCTAGAAAGTGGATCTAGGAATAAATATTCTTCGATAGAAACAATGTGTAGAAAATTTATAAGGTGATGTAAAACAAATGATAATTACATAAACATCAATGATAAGTTATACAATAAATGATACCAATACCATTAATGATATTTCCATAAAGTATAAATGTATTTTTCTTTATTTATTTTTTTCACTAAAACACTTTAAAATACCTAGGATGGTATTTCTATAAATGTTACTTAGCATATCCTTAATATTGATAATGTCTTATCAAATTAAACCTCAAAATGGGTTTCAAAGACTTAGAACATATGATCCAAACAAAACTTGAAAAAAATAATGGTATCTATAACACTTAAGTAAATATTTCATGGATAAATATAAACAACTCAAATTTAATTAATCATTTATTCAATATATAATTTTTTGTCTTATAAAAAATCATTTTCTTGTGAATCATGGATCTATCCTAGTGCCGATAGAATATGATATTTGTTTTCATTATTTCATAATCCATGTATAAAGAGAAAATAATATCAAATTTCCCAAAAGGATTAAAAATAACAATCTCATTGGGCTCATTTATAAAAAAATAAAACATCAAATTACCAACTAATGAGGGGTGGATAAATGTGACCTCATTATCATGATTTAATTAATCTATTAAAATTGAATAAGATTTCCCTTTCTTTATTTTATCTCTAGAGGTTGTTATAGATTATCATACACATTCACACTTGTATTGGAGAATTGATTAAAAAAATGATCCATAAACTTCCACTTGAAACACAAGAGTATAGGTGGTACATTATATAGAGATCACTATACCTTTATTTATTTTACTACACTCTTTAGATCAATTTGAAATTCTATTTAATTATTGTTTGGCATCACACCCTTGTAACACAAACTCATTCCATTAATGAATAAATGTTAGTGGTTTTTCCCACATTTCTGGCATATATGTGACTGGAGTTTTCATTCCACCATCTGATTTAGTTGAGTTATCATGAGAATTTATCTTTATTTTATATCAAAACTAAGTTAATGATAAAAATCACTAATTTATATTTCTACATTCAGTGAATATCAACTGAATTATTCTAAATTAATAAAGTGTCTTATATCTAATTTCGTTTGAAAAATTAGTCTTAAGACACCAAATAATCTATATATTTAACATTAATGACTTATGATTATACCATATGTGTACTATGAAAGTCTTGTAAAATTAGCTTCATATGTACTAATAGATTCACCATCATTTTATTTTTTCTTGATAAATTAATTATCTATACTTATTCATATAATATAGGGGAAGAAATTACTAAAAAATATCCTCATAAACTCATATCTTTCTATGGATAAAATTACCTCCTCTTCACTTATATTCATAATATGGTTCCACAATTGATCATCTTGACCATTAAAATTATAGACAACCAGAAAAACATTTTCATGCACAGAACACTGGATATTGTAAAATAACATTTCAGTGGTATTGATCCACTGCCTAGAGACCAGTGGATCAATGAACCCACTAAAAATAGGAGGGTGTTACCTCATACAGGACTCAACAAATCATTGTTCTCCTATTTTATCCATTGGATGTGAAGTATGAATCATCACATGATAAGGTATTTCCTTTCTTAAAAACAATGTTTTTAATTCCACCTCCCATAACATTGAGTTGCTCATGATTAAAATCATTTCATTTTACATTATATTAATCTTTGACTTAACTCCATTGGGTTCCAAAAATTTACAAAAAATAGAACGAATATTACGAGAAACAATAATATGAGTAGAAACCCCCATAATCATAAAATACATTTATAGGATGTCTAAATCATGAAAACTTATTTTAATTATATGAATCCTTAGGCAAAACCTGGGTCATTCATGGTAATTATTAAAACAATTCATGAGGGTTTGTATTGTTCTGGTGAATTCCCTATGAAAATCCCAAATGAGTGTAAAACTAGGTGTCTTGTAAGGCCTAATGTCATTTACTAGTTAATGCTCGAGTCAATACCTATAGACATTATTTTGTAGTTATTTCCCATATTTATATTTATTCTAAACCATGTCCACTTATAGTATCAATAAAGGGATATACTATCTTGGAAACCACAACCTCTATCCTTTTAACAAAACTACAAGACATTTTCTTCTAACTAGAATATTCCTTAGTCTTATCCTTATACATATCCACTCACATATACATAGACTTATCCCTTGGGATCTCTCCAATTCTTTTTTTTTTCATATTTTTGATGGTAAAATTAAAATTTCTTTGATATCAACTATAGATCCCCAATCGTCACATACAAAGATATTACTCATAACATAATGATCCATGCCATAATAATTTATGTGTAGTGCCTTTGGAAACTAAGACACCTAGAAAACTCGTCCAAAAGAGAGTTATGTCAACTTCCCCTATGTTCTTAATAAGTTTCACCCTTCTTATACATTTCATAAAAAATACATTTCTTCATAACATAGGAAAAGGAAACATAATAAATGTTTGGATTTGATGCACTGTAAGGATAAATAAAGAATATATCAATATATCATGATCATAAGGGTACGATAACATGATAATAAAATTTTTACACTATACCATGTATATCATAAATCATCAAAATGAGTCATCAAATACATCATGGATGTTCATAATACATGAATCATAATGGAATATTAGAACATGAACCATGAGAATATAACATTTGAATAAGACATAGATTTTTGGAATATACATATGAATATAAAATCTTAGTCAAGTATATCCACCATGACATTGGTAACATATTATACTTGGGTAAACCACCAGTGTACCTACATTGGTCTTGGGATAACCACCCATGTTCATTCATTTGGGCTTCAGATAACCTCTTATGTGCCCCATACTAGGCTTAGGATATCGTATTATATACCCCTTCAAACAATATAACATTGATGATTACCTAATACATTGGGTGAAGATATATGTCCCAACCATATTGGTTATAATGTAACCACCATAATTTTTTATGACCAAACCACCATCACATAATGAAAATCATAAAAGTGTGCCAAAATATTATACAATACCCATTATATCAAAACCCATGAAAGGTAATGGGTTTGTTAAGCATTATATAATTTCATAACCAATGTAAAATAAATGGGATTCATATTCATTTCAACTTTACATCATATCATAACTTGTGGAAAGGAAGTGGGTTTAAAAATCATTTTATCATGGTATAAACCTTGGAAAGGAAACGAATTTCACAAAAATATTTTAATCATAAAAATAATATATTTAGGGAAATATTAAGAATGGAATAATTATATCCTATCCCTAATAAATAATTAGTAACATCAAAGGAGTTCAACTTATATGGAAAATTATTTGCAAATTATAAATGGAAAATATTTTAAGGAAGTTAAATTTTATTTAAAAATAACATTTTAAAACAAAAAATTCATATTTTTTTAGATAACATTAAAATTGAAGATAATCATTGATAATTAATATGTACTATTTAAAAAAATAGTGGTCATCATGGTTAGAGGTTCCATTCATGTCATAAACATTAAAACAATGATTCATTTAATATTTTTTATAAAATCCCAAATGGAATTGTTTGAAAAATTAAATGGAGATTATGTTCGAAACATTTTGAACAATATAAAACATCTAAAAAATTTATCTAATAAATAATTTGTATAATTTCATCAACATTTTAGAAAACATTTTTTGAATTCATGATTTTGGATTAAAATTGATTTTTGACCGAAGATATAAATAAAGTTGATTTTCTTTAAAAATACACTATTTACACTAATGAGTGCATAAATAGAATAAAATTAATGGAAAATTGTATTCTAATGAAAAAACAAGTGTATAATTAACTTTAACTGTATCTTGAGAAATGGATAAAAATATTTCATTATCAAAATAATAAATATAAACAACCCCAATAAACAATGAGATTGTAACATCAAACCTTTACTATTGTGGTATCTTTTGAATCATTTCCCCATTAAAGAATAACATAAAATGAAAAGTTACAAATCGATATAATTATTTGATTCATGATATAACATTTCAAATGGGTAGTATAAAAAATTAATAAAATAATATAGATGCATAACATAACTTATTTCCCAGAGAATACAAATTGAGGTGAATTCCCTGAACACATTGGTAATCCTCTAAATCTGAGGGCCCAAGAAATTATAACATAAAATTGAACATTAAATATCATGAAAATATTTATATCAATGATATAAAATTTAAATTGGGAAGTACAACCACCATAAAAAGAAACAAGTGGTGAATTTGGCATAAATGTCCCAAAATTAAAAGTGGGATTATATATTCTTTAACAAATGTCTCGACTTCCAACATAAAAATTAAAAATATTGTATAAAAAATTTATGTTTATTATTAATATATTAAATAACCATAATTGTATATATCAAACCATTTATGATTTATTTTTAAATTTAATTTTTTGTTTATTAATAACAACATTCTAAATCCATGTTTTAGGTAATAACTACTTTTTTCTAGAAAATTTTGATTTAGTATTTTCATTCCTATTAAGTTTATCACGGTTCCAACATCTCCCTAATATTAAACATTATATAAAAAACTTCTATGTTCGATATATATTTATTTATTGTAATGTATCAATTTTAGATATGGAAACAGAAGTGTAATATTTATGGAGAGAGTAGGTCATATGTATTCATGAACATGGATTCCATTTTATTTATGAATAAAAATAGATAAACGTAAATAATATATTAACCTTAAATAATAATTTTTATATCATATATATTGTCAAAAACCAGATCTGGTCACCATCTAAACTGGAACCTGACATGGTCCATTGCAAGGCCCGAAGAGCATTCCCTATCCCCATGAGCTGGGACATGTTCTCGGGTATCATAAATAAATGCTTGGGATTGATTTACTCTAGTTTAGGTGAATAAAATAACCAAAATTAATAAATAAACCAAATAAAAAAATCACCAAACAAGTCTTAACAAAAATTTCATATTAAATTAAATTTTTAAAGCAAATCCCAAAAGGGGAACAACTAAAAAAGTATAATGTGTGGCTCAAAAACCACCAAGAGACAAGGTGGAATCTCCCTTAAGACATTTCTACAACTCCGCATCCAGAACAGATACCAACTTCCCTGAACCGCTATCTCCAAAGCCCTTTCTTGTACGTATTTCAAACATTACCAAGACTACAAACAAAAAATGATTAATTTGGGTTTGATCCTAATCTCAATAGTATTCCACCCAAATATTATACAGGGTAGTAAACATTATAAGAAAAAAATCATGCAGGTTTTTATAAGCAGGAAATGGTTGAATTTTTTTTAAAGGATGTGACTTTAAAGGGAAATAATTTTAAAAGGGGAGATATTAAGGAATGAAAACTTTTAAAGAAAATAAAAATGTTTCTGAATTTAACAACCAAATACAATGTATAATTATGGTATGTACTAAATAGCTAATAAGAACTAGTAAATGAAACCCCCCTAGGGACTAGCTAGTTATGGGGCCATAGGTACATCATATCTTAGTGTAAACGTAACCATACCCAATAACCTTATCATGCATGATCCACTAGGAGTTGAAATCCAATTGGCCTAGTGGTCCCCAAAAATCATCATAGTTTATTTACTGTTTTCATCATCAATATTGATAAGTGAAATGGGGATGAGGCCTCTACCAGTTCACTACCATACTAGTCCAAGTCCACTCAACTAGATACTTGTGATTCCCTCTTTGTTCTCAATCATGTTCCACCTATTATAAAATTACATTTTCATATCAAAATAACATTTCTAAATAAAAAAACCCAAACAGTACCCAACCATGTTTCAAACCCTCTATATATTTCAATTACTAATTTCAAATTTTCATAAAACCATTTCAAGATATGAAACAGTGATATGCACATAAAATCCATTCAAAAATTCAGTTTTAAGGCTATACTCCCACCAATACTGTATCAAATAAGACTTGGATGCCCTAACTCCTTTTAATAAATCCATTTTATGACTCATAAGATATCCCGAAATGAATCCACATGGAATACACATAAAAACACCCAATTTCATGTAAAAAGAAAAATTGAAATTAAACACCTGATCAATGATACAAATAATAGTTTTCACCCCACAAAACAATATATGAGAAGAACACTAAATAATTTAATAATCCAATATAAATTAATAAAATAATGTTTATACATGAAATCACCTACCTTGAATATCAAAAAACCCAAATAATTTTCTAAAACATCAACTGCACAACATGTGAGTGAAAAGGAACTCTAAACGATAATATTGAACCAATAAACCCAATATTAAACCTTAGGAACGAAATCCTTGGTACATTAATTTTAGAACATCACGAAGGACAAAAGAAACCCTAAGGAGAAGGAAAAAAAACAAATAAGTAAACACTTACGTGGAGAATATTTATGTTTCCCCACCAAGAAACCCTTTAAAAAATGGGTTCCAAGGGAGCTTAAGCAAGCATGGAATCCTTATTTGTCTTCTAGGGTAAAATTGGAGAACAATGGGATTCATTAAGCTTATATTATAAAGGAACATTTGAAGAAACCTAAAAACAATTTAGGTTTTGGACACTATGAATTGATTGGATTCACAATTTAGTAAATCTAGGATTCAAATCGTGCACCCAGTTCTTTCCACCAAATAATTACATATTTTCTTTTAAATTCAAGGGTACGTCTAGGGGAAAAAATGGGGGAAATTGTTTCAAATAATAGAAGAGAAAAATACCTAAAAATATGGACATGGGTTTGACAATTCTCCCCCCCCCCCCCCGACCATGAAAACATTCCAGCCCCCAAAAAAACATGAATCCTGATCAAAAAACAAGTTTCCGTACTCTTACACAACCCATGAATTAAAATCCCATTTCTATATAAATCATTCCAATTATTTTAAAGGACTTGGACCATTGTAATAGACATTCCTTGAAAAACCTTCTATTGGGAGACCACTATTCAGACTAGTTTCTCAAACAAAGATAAATAATGATCTATCTTCAACTCTTTCCTATTCAACGAATTGGAAGGATCTAGATTGTACTTATTAAAATAGAAAACATGATATGTGTCGTCAATATATTTTAAATGAGAAGGAAAATATAACCTATATTCCACTTTTCCAATATTCTCGGTGATCTCAAAAGTTCTTATATACCTCAATGTGAGTTTTCCCTTCTTTCCAAAAAAATGATGGCCTAAATGAGGGGCCACCTTCAAGAATACCTAATCACCAATAGAGAACTAAAGATCCAAATGCCTCAAAACAACATATGATTTTTTGTGAATCTAAGCTATCAATAACTGCTTCTAGATTAACATGAACATCTAATAAAATCACTTGCAAAAGGATCGACCCAAATAGTGAGGTCTCACCTACCTCATCCCAACACAGGTGGGGTGTTCTCTATCTAATACAACTACAAACGGAACACCATAAATCCTTACCACACATTGAATATACAATCATCCCAACTCATCCCATTTATATTTACCTAGGATCGGATGTAATTTGGATGGTTTGATCAGATGATGAATCACTACCAAAATAGTGTTCTTACTATGAGATATATGAGGTAATTCGTTAATGACATCTATGTCAACCTCTTCCCACATCTATGTAAGAATGGGTAATGTCTGATGAAAAATTGTGGGAATTTGATGCTCTTCTTTTAGATGATAACATGTATAACATATCAAGATGAAGTCTTCTATGTATCATATCATACTTGGACACCAGAACCGTCGACAGACATCACAATACATTTTGGTATCCTTATGATGAATGAAACACTGAGATTGGTGGATCTCTTACATCACGCCATTCTTTAAAGACAATGATACCACTGAACGGCCCCGGAAGCATAGGATTCCCTTTGGAGATGAACCACACTAAGAAGATGTATCCCAAAGATAATGACTCTGCATAGAATAATGATACATCTCATCACTAGGATTCTCCTATAGAATCAACTCTAAAGGCGATGGAGTCAACTAAACCCTCACCAAGAACGCTCCTCCAATGTTATCCTTGATCTCAATGGGTATTTGGGAAAATATCCCCATTAGAATCTACTAATCACTAGGCTTCCTCAAGGCCTACACTGGTAATTTTTTTTCTCAAGGCCTCACCTACCTCATTACCCATTCTTGGGTATAGATGTTTTCAAGGTAGAACCCCGGTAAATACTCGATCCAATAATGTTTTCAAATATTAAGATCCTTCTGTGAGAATATGTATGCTAATATCTTATGATTATAGTAGACCAAAAATTTCTCCCCAATATGTAGTGACTCCATGTATTAAAAGGATGAGTAAATATGGCTAAATCCAAGTCATGGTTCAGGAAATTATTATCATGTGGATAGAGTTGGCGAGACTTTTATTCCACCGCTTGATCACCCAGCATAAGCACACACCTTATCCCCATACCTGAAGCGCCAAAACACACAACATAGCCCATTCAATATTCATGAAATATCCAAATGGTTGTTAAATTCAACATCAACATCAACTCCTCAAATGATTCCTGACATTCTGATCCCCACTCAAATTTCACCCCTTTCTAGGTGAGTGCGGGCATCGGTGAAGAAATCCATGAGAAATCCCGAACAAAAATACTGTATTAACCTTCCAAGATGAGGAAACCCCTGATATCGAAAAAATTCCTTGGCTTATCCTATGACATAACTATTGTGATATTCTCAGCCTCCACTAAAACTCCTATTCAGAGTTGACATAACCAAGAAACTTCACCTCAGTAATACATAAAGTTCAGTTGGACAAAATTTCATACATGCGATGACCCCACAACGTTACCAACACGATCTACAAATGATTCTCATGCTCTTCCTCGAATATAGTGTTAAACAAGATATAATCCATGAATACCATATTGAAAGAGTGTAAATATTAGTGGAACGCCATATTCATGAGATCCATAAAGTCCATTGGAGCATTGGTCATTTCAAAAGGCATGACCATGTACTTAATGTGGTTGTACCTACTTCGAAAGGATGTCTTCAGGATATCCACCTCTCCCACCCTGACATGGTGGTAACCCGAACACAGGTATAACTTTAAAAACCACATTCCCGCTTCAACTTATCAAACAATTCATCTATTAGAGAAAATGATATTTATTGTTTATGGTTACCTTATTCAGCTTCTAGATGTCAATGCACAACCGGAGGGACCCATCTGGTTCTTTGAAAAAGGAATAGGAGCAGCCCAAGTGGAAATGCTCGAGTGAATGAATCCATTGGATTCCAAATTTTTGTGATGTATTTTAATTCCCTCAACACTGTAGGGGCCATAATATATGAAGTAAGAGATATCACCCATGTTCCTAGTTCCAAATCAATTGATAACTCCAAATCTCACTCAAGGGGGAATCCAAAAAAAACATTTGAAAATACCTTAGATAACTCATGTTTCTAATGAGGTAATTCACCCTCAGGAGCCAAAACATCATCCTCTAGCATTAATGATATTCATCGGAAGATAATGTTTCCCAATTCTGGGATTAGTGGTCCCACACGACCTGATCAACGATCCCATTCCCAAAGAAAAACCCTAGGTCTCCTATTTGGTTCCATGAAACACACCCACAACCTCTAAGACTCAATATGAGAATTATATTGAATTGGCCAATCCATGTCATGGATTATGTCAAAAATGTCCATATCCAAGACCAAGAGGTCCCACACCATCAAAACCCCTCACACTGTAAGCGCACATGATGGGTATGTGAGACCTTTATCCTTCTTCTTACCCAATGGCCTCACCAACTCAATCACGAAAGAAAAAAAATATATTGGAAAATTTAGTAGACTCAAAAAATGGGTGTGGATCAAAGAAAAAAGCCACCAATATCAAATATAACAATAGATATAGAAGATAAAATCAATATGGTACCTCAAATTATTGAAGAACCGATACCTGACCCCCCCAAGTGCCTGATAACCAAAATGAATATACCCCATATCTACTTGAGAAATACTCTCACCTATGGATTTACCCTAAATTTTCTCTACTCAGAAGACAATCTGGCCCTTCCACCATAGAATCCAAATCAAGATCCAATCTTCCTAGATATCTCTAAATATACTGTAACCCCTTGGAAGAGTCATATTGATCCCCTCACATGGGTTTATGAGTCACCTTTTAAAATAACTTCATGATACCTATACCTCCACTCTGATAACAAGGTCTTGGAGAAGAATTACATACGGGTCGGGTGTGCCCGGGCCTCCCGAACTAGTGTCACACAACATAACGAGTATCAGAAGCCACAGATGATAAATTATTGAGACGATAGCATGAACTACCACCTCCCTACTTCCCATTTTCCTCATTTTTTTATTTTCTTATCCGATGAACTACCACAACCCATCACATATATAATCATCGAAAAACCATACCTCTATTTCATATCAATCTTGAACATGAATGTGTGATCAACAACCTCAGTATTTTTTCCAAACATGAACAAGAAGACATGAGAGTAAACTTTTTGTCACATCCCCATTTCAATGATCAGAGATTACATATATTCATTAGAAACTATATCAGGTTCATATGACACTAGCTCATAAAAATGGTTACCATATTCCATTATCGACTAATCTACCTTGGAATGATCTATGAACTTCTAGGATATGGAATAGTATAGGACCTTGAATAAATACTTCTCTTTGAATATGGTTTTGAAATCCTTCCAAATCATCTACTCGTGTTTTCCAGCTTAAAGCCTTGATTCCCACCACCTGCGACTATCACCATCTATTAGAAATGTGGCACTTTTCACCCTAACCTCTTCATGTTTTTCAATGAATTTGAACATTCTCTCTATCTTCACAATCCACTCTTATACTTCTCGAGGTTCAGATCTACCTCTAAAATTATGAGGCTTATTAATGAGAATCTCTTGAGCTTTATTCATCCCAAGACTAGGTTCATCTTCACTAAATAGAGATAGAGTAGGACCCACTCCCTACCCTAGGTCCTAGATATCCTGGACCAGAGCTGTTACCAACCTCTGATCAAGAAGTGAGGGAGAACTCCCCCGGCATCCTCCCATGGGTGCATGGGAGAATTATAGGGAGGAATGTTGATACAAAAAATAAATAATTACTAGATAAATTGTTAGTACAATAGTTATGAATTAATTCATCTGCAACATCAAATATAAATAGATCAAACTCATAAAAAAATGAAATAAAAAATTAATTCACCCCACCAAATGTCTAAATTATTTCTGTAACCTGCACATCCCACATTGAAGGGAAGTGAAAAAAAATTTCAAAAATTCCATGGAGAGTTTAGGACTGTCACAAGAGGTGCAGCTTGGTCACCCTACTCGCCTCTAGAACATCGAATCCAAATAGTCCTTACTCCATTATAACTAGACTCTGCCAATATAATATTACCCAAATAGATTAACCATTATCTGATACCATTTTTTCATGAACCATATCTTGTCACCATCCAAACCAATTGACAAATATGTCCATGGAAAGGCTCGAAGGGTTTTCCCTATCCCCACTAGCTTAGAACAAGTGCCTGGGTTTCATAAATAATAGTTGGGGAATTATTTGCTTGAGTTTAGAAACATAAAAATACAATCAATAATAAATAAACCGAATTTTAAAATTTAATCCAAAGAAGTCTTAAAAATATTCATAATTTAAGTACATAGTTTTAAGAAACCCCAAGCGTTACACAACAAAAAAGTATATTAAATTATAATACAGAACCCCAACACATCCTGGGAGAATCCCCATTAATCCATCTCTACAACTCTGCATCAAGAAAGGAGGCCAACATCCAGAACCCCCACCTCCAAAGACCTTCCCTAACATGTGTCAAACATTACAAAGTCTATATACACCCAACGGTGTAATAAGGGTGTGATCCTAAATCCAATATGATTCCACCCAATAGAGATTCCATTTACTGACAATATAATAAAAAATCATGCAAGTTTTCAAATATAAGAAATGGTAGAAACAATTTTTTAACGGATGTGAATTTAAAGGGAAATAATTTTTTATGGGGGACCTTTATGAAATAAACAATTTTAAAGAAAATACACATGATTCTGAATTTACCAACCAAACACACAATATGTTTATTGTAAGTACAAATTATCCAATGATCACTAGTTATAGGAGCACCCATTGGCAAAAGATATTTGTGGGGCCTGAGGTACATCGTATCTCGATGTAAAAGTAACCATAACCAATAACCTTCTCATGAACAAAGTTTTTTATTGGAAACCCAAAAGGCCTAGTGGTCCCCAAACATCATTATATTGTAGTTTGTATTTTCATCAACAATCATGATGAGGGAAACATAGATGCGACCACTACTGGGTAACTAGCATACTAGTCCTAGTCCACTAACCTAGATACCCAGGCTTCCATCATTGTGGTCAATCAGGTTCCACATGTTATAAAATAACTTTTTTACATAAAAATACCATTTTTATATAATATACACCCCAAAAACTACCAGAAAATGATTCACATCCATTATATATTTCAATAAACCATTTAAAAATTTCCAAAAACAATTTCATGAAGTGAAATGTGGATTTTCACATAAAATCAATTCTAAAATTCTCTTTTAATGCTAAATTCCCACCAATACCATACCAATTTAGAATTTTTTTACCTACAACCATTTAATAAATCAATTTCATGAATCATAAAATATTCTCAAAATGGAACAACATTGAATGCGCATGAAAAACAACTAATTTCCTGTAAAAATGAAATATTAAAATTAGACACTAGATCAATGCTACCAAAAATTGATTTCACACCACACACAATATATTAGAAATATAATAAATAAGTTATTAATAAAGTATAAATATATCAAATAATATTTACACATGGAATCACCAGACTTCAATATCAAAAATTCAAAATCATTGTGTGAAACTTCAGCCACAACACAACTGCACCACATGTGAGTGAAGTAAAACCCTAACCAAGAATATCTAAAAAAGAAAAACAATATTAAACCCTAGGTATGAAACCCCTGATAATGGATTTTTAAAATACTATTATTGAGGGATGAAACCCTAAGGATAATTATGAAAAAAAAAGGTATCAATTATGGGAAGAATCATGACGTTTCACCACAAAAAACCCCTTCAAAAATGGGTTACATGGGAGCTTGGAAGCCTTTATTGACGATACAATCAAATGGGGGAAGAAAGGGGTGCATTAAGGTTATGTCTGGAATTAAAAAATTGAAATAAATTCCTTTTTGACCCTGACATTGTGCATGGTTTGGATGCACAGTTTAGTAAACTCAATGACCAAACCTTGTGCCTAGTTATGTCCACACAAAAATTGCCCATTTTTTCAGAATTCAAGGGGGAGCCTAGGAGAATACTATGGGAAATATATTACAGGAATAAAAGATAAAAATAACCAAAAAGAAGTTCATGTATGAGTCCTATATTATGTGTATCTATTTAAACCTATCATTATTACCTTCCATGTAAATCATATGCGAAGAGAAAATCACATCGCTTCACTAGGAGGTTGTCTACTGTACACACAAATGATGTTATCGTATTCCCACAAAAGGTAAATTAAGAAAGAATATGTGATATCATGATTATAGAGTTAGGATATTATTATAAATAATATATATATATATAAAATCCATCATTATATATATCCAGGATAGGAAGTGATTGAAAATAAATAAAATTGGACCACGATGTGGTAGTATGCCATAAAAATGAATGATGATTTTGAAACGCATTTGGTAGAAAAATAGAAATATTAAGGTTAATACATTAACATAATAAAATTAATATATATTTAAAATAGTTATTTTATTATATAATAACTATTTAATAAGAATTTAATTTGGTTTAGGAAGAAATAAATTAAAATGATCGTTTAGGAATGATGCCTCCTCTTCAGAAATTTTTTTTGTTGTGCAAACAAATTCCTCTTATGATTGATTTCAATCCAATAAAAGGATTATAGGATGATAGGAGGTAATTAAAGAAAATATTTTGGTAAGTCTTGGCTGATCCAATAGACTGTTGAAGTGTAATGTGGGGATGATATGGGGTGACCGTTTATAATTGTGTTGAGTGACAAACTCTTAAGGTTTGAGATGAAAAATGTGTATCCACAATTTTCACATGAAACAAGGTTATAAAATGGTCCATTATATATCATATTAGAGATAATAACTTTATATGACCATTATATTTGTTTGGGAAAAGTTTTGGTTCTATCTTAACCCTCACTATTTTAGTTTAAACACCTGGTAATCCCATTTTTATCTTAAAGAGATAAAATAATTTTAACTATTTTTATAATTAATTATCATAAAAAAATTAATTTCTCATTATTTTATAGTAAAAATAATTCTGATTTTAAATATAGAGTAAATATTTCTAAATTATATTCATATAAGTGGATAAAATATTTTAAAATTAATCCTTACGCTATGATGGGAAAGTGGTTTTCCAAAGAGAAAATGTTCAGATGTTATAAAAGTTTTTATATCAAAATTCAATATAAAATCGATTAAAATGGCCTAAATTGGAGTAGTAGATATTTAATTTGGATAATTTTACCTTCATACCCATCTTAATATAATTTGGATGTTTTTAAATTAATGAAAAGAAATGACAGTTCTTAATAAAAACCATCATTTTTCACTATTTCATTAAAAAATTCGTTTTCCAAAAATATTATAAAAAATAACCTTACGATAATCCTGACATGAAAATTTTAAAAAAAAATTAATATTTTTTATTTAAATTTTCTAGAATTTCAGAATTTTTTTAAAATAACTAAAAAAAAGTTGAAATATTACTTTTTTGAAGAATAGTGTTTTTAAGCGTACAAAGAGATTTATTTTTATCTATTATCTATAAAAAACATATGAAGAATTATAATCATTTGATTATATATAATATATAAATTTAATT
Organism: Viscum album; assembly: GCA_963277665.1. NCBI lineage: Eukaryota > Viridiplantae > Streptophyta > Magnoliopsida > Santalales > Viscaceae > Viscum > Viscum album. Next base: position 1,509,625,468 of record OY728153.1, on the reverse strand, counting down.
ATAAACATTCACAAACATTTTTTTTTAATTCATTGAGGTGAAACACATTTGTCTGAAAAAAAATGGTTATTTTCAAAATATTTCTTTTCTTTTCACAGGGTTTTTATTTTCATTTATAATTAATTTTTCAAAAAATAATTCTATATATATATATATATGTTTAAACCATATATTTTCATAATTTAGTTATTCATATTCATACTCTCTATTCCATTAGCAAGGTGATAACTATAATATTAAATAATTATATTTGATATTGTTAAAAATTAGTGTTGCATGTAATGAAAGCTAAACTTATTGATTCATATAACTCAAGTTAAAATCATTTTTGCATGTAACTAAAAATATCAAAAATATTTAATGTTTTACAAAAAAAATATATTTCACAAAAACATTGCGATGTTACATTCACCATCCATGACATAATTTTATACCATTGTTCAAGTATTTGGTTAAAATGACCTAATTAATAGAATACCATGATTATTGGTGATTAAGGGGTGATTTCAATGTAAAATCATTTCAAAATATGTATAATAATATAATATAGTGTTTATTTTAATAATATATATTAATTATAAAGGATTAAGAATAATAAATATTGGATATAAAATTATTAAAGAATTTAAATTATATATTTTCCTCTTAGTAGATTTGTCTTAAACAATTGAATTTACAATAATCATTTGTTGATACTTTCAACAATATGTTGTAAAAAATTTCATAACATAAACTTCATTATATCATAAAAATCATAATTATCCTTCAAATCTATTCTCATGAACTTTTATGTAAGGTATTGATGAAATGAAAATGGAAATCAATAATCTCATTGAGGCAATCTTCCAAAAGTATGCATGGTTGGCGATTTCATTTTCCATATAACAGGAGATATGAGTAACATGTATTATCATTTAATAATATAGAATATATCATTAATATCAAAATTAAATAATAAATTACTAATTAGCACATTCCTTGTAAGAGGATGTATGAAAACTACACAAATGTTTCATTCTGAGGTGGTTGTCTGCACAACAAATGATTCCCGCTTTCATTTTTCTTAATGTAAAAAGGGAGGGTTGTTCACGATTGTAACATAATTATAATAACATAAAAGTATAATAAGTATACTCATTATATTATTTTAATATGGATAAAATAATTTACTAGAAGAAGAAAAGTATATAAATTAAAATAAAACCAAAGGGGTTTAGGAACTGATTCCTCACTTCATGGATTTTATCCATTGAAAAGGGTATTAATCCTTTATGTGGTAGCCTATTGAGAGGTAAAAAACCTAATTAGGGTGTATAATATTTTTAAAGATATTTATTGACATAGTTTGAGAGGAACATGAGGGTTTTCCATTTGAGGGGAAGTGATGAGTAGAGTACCCCTTCCAATAGTGAAAAGGAGAGGCATTTTCAATGATACCCAAAACTGTTAAATAGTGGGAATTCTCTCTAAAAAATGTTCCTAAAACATTAAAAAAATAATTTATTAAAGGAAATATATGTTCTAAAAACACCTAAACAATTCAAAAAGGAACATTTTATGATAACTTTATACCCTTTACCTCTAATGTAACTCATTCTTTCCATTTTTTGTTCTAACTAATGTGAGTAGTTTTTACCCAAATAGTTAATCCATCATGTCTAAAAAAATAAAATGGGAATTATTTGTTAATTTAAACTGACAAATTATAAATCTGTAATAAAATTTGTTGTATAAGAAATTTGATGTCTGTGGAAAATTATATTTCACATAAGAACATGTAAAGCACAAAAACATATTTTTTAAAATGAATTTTTATGAAAAAATATTTTTATTAGGGAAGAATTATTAAATCAATTGAATCCATACAGTTTTAATAAATTATTATCAATAAAAGTGTAATAATTTAACAACAAAATAAACAATAAAATTCAATTCATTATTTATTAATTAATAAATTTGAATAGTTGAAAAACTATTTTTATTAAAATGATATTTAAAATTTCAAAATCTTGATTGTGGGATTATAAATTCAAAATATTATTTTAAAATAATTTATTATAAATTATAATATATAATTTGATATTAAATTTTTATTTTTTTTCATTTTTTCATAAAATAAAATATTTTCATAAATGTGATGGAACTAATAAAATCATTATTTTCACTATTCACATGGAAATTAACTATTAATGAAAAACCTTAAATAAATTTTTTTATATAATATGAAAATTGTAGTAACACACCAATATTTCATTGTACATTACCTCATTAATGTAATTCATTATCTTGTGATACACGCAACACCGAGTTCGAGTGCATAACAACTTACCAAACTAACCGCTCAAAAAGTGGTTATGAATAGTACTAACTTAATTTTGAATCTTATATACTTTATTAAATTTAAAAATCCAAATTGTGTGTATCTTAGACATAATATAGGAAAAAATTTATTTTTTCTGATAAAAGAAAGAATTTTTAAAAAAATACAATTTTACCACCTTTTAATGGAAAAACCATTTTAAAACCAATATTTGACACTTTTGATATATTCAATTTAATTAAATTAAATTATTATCGAGAATAGGAACATCAAAAATTTATTTTGGATTAATTTTGGGAACTTTTCAGATAACCTTCATATTTTGATGAATAGTAAAAAAAATATATGTTTTAATTGAACACATATTTTCTAATCGAAATAATTTATAGTGTTAAATTATGAATTTGAATGGTTTTTAAGTATAATTAGATTATATTTTAATCATTTAATAGAATAATATTCATTATATGTAATTTCACATTTAAATTTCACATAAACACATGTCAATCTTTTGATTGAGTTTACTTTTTTAAAACTGTCTTTTTGGTTTTGACAACGGGAATTAATATTTAATTAATGATTGAAACATCTATTTTTTGATTTTGGTAAAATATAATTCATTTTTGAATTTGGAATATCAAAATTATCTTATGGTGATATTTTGGTTTTTTTCTAAAAAACGCAATTTTGGATGAATAGTGAAAAACACCGCGTTATTGTTTAAAACCGAATTTTTATTTAAATTATAGATTATTTTACATAACTTTATTTTGAGTCATAATAGATATATAATTAATATATAAGTTCCATGTAATTCATTGGAGACGTTTTATAATAAAATAAGATGTATAAATTTTTATTTAACTTTTTACCGTCTTTTACCCACCTTCTAGGAGCATTTACATATTTTCATAAAACATTATATTACGACTTCTATGGATTAAATTTCAAAAATAAGAGAGAAATGGTTGATATCAGTAAGTAAAATGTTGTTCAATAAGATTAAAATAATTTTTGGTGAATAGTAACTTTTGACTTTTATTTAACACGGTTAAAAAAATAGGGTAATTAAGGGTAAAAATGATTTTACAGTTACCCTAATAAATGTCCTAATTATATTGGATAAGTGTAATTAGGGCATAAAAACATTAGTAATAAAATATGATCCCCTTTGGTCCATTTGGATTAGATTAGAACATATATTATTATTTTATTTAAAGAGGGGTTAAAAGCGTTAAATCCACTGTTTAACAACTAAACCATTTTCAATAGAGGGTTAACATAAGATAAATTCAACTATAAATATTAATTAGAAATATAATGAGATTTCATACATAATGGTATTTAATTTATAATTTTATACATTATATAATTTAATTTATTTATGACACGGTGATAATGCAATAATTACATTATTAATGAAATATTAAAATAATTCATATTATAAATATCCAAATAAATGTAATTTGAGACTTTTGGTGAATTCCACTAATTTTATAGGTTAATATGACATTTTAGGGATGATTTAATTATTTGTTTCTCAACTAATCATGTTGTTTCGATTTTCACAAAAACCAAATACTAAATAGTATCAAAATTGACATAATTGAGTTTTTAAAACAAATACTATATTATTAGTTTATATAATATTCTTAAAAATATAAGGTTTATTCAAACGGAATATATAAGGATATATATATTAATAATTAACCAATTGGGGTTGTATTGGCTTGTTAGAGTATGTTTATTAACTGTGTAATATAAAATTACCAAGAGACATGGTAAATGTCAAACTATTTAACTAAGAGTTAAATATGAATGATAAGGTTAATATAGTGACCTAAACCAATCTAAAACCTATAGGCTGAGAGGTTTTCGACCCATACCCACCTTATCCTCGAAATAAATCATTTTTTCCATTAGAAACCTAATATTATTTTATTATAAAATAATATTTCAAGATTTTCTAAATGTGACCCTCACCACTCTTATAAAAGGGTACTTCCCCTTCTCTTAAATTCATTCAACCCCTACCCAACTATCCTCCCAACATTCCTACATTCATCCTAGATGCCTTACATTGATATGAAAGGCAACCTATGGTGCCCTTTTGATCAACTCAAAAGGAAACACCGGAAAAAGAGGTAACAATTTCACCACCCTCTTTCAAGTTCTCTTCTACTTCCACTTCTTCATTCTTTGTTGTTTCCATACCAAAATAATAACCCCAATACCTCCTACATACTGTTATGTTATATATATATGGTACAAAGACATTTTTTATTCTATCCATCATATAAATTTCAATGTCACCATATGTGTGTGCGTACGACTTACCGTCTCCATGTCGTGGTGTAGATTGTTATTCAAACACTGCATTTTTTGGATTTGTGTAATAATGAGTAATAATGATGTAAATAATAAATATTACATGTTAATTATTCTGTATATATGATATACCATCCCAATACATATGATTTCACAATCAATATAATTGTTTCCCGCTGGAATTGGGGATGATCTCATTGATTTAAGATTCAAACATTCCAAGTGGATTCTAACAGGTTTGTTCGTAGAACCGGAAACATCCAATGATTCCTTATTCATTTGAACCTACTTTCCAAAGTTAGGTGCTCATAAGTTATGGACTGATGGGGCTTAGGAATTTGCATTGGTCGAGAGGATGGGAGGTCGGACTCATCACACCATTTTGAGGGGAGTTATTGTCTACTCCGCAACACTCTTTATATATTTAAGTTATGTTCGTGAATCCATATTACATTAACATGTATAAAAGGAGTTTTCCTTTAGATCTAACAATCAATGATTGATATTTAGGAAATTTAGAGAATCTTTTATTTGTATTCGAGGTTTTTCATCGATAGATAATCGTCTGTATTTGATTAGAGATTCTTAGCCAATGGTATCCTTCAATACATGAAAGTCTGTTGGTCATTACGATAACCATACGGGTTTTAAAGCCACACAGTGGGGAACTTGAAGTTTATTGTCATTCAGAAGGACATTGATTATTTCATTGTTGGTATCATACCTGCAGATGGGCTACCTACATATCTGTTGTTTTTGGAAAAGTAATCAGAACCCATGTAGTTTGAGTAAGGGAATATGATGTTTATGATTGATGTCCCAAAGAATGATGTCATAATTACTTTTACACTCAAAGCACACGTGAGTCATGCTCGGTGTGAGAAACAATATGTATTGGTAAATTCAAACAATTCTTCCATGAATGATGTAATCATGAGAAATGAGGTGGGGCTTATGTATATATGAATGCCCAAATAGATGAAGATTATGATTTACTTCAGGGAAGAAATACAGGAACATGGTCCATAAAAGTATATGTACTTTATGGAGATTTGAATACACTAATCTTGGGGCTTACTTTTAAGGAGGACACCCAAGTTAGGAGGGGACTTATGATTGGGTTTTACTCCTAAGAAGCAAGCCCGGATCAAAAGTAAATTAGGACTGGTTAAGAGAATTTAAGACTGGGGCTTACTCATAAGAAGGAATCCCATGTTAAGGGAATTATGATTGGAGATTACTCCTAAAAATGATGACCAAATTAGGGATCTTGGGTATTATTCCTGAAAAGGATTCCCAAATTAATGAGGACTTGGGGCTTACTCCTGAGAAAGATGCACAGGTTAAGGGACTTGAAAAATTAAGGGACTTGGGGCTTACTCCTAAGGAGGATGCCCAAGAATAGGGTTCTCTCATATTAAATGATGAGGTTGAATGGTTGAAATATCTAATTTTAGTGAAATAAAGATGTGTAAATCACTAGGTTTTGAGATATCTTCCACAGAATTCATTTTAGATAAGAAATTAAATCAAGAAAACATGCCATAAATGGATTTAAAGAGTGTCTTGAAGACTGAATCTTGAATTGGAGAGGTGGAATTGAATAAGAGGGGGGAAATGGGCAAGAAGGGCACCCAAAATTATTGGGGAGTGCATGTCCTGGCAGGTGCATAGGTACTGTGTTGGCGTGCAAGTCACTGTTCGCGTAGGTATACCTACGCGCACATGGGTACTGGCGCAATTTTCATCCCATAGAGTAATATTTTGGCGATCCTTGATCAAAACCTTTAGAATTATCCCTAGTGGCTTTCTAGAAGATGGAACGCAAGTTATGGTGAAGAAGTAGGGAGACACACAAGTGTGTCTATTTCCCTTAAGGGTAAAACACTTAGGCGCCCAAGAGTTAGTGAATTCTAACACTTAGACCTTACTCCTCTTGTTTAGACCTTCCATTCTAGGTAAAGAATTGCCATAGAAGTGTTCTAAAGACCTGAAGAAGAGACTTGGGCGTTCAGAGCTCTGTATCTGAATTCTGGAAAAATTCCTTCTTTGAAATGGGGGGCCCACCAGGGGTATTTATAGGCTGGAGAAGTCCCCGGGAAGTTATTAATTAGGGCAGGCAAGTGAATTGCATGACCATAAGGTGGCGCGCAAGTGGACTTGTGTGACATTGAGGGAACTTGCCCGACCCATGTGCATTTGAATCATTGTTTGTGCCTTTACCGATTTTTGATGTTTTCTTCAAAGGATGAAACAAATTGTGCTAAGTCTTTTCCTTTTCCATTTTTTTAGACAATGTGACTAAAAGGATCGTCAACAAAATTCTCCCCTCAGAGTTGGATCTGAAAGAATAAGGGTGTGACTCTGAGGAAAAGAAGAAAACCAAAGGGAAAGAGGGGCACAGGTGCTCACAGCGCAACTATCATCTCGCAGGTGAGAGTCGCATAGGGTTGGAGCGTGCTAGCTGTAGGCCCGTAGGTGGCCGACCTAGCCTATATATATGCGCTCATTTTTCATACATTACACAGAACTTTGGATTTTTGAGCTCTTGCTGCGTAGGTCATCTCCACCATGTAAGTTTCTCTCTTTTCCGATTTTCCTTTGTTGGTGCGTTGTTGTCAAGGTATCTAGACCTGCACGGTGATATTTGCGTGCCCAATACTTGCACGACACATAATACTTGCACGACATATCCACACCTGCGCGACACATCCACACTTGCGCGCCATGTTTTAGACTTGTGTGCCTTAATGACTTTGCCATTTTTTCTGAATTATTTCAAAAATTTTATGAAAAATAAACATACTTAAGAGTTAATTATTCATCTTTTGTGAAGAATCAATGGCTCTCGGGAGAATTGGAGTAGCTGATGAACTGGCAAGAAAACATCTTGATGATATGATGGATAACATTGGCCATGATTATTGTACGGTCTGTGATAGCACTCTTCTGGATTTGGCTATGTATCTGAAGAAAGATCATCACGACTTCCCCCAAAGAGTTTATTTGCCTTTGTATGGATATAGTCATCTGTGAGAAGTTACTATTCTAGAAGCAAAGAACTATCTCCCATTTTCATGGTTTCATAATTAAACCAACTTTGCTTTAGTAAATATATCATGTGGAGGTGGATTTATAAATACTGGAACAGTGGAGAAGGCCCATATGATGCATCATAGCCCTTGTACGCCAGATCTGAAACCACTTAAGCCTGAGATGAAACCACATTGTTGTCTTTCTGTCTTTCTAAATGCTCAGATGGATCAATCCAAAGGCTGGAATAAAAGTTAGGACTTCCGTCCTAGGGGAGGGGTGAAGCCAACTTGGATGTGGGCATACTGGGTGCGACAAACATGTGCAGAGTTTTTCAAGGATCTGAAAAAAGTGGCGATATAAGAAGCTATTGAGGTTGGGAAAACATATGTTTATAGACATGATAACTTTGTGCTGGAGATACTCAGCAACTAGAGCCCAGAAACTAATTCTTTTCATTTGACTCATGGAAAAGTAGGCATCGGTCTGTGGGATATCCACAAGATCTCAGGGGCTCCAATTTTGGGAGACATGTATGATGAATTCATTCCTCCCAAGGTGACTTGGAATGATTCAAAGAAGAATCCTGCTTTATCTTGGGAATTATTTAAAATCTTCCACAGGCTCAAGAGTTCAGAGACCTCGTTAACTAATTCTAGAAAGGATATTCATCCAGAGGAGTGGATGAATATATTTCATAATGAGAAGAAAGAGAAGGAGCGAAAGGAGAAGGAGCCGAATTTGAAAGGATCCAAGAAAAAGAAATCCAAGGATAAGAGGCCCACCCGTCCTACCACATGCCCAAAACCTGAGAAGAGGGGTGCTCCTTTCACATTTTGGCCAACTCTAGAAGCAGAAAAATTTGAGAAATGGGGATATGAGGTGAATCAAAGGATCCCAAAGAAGACTCATCTGGCGGGCTTCTTGGATTTTTGGTTCAACTTTTATCTCTTGCCAGTCAGGGATTCGAAGGGAGGCGTCAGGCCAGTGACATTCTTCATTGTGGCAAAATTGGCTAAGTGAAAATTTGTTGGGTTGTCTACCCCCATTTTAGAAAATATTCACAGGTGTTTACTTCATGTCTTCATGGGTAAATCTTCTTTAAGAATAGTGGGACCATTCCAAGTTTTATGGGGATGGATTGCCACTCACATAAGGACTTATAATGTACAGAATGGATTACACATTCCTGGAAGATCTTTCAGGCCGTTAGGGTAAAGCATTCTTCGGAGTTGCTCCATTATACCTTAATTCCTTTGACATTAAAGTGAGGCTAAGCATGTTTAATGAATTCTACTTCATTCCCTATGGAAATACACCAACCAGTAGGTTTTTTGATGATGGAACAGCCCACTAGGATTTTGGGACATACATGCTAGATTGCAGAGATGGTGTGCTAGTTTCCAGGATTGACAAAAAAATTATATGCGAGGCCTATGCTCCATATAGATTTGCACATCAATTAAATTGTCTAAAACAGATTGTTGTATCTCCCACAGTACATGTCAGGTTAGAGAAAAATTCGATGGTTGCTCGACAACTCTGGCTACTGACGTCAAAGGAGAAGACTGGGGCGGTATTTGATCTACTAGTTGAAAAAGAGGCACATAAAATGACCACATGGTATTCCGAGCACTGGATAGCATCATACCCTAAAGGGGTGCTGAATCACCCAGTTTATCAGGTGGGGAAAAGGAAGAGGACTATAGAGAATTGAACCGTTCATCATGAAGGTGATGCTTCCCCACCTGAAGCTGACTCTCCAGATTCCTCCTCTAGGAATGGTTCACCAGATTCCCAAGATGGGGATTATGAGGTACAACAAGTGGTAAAGCGGCCTCGTGCCCGATATAATCCTCCGGTTAGAATCAAGAGACCTGCTCCATAAACTCATGGTGAGTTACTTCATTATTGTAATTTAATCACTAATAATTTATAAAGTAATAAGTCTTATTTTATTATTCTCTATTTGTAGTTGCATAAGCTTGGAAGAAAATGAAATCAAAGATTATAGGGCCTTCCTCACAGCCTTCATATCTGAGACCAGAGGCCTTCCAAACATGGCTGAGTTTATACTGTGGTAATGAGACTACCTGGCTGGATTTTTGTTAGGCCCTACAACTTCCTGGAATAGGGAATCTTCTAGTTTCTACAGATATCTAATACGAGGATAACCCCAATGAAGTGCAGGCTTATATCAGAGAGCTGGAAATTCCCATATATGCCACGGATGAGTCTATTCCTGTCACCAGGCGGGTGAAGGAAATGATTGATCGTGGCACCACTAAGGGGGATGGTGGTTCTGGAGATGAGGAGTGGCATGATTATGTGGCTCCTGAAGATGTAAATTTTCATTCCTTATTTTCTTTGCCACTTGATTCCATTCAATGCTTTATTAATTAAAGATGTTATTTTATTCATCTTGCAGCTTGCAATGAAAGGAACTACTGAGGTTCCTTTGCTATAGTACAGCCCTGGTGGTACTGCGATCTGGGCTGCTGTTGAATCTCCTCACTAACCGGGGGAGATATATCCAAGCCAGCAGGCCATGAATGAGAAGTTGGACATGGATTTTCATTATCCCATTCAGGTACCTATAATGGATTCTTCTGACACTCCCACAAATCCAAAGAATCAAAAGCAACGAAGGAGGAAGTCCATGACTAAACTCTTCATTAGTATTGATATGTCCTTTGGATAATCATGAATTTTAAACCGTGAAAAATATTTCTCACTTTCCATGGGACTGCAGGGGCTTCATCAATTTCCCCTCTAAGGGAAAGGACTTATCCTCCTTTAAGGACCATGGAGGGTGTTGTGGAACAAACACAAATTTAGGATGACTTGGTTTCTTCTGGAAAAGAGCCAACATCTATTCCAAGTACTCCTCCTGCTACTGCTACAAGTAGAGAAGAACCTGCACCAGAATCGTTGGCGGTCGCAACAACTGAATCTTTCATCCTTCTTGAAGAAGTTGTCCAGGGTCAGGGGCCACAGAATGAGGGTTTCCAAGAGGACACATCAAATGCTCTCACTGGTGAGACTAACCAAAATTCTGAAATATCATTGGATGAAATGATGAATCGTGGCATATCATTCGATGAATTTTATGATCATGCTAAGTTATCATGTGATTTAGAAGACCGTGGAAGTGAGTGTCATCCTTCGTCCAGTAAATTTTATTATAATTTACACTTATAATCATGACTAAAAATAATATGCAGTTTTATCCATAGAAGCTACTGAACTTGCAATGCCTAAAGATGGTTTGGACATTGATGTCAACCCTACCATTGCAGAAACATTATCTCATGTGGAGCTAAATCTAGTAAATCCTCCTGAGACCCATCTTGAATATCATGTTGAAATTGGTAATGATGGGGAGGAGTCCTCTCAAGTTTCTGATCTACTATTAGGTAATGATTGTATTGAGTTTTCAAGATAGACAACCAACATCCATTATTATATGAAACTAACCATACTTTTAATCGATCAAACAGGGATATCAACTTAAATTTATAGAAATGGAGGTGAATTCTCAACCACTGCCCAAACAGTAGTAGAAGGAGAAGCTACTAGGGTCATGGGGGAAGGAGCAGAACAAGGCACTTCCCTAAGTGCATTAATCCCAAATTACATGCCCCCCCTATGATGATGATGTTGTATCAAACCTAGAGGTTCTTAAAGCGCTCAGCTTTTCACGACACAAGGCATGGAACAAAATATGGAAAATCATATCTGAGATGACTTTAGAAGAGCTATCATTGAAGATACCTCGATTGTTATCCCAATTTTTCATGCTAGGACTTGGCGGTTTTGGATACCAAGAGATCCATACCGCGGTGAAATAAGTCATCTTCAAGAGGGAGCATAAGAAAAAGTGTTGTGAAGATCTGACCAGGGTGAAATTGTTAGTCAACATCGGTGAATTGGAGGCTGCAATATCCCGAGCTGAGGCTTACCATGCTGCCAAGATGAAGGAGCTGAAGCATAAGATTAAAGAAAAAGTTGTCCAGCAGGTGCAGCTCCAGCAGCAGTTAGATGTTGTTACTGGGGAACTTGACCAGCTCAATAATTCATTGGAGGGAGCTCAAATGAATGGTATGAAAGCCATTGCAGATTCCAAAAAGTTACTCCATCAAGCTGAGAAGATTGATGTTGGTCGAGTGCACGAGCTTCAAGTAGCTGATGATGAAGCTCGGGATGTTGTACATCATGTAAAGACTTATGTTGACAGTCTTTTTAAATTTCCTAAAAAAGAGAAGTGGCTCTAATCTGTGGATGTCCCTCTAATTCTTGTGCATTAATGGAGTTTACTTTTATCTTCAATCATTTATTCTTGTATTATTTCACTACCGACTTTAAATTTTACCTAAGCCAATGGGACTAGTAAACATAGTTTTATTTTTACTAGGAATAATGTAAATAAATCTATAAACTTTTAATCCTTTAATTGCTAAATATTACCTAAATCATACTAAATTTTTGTTTATTGAGCTAGAACATGACTTTTATTCAGAGTTCCTTTTTCTTTTGTGCACAGTTTGAAGTCATGCATGTCGGACATAAAAAGGCTAATTTTTAAGGTTCAAATAGCTTTGACCTAAATAGAATAAAATTGACTCAATTCCTTGAAAATTTATCTGGAAACATATTACCATACTCAAATATGAGGGAAAATATGTAAATAATGACTTAAGAATATTTGAATCTAAGGAATGATATGAAAAAGAGCTAAAAGGCATTAGAAGAAGTGGTTCCCAGGAATGATGTTACCATTATTGAACAAAGCTTTTAGGAGGTTGAATTATGCAGGGCCACCTAAGGGTATTGGCTGCATAGTCAAATAAATAACATATTTTGGCTGACAGGTCAGTTATGTAGACTACTTATACAAAGCCACCTAAGGGCATGTGCTGCATAGTCAGGCAAAAGAACTGTCAGAAATTTACATTCCTAGATCTAAATAGCCAGTGAATGTTTATGGATATTCAAATTTTCCAAAGAAAAGAGATTACTGTATGGAAAGAGGTAATTGAATATGGAGAAGATATTTCCAAACAAGATTATCAAATAACTTGATGGATATCACTCCTATGAAGGTCTGATCCAAATGTAGGGAAGGAGAATATAAACCATAGAATTGAATGCTTTCAGATCATGAAAAAGGATATGGGACACATATGTTATGGATGGTAATTTTTTTGGATCCCTACATATTGTCATTTAAGAAAAATAATGACAAAAGAGGCTTTATTCTCAAGAATGATGTTACCAGTATCCGAAAAACCCGTTAGGGGGATGAATTATGCAGGGCCACCTAAGGGCATTGGCTGCATAGTCAAATAATTGTATCTTTTGGCTAACAAATCTGTTATGGAGACTATTTATGCAAGGCCGCCTAAGGGAACGTACTGCATAGTCCGGAAAAAGAACTCTCAGAAATTTGACATTTTTGTGACAAGAAGTCAAGAAAAGGGTTATGATGATTTGAAAATATTTAAGTATATAATTATGACACATAATGATGGGTATTGTCCAATGTATCCAGAGATACACAGTGTGTGTTTTCATGGGGACTTTTCAGCAAGGGGACTGAAAGAGGAATATGTGATTAGGCCCAAAAGTCTTGGGGCTGGATTCGAGGGACACTCGAATGTTCCTTCGTATCCCATATGGATGAGAATCAAGCCCACATAGTTCTAGAACAACCCTCTATTCAAATTAGGTTCGTACATGTGTAGGGTGAAAGGGTATTTTGGTGCAATGATGGTTTAACCCTAGATAAAAGGTTCAGGTATTTCCATGTATGCATGTAGTCTTTGAAATTAAACATGATTGAAAATCAATGTAAATAATGATTCCCTCTTAGGTGAAAGTATCAAAGAATATTGTAATTTATTATCATACTCTAAAAACGTGTTTTATAGATTAATGTTGTATAGCAAGGATGAATGTGAACCAATGTAAAGATACTGATTCGAGGGGTGGTTTCATGAAGCAACATCGTTTGAGATGGAGGTGAACCGATGTGAAGAGGCTGGATTTGGGCTTGAACCTTGGTAGTTTGCCTACGTACCCAGCCTGGAAGGCAAGGATCAAAGCCCATGTAGTTCAATAAATGAATGAATTATTGATCAAGTTGTTTTTGGGGACAAAGACCTAAAAATGATGTAGGGACTTACATGTGGTTAGCGACCCAAAGAGGGTGTTAAGGTTGAAATTTTCACTAAGCTCATGTGAGTCATACTTGGTGTGAGAAACAAGAGGTAGAAACAACCCTAATGATGCACAGTTTAATGTCATGTGGGACATATGAAGGGACTACGCTGTTTAAAGTCTTGCAGTTAAGAATATTGGTGCTGCACAATTTAATGTCTTGTAGAAAGGACAAAGTACAGTTTAATGTCATGTAGGATGTATGAAAGGACATTCTGTATAGTTCAGCGTAATGTAATTAGGATGATAGGGACAATACAGTTTAATGCCATGTTGGAAATAATAGGGCTGTACAGCTTAATGTCATGCAGTGAGGACAAAAAGAGTACACCATTTTACATCATATTGGACATATTAGGGACTTTTGCAACATTTAACGTCATGTTGGACAAAAAAGGGATGATACATTTTAGCATCATATTGGATGTAAGTGCCAATTGTTTAAGGTCATATGCATGGACCGTTGGTTGTGCAGTTTAACATCTTTATGGATGCAATGGACTTCTATATAGTTTAACTTCATATAGCAAGGACGATGAAGGGACACACAGTTTAACGTCTTGTTGGACGAAATTTTGAATAGTTTAAGGTCATATGCATTGACCCTGTATGGTGCATTTTAACGTCATGATGGATGTAATGGATGTGCAAATAGTTTAAGGTCGTATGCATGGACCGTTGCTGCATTTTGTGTTCATACAAATTATTTCTTCATAAATCTATCATTGGTTGAAGTAGTGATGAGTTCTCCATCCATTGAGATTAAAGAATAAGCTCAATTGCAGTAGATATTATATATGTAGTAAAGTCCTTCCCATTTAGGATCAAGATTGGGAGGTTTCTTTCCTGGTATCATTGGAGTTATAAGAACTAATACCAATTCTCCCTGAGTGAATGAACAAAGACGAAATTTTTTGTTGAAAGCACATGCAATTTGATTCTGATAGACATAAAAGTGGTGAAAAGTGCACAATATTTTCTAATCTAACTATTTCAATTCATTCAACCGCTTTTGAGATTGCTCATATGTAGACGACTGATCACAAATGGCTACTCTGAGCGAGGGTAGTTGAAATTCAATGGACAAGACGCCTTCCATTCTATATACCAATGAATATGGAGTTGACCGTGTTGTAGTGCGGGTGGTGGTCCGATAATCCCATAAAGCATGAAAGAGTAATTCTTGTTAAAGGCTTGACATATTATCTTTATCCACCATCTTTTGCAGTATATTTGAATAATTCTTGTTAAAGGCCTCAATCTGTCCATTGACCGCTGCATGATACCGAGATGAATGATTGGATTTGATGATGTATTCTTGATACAACTTCTTCACCAAGAATGAACAGAAGTTGGTGCCATTCTCCGTCAATATGCTATGAGGGAAACCAAATCTTGTAATGATGTTAGACTTGATGTACCTAACGATGCATTTAGAACTGACTTTCATAAGAAAAATTTCCTCTGCCCATTTGGAAAAGTAATCATTATAAGTAAGAATATACATAAACTTCTTGGTCGTAGCTGAAGGGTAAGGTCCCAACACATTAATTCCCCATGTGGAAAATAGCCATGAATATTTAGTTGTATGATGCAACTATAGAGGTTGATGAATGAAGTTGGCATGTACTTGGCATGAATGACACATCTTTGTGAAATCAACACAATCTTGTATCATTAAAGGCAAAAAGTATCTATGCCTTTGAATGTGATCAGACAGTCTATGTCCAGACTGGTGGGAACCACAGACTCTTTCATGCACTTCTTTCATGACAGCCATTGTCTCTTCACCATCAATGCATCTGAAGAGAACTCCATCAAAATCACATTTGTAGGGAATTTTCTCTAGGTGATATGGGATGTCATAAAGAGTCAAATTGACCACACATCGTCGGATTTTTTCTTTCTAGGCTCTATCAGGTGGAAGTGTTCCATTTTGAAGGTATTCCCTGATAGGTGAAATCCATCATGTAGTATGACCATATGGTTCAGGAATGGGACTAATTTCATTAATTTCCTCTATTATGGTTCGAACATAAGGTGAGATTACATGATGGTGGGAAATATTGATGGTTGTCTTGTCCAGATTTGGATCTTCCAGAGCTGTGGCTATATTATCCAATGCATCAGCTTTAGCATTTTGTGATCTTGGGACATAAGAAACTGTCGGTTCCGAAGGAAATTCTGCCATTAACTCTCTAACGTAATCATACAAAAAGGTATTAGTTCTTTTTTTCTGATGGAATAATCACCATTAAATTGTTTGATTACCAGGCCTGAATCACCTTTCACCTTTATGTGATTCACTTGTGCATGAAGCCCCAATTCCATGCCTACGATGAGAGCTTGGTATTCTGCTTCATTACTGGTACCACCATTCCACAATAAGAAGAAATAAGGTAACACTGCCCTTTCTGGAGAAATGAGCACAATTCCTTAGCCAACATTGTTGAATTTAGGATTTTCCATTTTCCTCCCTGTTGGACTTCTGGAAGCACCATCAATATAAATTTCCCATGCCTGAGGACTTTCTTGAATAGTGAATAATTCCTCATTAGATAGTTTGATATCTGAAGATGTGTCTTCCAGTGAAGGGTGTTCAACCAGGAAATCAGCCATGGCTTGGCCTTTTATTGCTTTTTGAGACATATACTAAATGTCAAATTGCTGCAAAATAGCTGCAAAACTTGCCAGAGGTCCGATAAGCATTGGACGACTAGGGATGAATTTGAGCGGGTTATTGCGAGATAACAATTGGACCTCATGATGTTTCAGGTAGTGTCTCAACTTCTGAACTACAAAGATTAATGCCAAGCCACACTTCTCAATACAATAATACAGGGTTTCTGCTTCAATCATAGTCTGACTCAGTAAGTAGAGGTTGTATTCATTCACATCATCATTCTTCTAAGAAATAAAGGCACCCAATGATCACTCTAAAGCTGTCACGAAGAGGATGAGTGGTCTTCCTTCAACTGGTTGCATGAGTACCAGTGGAATCAAGAGGTATTTCTTGAGAATATTGAATGCTTCTCTTCATTCTCCAGTCCACTGGTAAGTGACTCCCTTTTTCATAAATTTGGTGAAGGGTAAACTTTTACCTGCCAAATTGGTGATGAAATGCCAAATATAGGCTATGTGTCCATTATTTCCTCTTAATTACATCAAATTTCGAGGTGGTGACATACCAAGAATTGAATTTGTCTTCTTAGGATCGATTTTAATACCACGATGGCGTACAAAAAAGCCGAGAAATTTTCCTGAGGTTACCCCAAAAGTACATTTTAAGGGGTTCATCTTCCAATTATGTTGTCTAAATTTGTGGAATATGACTTCAAAATTAATCAAGTGATTAGGATGTTGTATGGATTTGACCACCAAATCATCCACACAACATTCAATAAACTTCCCTAAAAGGGGTTTGAAGATACGATGCATGGCACGCTGATATGTTGCACCTGCATTCTTTATGCCAAAAGGCATTACCAGGTAGCAAAACACACCCTGAGGGGCTCTGAAGGCTGTGGATTCCTCATCTTCTGGGGCCATCAGGATTTGATTATATACAGAATATCCATCCAAGAAGGAAAGTGCTTCATAGCCAGCTGCTGCATCAATTAAATGTTTTGTAATCAGAACTGGGAAATCAACCTTAGGAGATTGCCGATTAAGATCTCTGAAATAGATGAAAACTCTAATTTTTCTATTCTTCTTCTTTACAGGGAAAATATTATCCAAACACATGGGATATTTAACTTCTCTGATGAAGTTAGATTTGATAATATTATCCAATTCAGCTTCAATTTTGGAATCATAAGTTGGGTGTGTTCTTCTCGCGGCTTTCTTAAATCCTCGATGTTCTTCTGGTAAACCCAAATTATGAGTTGAAACATCTGGATCAAGCCCGGTCATCTCTGTATATTTCCAAGAAAATATGTATCGATTTTACTTTAAAAGGGAAATATACATCTCTTGTTCTTCAAGTGTCATGGCCGCATTGATTAAAGTGGGGAGTGGACCTTCTTTTTTACCCAAATTTATTTCTCTGAGTTCATCCACAGTGGTAGAGATACCCTCTTCAAATGCTAGAGGATCATCTCTGAGATGTTTCTCTTCTTCTTCAACATACATTATTTCTTCTATCTCTACTTTTGTAGTAGATGATAAATCATAATTTCCATGATCATAAGAGATGTTAAAATTTGAACATCTTGAAGAAGAAGCATCCATTTCTGACCCGATTGATGATGAAGGGTCTTCTTTTGGAAATAAAGAGGAGATGATGGATTGAGAATCGACATCATTTTTCACCTCCGATGTTGCTATAAATTCTCTTGGCATGATTGGAGAAGTATAGACTTGTTGGATCTCAGCAGATGAAATGAAGAAATCACCATTTTGGCTTTCTTCACGGCTTGGTAGGTTACCAATTTCTCCCATGTTGTTTGGATCGATTTCCGTAATTGAAATTATGGATCTTTCTATAAGAGTATTTTTATTTGGATCTATCTTGTCAATTTGACTGATAAACAACAATTAATCTGTACTCACATGTGTAAATGGATTTACTGGAATATTCTCCAAACAAAATGGATCATTAACTTTGGTAATCTCCTTTGTTGTGGATTTCTCCCTTCCCTTCATGTGATAAAATTATGCCTCAATGTATTGAGATTCACATTTCTTGAACGAGGCCTTATCAATATACAATTTCCCAACTTGACCATAGAAACAATATTTGAGACATTGATGGTATGATGAAGGGATAGCCGTATGTTGATGTATCCAGGTTCTTCCAAGAAAGATGATGAAGGATGAGTCTTGATCAACAACCATGAATTATTAATTGGATATTGGATCTCTAAACTGAGTTCTGAGTGTAACTTCGCCCAATGGTTCTTGTTCATTTTTATCATATCATTGTAACATCATGGTAGAAGGAGATAAGTCATATTCCGTAAGGCCCAATCGACGAAGTGTAGGAATTAGAATGAGGTTGACTCCTGAAACATTATCAATGAATGTTCTTCGGATTTCTATGCCATTGACCGTGCCATATAAGTACAAAGGTCTAATATGTCCATTCACAACACCAACTTCATCTTCATCTGTGAAAGATATCACCGCATCGCATTCCGCAGGATTATTCTCTAAGTGATAGACTTTAGATGCTGCAATTTCAGTTTCAAACTCCTGAGGACTTGAGAAATCCTCAATGAGTGCTTCCCGAAGATCCTTTGATAAATTCAAGGCATCCAAAATTTAAACTTGGCTGGTACATAGGGAAGGTGTTTCAATATATCATTCTTTTGATCCAAAGGTCTGTGTTTCCCAACAGGAACATGTGGTTTTGCAGGTGCCATGGAAATTGATGCTTTGGAAGTTGATGCATCTTGTATAGGGATATGATTTAGCAATATTCTTGTCTTTGGATGATAAGACAGATTAGATCCATTTAATTTCTGAGAGAAAGAAGATGTAACCTTCAACCGGTCTTCCATAATAATTGTTCAAGGACTAAATTTTCTATTGGTGGAAGAACATGCTTTTTCATGTTGAGCTCGCTGAAGGGATCGGCCACAGGTTTCTGCTACATTAATAGTTTAAACAGGGATAGAATTAGAATTGTGGCTTATGAAAGATCCACGTATTCCCCTGTATCTTGAGCCTCTGTAACTTCCTCTGATTCCCCTATTTGATATTGGGAATTCGGTCTCATCAAAATCGAAACTGCAACTGGAATATGGATCAGTTAATTGAATAATATTAGCAGAACTGAAAATAAACACTTCATCCTATGAAGACTCTACCTAATTAGCCTATTTAGGCTATGCTGTTTTGTGGGACGGTGCCCATTGCTTTGAAGTATATGGAAGGAAATCTATTATAGTCAAAGAAAGCTTAGGCTTTGAAACATAATCATCTTCTTCATATTGTTCCTCTTTCATGGAATTGTTCCGTTTCTTTGAGGATTTTCCCTCTCAGGAAGACGGTTTTTCTACGGCATTTATCGCAGAAGGCACAATTGGTTTCATCAATTGTATTGTAAAAATGGAATGAGTTCAGTTGATTGTATTTCTGACCATCTAATCATCATATTTTTGTGAATTTTTTCTTTTGACTTCTTGTCATTCGCCTTCTTCCTCTGGAACTATAGTAGTAACACATGCAACCTGAGCTGAAGAACCATTCAGTTTGACTTGTCCTGATTCGACCATATTTTACAGAAGGTTTTTGAAAAAAAAACACTCCTGGATGGGATGCCCCAACATATGATGAAAGGGGCAATAATTGGGACGGTCTTTATCTCCATCCTTGTTTGGCCTCTTGGGCCATGGAAATTGAACCAGATTATTTTCCAGAGCCGAAATAAAGTATCCAGGAACTTGATCATTTTGGAAAGAGTAAAATTTTCTCTTTTGATCCTCAAATATTTTTTCTTCTTTGATATCATTGATCATCTTGTCAAAACGGTCTCTGTTGTTGGTGCTCAGGAGGTAGAGCCCTTCGAGAAGATGAAGGTTTTGAAGTAGAAACAGGTACAGGTTCTTGTTTAATCATAACTGTAGCAGTCTATGCTTTACCCATTATACATTATGGAGATGATGTAATTACATGAGATTTAGCCTTAGTTTGTATAAGATAATCTTCAATCTATTAAGAGATTGAAGTAAAGTCTCGAAACCCTCATGTGTATTTCACAGGAATCAACGGTGTGTGTAATTCGTCATGCATATTTTCCACACAAATTGGCAACAGTTCCTCTTGAGGGAGTGTTAAGCTCAGGGAATATGTTAATCCCTTCCCGCAAGCAATGAAATCAAGGATTATTTAATTCTCCATTTTATTACAATTTGTAAGATTGAAAATTATTGTCTTTGGAAAATTTGAGCTGAATTGTAGATGAAATCGTTGACGGAGATCTTCCCATCCGGTAATTGACTGGGATTTCAAGCATGTGTACCAGATAAAGGCTTGTCCTTGCATGGTTTGCACAAAGCTTCTGAGTTTCACTGCTTCTTGCTGCTCTGGAGATCCCATAATAGGATCACAATAAGACACGTAATGCATCAAATGCTGTTCAGGGTCACCTGATCCATTGAAAATAGGGAATACAAGGTTCCCAAAACGTGATGGGGGAGAGATCGAATCTACCCATTCTGGGTAAGATTTATTTTCTGGTTGAACATGCACATGCTTCCCTTCCATAGTATCTAACCTAGATGTTAATGACTCAATGATAGTTATTAACTTTTGAGAAACATCCTATTGAACATGGACTTAGGCAGGTGCAATGACTGGAGTTTGGACAGGTATGGCAGCTGGTACAGCAACTAATAGCAGCACTTCCAATTGTTGTTGCACTTTACCCATAGGATTGGACCTATGAGGGTGTACTGATAAAGAAGGATATTCTTGATCCATATCAGTAGCTGCAACAAACTCCCTTGGCTGAATGACTCCAACACGATTAGGAGGAAGACTACCTTGAAGTAGTTCGGCGTTCAACCTCTTCAATTCTTTCATTTTTTTTCTTGTTACGCAAATCATTATTATAGTGAGGGTGATTG
Organism: Viscum album; assembly: GCA_963277665.1. Lineage (NCBI taxonomy): Eukaryota > Viridiplantae > Streptophyta > Magnoliopsida > Santalales > Viscaceae > Viscum > Viscum album. The sequence continues at coordinate 1,509,603,997 of OY728153.1, read as the reverse complement.
ACCTTCTCTAGAGGAAGGAAATGTAACCTGATTATTTACTATCCCTTTTTTGGATCCTTTTCAGAGAGGGGGAAGTGGGTTACCTGAAGGATTACCTAGTTTCTGAGTAATCCTTTTATTTCGTGTATGCACATTTTCTTCATTTGTGTCTATGCGTATAAATTCTCGAGCAAGAAACTCTTCATCCGAGTCCCCTGAGTGAGCCTCATCTGGTGGATCAGCAACAATGACATTGATGACATTAATCGATGCATAATGCATTGCATTCCTCTTATAGGCATTCCTGCGATATTTTCTTCTTCCATGCCATGGATGAGACATTGCCTTTTGTTGATTAAATCCCTCAGCAACTTCTTGGTGAACCGTAATTTGGAGAGAATATCCGGAAAATTTGGCGCTTCGTTCCTCCTGTGGCTTCTTCCCCAATCGACAAAAGACCGACTTTCGCTGAGGAGGGAATTGATGATTTGAAAAAGTCCCCAGTCCGGTGGTCTAGGGCTGTTCCTGCTACCTTTTCTCAACTCCTTGAATCATATTTTTTGATTCTAATGGTTTTTTTAAAAGAGTCCCCAGTCTGGAAAGATGGGTTGTCTCTTGAAATGCTATGTCTGAGACTTTCATAAAAGCTCTTATAATCTTTTGGACCTTAGTCCTAAAATTATCTGGATGCATCAACTTGCATCCACTTCTATCACCCGGTTCAAATGAACTTTGGATTATTTCTGACACTTCTATCACTTGGCGATGTGGTTGCTCAAAATTAAAGGCATGGTCAATAATATCATTCACTTGATGTAGGAGTAATTCAACAACATGTTCTCTATATTCTTGATTTTGAGAGGAACTAGTTGAAGCCTATTCTTGGGAATGATTTGGATTACAAAGAATGCCCATTTACTTTGGCCGGCCATGGGAAATAACATTGCATGAGACCATTTTCGGCGGGCTTTACTGACTGGAGAGTACAGTGAAATGTAGTGCTCCATGAACACCCCATCCTCTGATATGAATACCAGATGGGGCATTGGAAATTAACTGGCGCAATCATCTTAGTGCACCAAGGCATGAACACTGAAGGGATCTTTTCTGCTTTTCAGCCTTCATATATCGAGTGACTGACAGAGATGCCAAATCAATATGGAGTTGTAACCCTTCTATTATTTTAACATGATTTTCATATTCATCATAAGATAATACTTTCTTTTTCAACTGACAAAGATTATTCCATATATTGAAATGAATATCATGAATTCCATCTTCCGTCAAAATCTTTAGAATGTCATACTAAGAGACTGCCAAATGCTAAAACTTGACTGACACTTCAACTTTTTCCAGTTTTTTTCTCATGTTCAGCATTTCCTCTTTATCATTAAATGAAGATTCTTCTACATAATTTGACCAGAGCTGGTGCTTCCTTGTTGCTTCATCGGATTCAACAAGATTGATAGAGAAATAACGGGTCAAACTAGAAGATGCATGACTTAGGGGTGGTTTGGAGAATGATATACACCCTGGGCTATCTTTCGATTGAGAAAGTATTTCACCTGATAGTGATGAAGCATCAGACATGACTAATTTCGCATTTTCATGTTCCTCATGATAAGAGGGATTTCACTGCACTACACTGTCCACTAGATCATTTTCCGAGCAATGTGTATCACTACTATGGCGATGACTTTCGCAGTGAAATTCATCATCATGGAGAGGACCACAACGGTGGGTTACAACAAAATATGAGATATCTTTCTCCTTGGTTTTCTGACCACACAGAGGGTTCCTGTGGCTCTCATCTGAAGATGAAGCTTTGAGATCGATCGAATTGTCAGGAGGCAAGCCTTCATGAGGAAGTATCTGATGCACACCTTAGAGATTAATATTCATACAATTGGGAACTGAAAGAGAAGAATCTTGAGTTGCAACAGATAGTTGTTTGAGTTCATCAAGAACTCCAGCATCGAGTAAGGCCTTGTTACAGATTGGCTCATGATTTCTTGAATGTGCTAGGTGGGACTTCTTTTGAGATTCCTTTTTACTCAATTTAGAAGGTGTGTGTGCCTGCTTATGAGAAATGATCAGGTTAGGATGATTATCTCTGCTCAAACCAGGTGTATGTGCCTAACTTGGTTGTCCGTATGATATGGGGGAGTACTCCCCACAACCGTCTTGGAATGGAATAGATGTGTGTGTCTATTCCGGAGTGAAGTATTAATGTGTCACTCCACTGGAAGGAATAGATTTTCATTTCATTCCATGTGATGCTGATGAAGCCATTATAATATCCTGGAATACATCCAGAATATTACCAGGGTTTTTCTTCTGCTCTTTAACCATTGATAGAATATTCTTGGTGACATCAGCTACCAGAACGGGGATATACGTACATTCCATGTTTGGATTAGGTGTATGTGCCTGATCCTATCCTCCTTTTCATGTCAGTGAATCCTAACAGTACTCAAGTGTGGGGGTAGAGAGTTGAGTCTGCCTCCTGTTTGTCATCAGAGCTATCCACTTACTTCTCCATGTGCTACCAAGCGAGACTGTTTGGTAAGCTTCATCAATACTAGCAGGTGTATGTGCATGTTGATTGCACTTCTCCGAATGTTGTTGACGAGCTCCATTATATGTAGTAAGACGAGCCTTCTAACTACATGATGATGTATAAACAGGTATATGTTCCTGCTTATAGTACTCTGCCAGAATTGCCTAGCTATATTGACATGATGCTACAAGACGATTCTGCTGGACAACGGAATTAAAACAGGTAGGTGTTTGTGCCTGCTCATTTCGTGCCACCAAGTTAGGTTGGTGGACTTCTCCGGAGATGGCAGAAATGAGAACATTCTCACTGTTAACTGGATTTCAACTCTGGCGATTCTTCTTGCCTGCTCAGGTTCGAGGAACCTCAGCCGAACACCTGGAGTCGGTACCCTCATCATGTTCGGGGTGCACTGCCGCACGAGTCTGGCGGCAATTGTTGATGGGAGCCCACGGGAAGGACTCCTGTTTCCTTGAATTAAGGACCTGAGGGACCTGCTCATTCACCTCCTCAAAATATCGGAGTGAATGGTGATTGTGTTCCAGGGAAAACGACCCAAAACGGTTGGAGATAGTGGTTAGCACCGCCTACTTCTTGATCACTGGTCATCATTTTCCGGACGACCGGTGTGAGTTTTTCACTTGGAGGGATTGTCGGGCAGCCTCCATAGTTAGAATAGTATCATTTTGATGGTACTCTTTAACCAGTGCATTTGATACCTAGCGTTGAAGATGATGAGTAGGTGATTTCATCTTCAGAGAGGATGACGATCCAGTAGGAGTTGTAGAAGTGAAATTTGCAGTAGCGGTATTCACAGGTGTGAACTTAAGAGCAGTAATTTCTTAGAATGCAGCAAATCTTGGAAAAGACAGCCTGCTTCATATAACAGATGTAATCAAGATAAATTCAGCCACTACCGCTTTTTGATGATCACAGATGTTAATGATTGTTTTTGTTGGCCTTATCATTGAGTTTTAAATTGGGGCCTAACAAATAAGTAAAACATCATTTTTACTTGGTTAAGGATTCACGTCGGGTTCACCATTTTTTGTATCCCTCTGGAATTCAGGATGATCTCATTGATTTAAGATTCAAACAATCCAAGCGGTTTCTAACGGGTTTGTTCATAGAACACGAAACATCCAATGATTCAATATTCATTTGAACCTACTTTCCAAAGGTATGCGCTCATTAGTTGTGGACTGATGGGGCTTAGGAATTTGCATTGGTCGAGAGGATGGGAGGTTGGACTCATCACACATTTTTTACGGGAATTATTGCCTACATCGAGACTGTCTTTGTATATTTATGTTATGTTCATGAATCCTTATTACATTACCAAGTATAAAATGAGTTTTCCTTTAGATATGACAATCAATGATTGATATGTAGGAAATTTAGAGAATCTTTTATATGTATTCAATGTTATTCATTGATAGAGAATCATCTGTATCTTTTTAGAGATTCTTAGCCGATGGTATCCTTCAATACATGAAAGTCTCTTGGTCATTATGGTGGCCATACTGGTTTTAAATCCACTCAGTGGGGCACTTGAATTTTATAGTCATTGATATAGACATTTATTATTTCAGTGTTGGGATCGTACCCGTAGATGGGCTACCAACGTATCATTTGTTTTTGGAAGAGGAATTAGAACCCATGTTGTTCGAGTAAGGGAATATGATGTTTATGATTGATGGACCAAATAATGATGTCATAATTACTTTTACACTCTAATCTATCATGAGTCATGCTCAGTGTGAGAAACAAGAGGTATTGGTAAAGTCAGACAATGGTGCCATGAATGATGTAATCATGAGAAATGATCTGGGGCTTATGTATGAATGATTTCCCAAATAGATAAATATTAAGATTTAATTCAGGGAATAAATTCAGGAACATGGTCCATAAAAGTATATGTACTTCATGGAGATTCAAATACTCTAATATTGGGGCTTACTCCTACGGAGGACTCCCAAGTTAGGAGGGGACTTATGGTTGGGTTTTACTCCAAAGAAGGAATCCCAGATCAAAAATAAATTATAAGTGGTTAAGAGAATTTAAGACTGGGGATAACTCTTGAGAAGGAAGCCAATGTTAAGGGAATTATGATTGGGGCTTACTCCTAACGAGGATGCCCAAATTAGGGAACTTGGGGCTTATTTTTTAAAAGGAGGCCCAAATTAATGAGGACTTGGGGCTTACTCCTGAGAATGATTCCTAGGTTAAGGGAATTGAAAAAATAAGGTACTTGGGGCTTACTCCTAAGGACGATGCCCAAGAAGAGGGTACTCTCATCTTAAACAATGAGGTTGAATGGATGAAATAACTAATTTTAGTGAAAAAAAAAGATGTGTAAATCACTTGGTTTTGAGAGATGTTCCACAACATTCCTTTTAGATAAGGAATTCAATCAAGAAAACAATCCATAAATGGATTTGAAGAGTGTCTTGAAGACAGAATCTTGAATAGGAGAGGTGGAATGGCATAAGAGGGGTGAAATGGGCAATAAGGGCACCCAAAATGATATGGGCGCTCAAGTCCCGGCAGGTGCGCATGTACTATGGGGGCACGCAAGTCACTGGTCGCGCAGGTATACCGGCGCGACACATGAGTACTTGAGTGATTTTCATCCATTAGAGTAATATTTTGGTGATCCTTTGTCAAAGCCTTTAGAGTTATCCCTAGAGGCTTTCCAGAAGATGGTGCGCAAGTTATGGTGAAGAAGTAGGGCGGCGCGCAAGTGTGTCCATTTCCCTTAAGTCTAAAACACTTAGGCATGCAAGTGTTATTGAATTATAACACATAGACCTTACTCCTCTGGTTCAGACCTTACATTCTAGGTAAATAATTACATTAGAAGTGTTCGAAACACCTGAAGAAGAGACTTTGGTGTTCAGAGCTCTGTATCTGAATTCTGGAAAGATTCCTTCTTTTAAATGGGGGGCCCACCTGGGGTATTTATAGGATGGAGAAGACCCTGGGCAGTTATTACTTAGGGCGCGCAAGTGACTTGCGTGACCATAAGGCGGCGCACAAGTGCACTTGCGTGACATTGAGGGAACTTGCGCGACCCATGTGCATTTGAATCCTTGTTCATGCGTTTGTCGATTTTTGATGTTTTCATCAAAGGATGAATCAAATTGGGATAAGTCTTTTCCTTTTCCATTCTTTCATAAAATGTGAAAAAAGGAGCATCAACAATAATGATATTTGCACTCCTGCGTATGTATGGATTACCATCTCCTCGACGTGATGAGATTCATTCCCACATTCAACATTCAACAATGATTATAAAAATATATATTATTAATAAGTATGTAATATATGACATAATAATGATACTAGATATATATGTATGTATGTGTGTATGTATGTATGTATGAATGTATGTACTTACATATTTCTTATTCACTTACTTTCGTTCAATAATATATGAAAACATAAACAACGGTTATGAATACGTACGGCGTACCATCTCCATAAACGCTGCCTTCCATTTCATATATCTCTCTATTATAAATATTTATATTCTAAATATATATGATATATAAATCAAGTTTTATATTCATTATGTATTTAAATCATGATATAAATGATATGATCAAGAATAAAAAATTAAAACACATATGATAAAGAAAGCGATTATTACCCAAAATGTTAATTTAACATGGAAATAATTATTAGATGTGTCGTATAAAGTCCTAAATGAATCATGTATGATATAAAAAATATGAATATGGTATTGGTATAATTCAATAACATACTATGGTGATTATACTGGAGGTTAAATGTACCCTTGACCAATGTAAAGTTCAAGGTAAGGGGTAATTATAAAATCATATCATTATTCAAGGTTGTTTTTATGTAAGTATCTACTGGGAATTATTTTTTTCCATGTCCATGTTTCATAAAATTATTTTCAAAGGCATTCTTTTTAAGGGTGTTTCTTACTAAAACATCATTTAAAATGTTTTAAATATTTATTCTTCTAATCCTTTCTCAATCATTTACATGTTTAGAAAATGGTTTTGTGGTTTTATTTATATGGAAATGAATATTTTAAAATGATTATTCCTTTCAATAGTTTCAAAGTGGTATGGGACACTTCAATTCGAAACAATATTTTAAATCACTTGCTTTAAAAATTATGTAAATTTTAAATGTTTTCATGAAAAATGTATATTTCTCTCAATGATTTTTTACTGATCTTTTTCAACTATGTCAACATCCTTTAGGGTATATTATTCTTGATTGAGGTGGATTTATTATGATACAAATAATTCATATAGTACTGAAGGTTTTGTGATATTTTTGATGGCGTATGTTTTATTTTTACACTATTCTTGGTTTTTGGATAAAGTATTGACATTTCGTATGCTTGTTTTAAAACAAATGTTTATATTATGTTTAAAAATTTTCATATGAGGAATGAGTTGGACTTAGTAAGTAATGGGTGGAGCCCGCTATAGCTCATTGATGCATCTATAGGTCTCACGAGGCAAAATAGTGTCTTGGCATAAGGCTTTGACAAAATCATATTTGTAGTCTTGGCACAAGGCCATGACTATGTGATTCTGAAGTTTGGTATTATGCATTCCATCAATATGAATGTTGCTATTGATATTGAATTTTATTATTCAAATACAAGAATATCCATGTAAATAAGTAAATGGCATTATTTGATTTTATCTTTTCCATATTTTGCAGAAGTTTAAGTTTAAAAGGCTTTTGATTTAGTCTGATACATTTCCTTAAATGTTTCTATTTATTTATGAAAGTATCTCTATATTCTAATCCTTACTGAGCATCTGAGCTCACACCTTTCTATGTTTTACTATTCCTAGGATGTGAATAAGTATAATATGTTTGACCTACTAGGATTGGCTAATGCATATTAATATGTTCACAAGGGTACATTGTTGTTGTTTTTTGTCATTTAATAATGTAATGTAACATTCATGTATGTAATCTATTTCCTAATATTGCCAAACGGATTGATCCTTTGGGACTTGATTTCATAATCATGCCAATGTATTAAAATAATGTACCAACTCTGTGTAACTGGCGTTAGGGAGTTACAGTTGGTATTAGAGAATTTTTAGAAAAATCATTAGAAATATATTTTGGAAAACAATGATTTGAAAACATTACCTCAAGATAGACATTGAGGAATAATATAGAATAACTTCCTAGAATCTTGGTACTGTTGGTATTTTGTGAGTTATACAACCAATACATCCTTGTCTAGATATGAGAAGGTAAAGGTGGATCTGGCATAGATGTCCCTAGGGGTAAAACTTGAAAACACCGCTTTGAGCTAGACTCGAACGGGAACCGGTGCATGACAACTGGCCTTGCTGCACTCTTGGTTACGAAACTCATAGAGGATATGTTTAGGATAATTCAAATTTTTATTAAAATCCATTATAAAGGATTTAGGAGTAAATAATTCCTAAAATAAAATATTTTATGATTATAGATAATATACATAATCCTTTCAATTTGCATTAGGTATTTTACATGTGTGGAATTATGCATTGTGATTCATAAACTAACCTAGTGCAAGCCATTATTTGGAAATGATTCCTAGTATAAGGAATGAGAACTTCAACAATACGCATGATCTAAATATTATGAAGGATCATATTTTTCAAGATATTAAGAAATCATTTAGAAGGGAAATAATCTCCCACATATTCTCATCATATGAATAAATAGTATGAGGTGTGAATAAGAAAAGTAAATAATTCTATGAGTCCTATGTCATTGAAGGGAAGAAAGCAAAGAAAATGATGGAAGGGAGATAGAAGTATAAAGGGAAGAAGGGAAAGAAAGATTTTCCCATATGTGATAACTGTGGAAATAATCACCTTGTTAAATGCTTGAAGGAAATGGGAGTTTGTTATATGTGTAGAGAAAATGGACACCATGTACGCGATTGCAAGGGTGATAAAAATGATTCAATGGTACAATGCTTCAACTGCAAGGAGTTGGGACACTGCATGAATCAATGTCCAAATCGTTAGAGTGTGCCCTAAATGATGCCATTGGATAATAATAAAGTTATGATACTACCACAGATGAATTGGAATTACTAATGTTCTTCTGTTTTTTAAATAAATATTTCATTTGATTGTTCTATCAACGATGTCCTTGTTATATAAATTATGGAAATAAATAAGGATTGTATTACAATATTATTTCATTAATTATTTTAGATTGTATGGTACCAAGTAAAGTGACACAGTTTCAGGTTATATTTTTGGGAAAATACACGGTTGAAGGAAAGGAAAACCATAATATTGTCTGGATACTGAGGTGGTGACTATTTCATTAAGGATTTGAGATTGTATGGTACAAAGTAAAGTGACATAGTTTCAGGTTAAACTTTTTGGAAAATACATGGTTAAAGGAAAGGTAAACCGTAATATTGTCTGGATACTGAGGTAGTGATTTTGGGATATGATATTATTGATTTGATAAATTATATTTGACATTATTGACTACATTGAAATTAAATAATGGTTTGTTTATTCAATCATTGTTGGAATATACAAATTTTTTGTATATATGGAATATATCTAGTATTCTATAAGCAATAACGATTAATGAATGTAATCAAAAAGTTTTTATGGTAATTAAAGGTATTACTATGTTATAAAAGAAGAAATGATGAAGGTCTTCATTTATTATTACATGGCAAAACAGATATTCATTTTGTTTAGCTTCTTTATAAATTTTGGACTGTGAGTTGGGACAGATGTATTTTGGATAAGTCTAAAGGGTGGAATGGATTAATTTTGATGTTGGATACTATTAATAACATTAAATAATTTCTTAATATTATTTTTGGATTGTTATAAAAAGGACACCCTAGAGGTCGGGTGACAACACATCGCATCCGGCAAGGGCGCGAAACTTGAACCCGAAAATGAAGGGCGACAAGGGTGCATCACCTACCACTGGCATGTGTGACGTCCTGGTTTGTGTAATTTTTTTAAACAGTCTATCAAATGAATTACAAATTCATTATTTTTTGAACACAATACGATTATGATAAATAGAATATATTTTTTCTATTATGTTTTGGAGTGAAAGGTGAGATTGTGGTAGGATTTAGTTGACGGATGAAATTATACTTATCAAGTATTTTTTTCCTCTTATTCTTTGAATAAATTAATTCTAAAACTTTATGGATGGGATATTAAAACCATAAATGTTTTATCAAAATACCTTATCTTTTGGTGAACCGACGATATTTTAAATCACCATAGATTGATGGCTTTGATGCCCTCAATTTTAAACTTATTTGTGATTGATGACGTCAATCACTACCTATAAAAATTTAAATTTTCCCTCAAATTATCTGTCTTGAATTTCTCCTAATGTTCTCTTAATAAATATAATAATTTGGTGATGAATTTTTTCATTTCCCTTTCCCTCTTATTATGACTAAATATTATTAACCCAATTTCTGATGTGGGTTTTCCACCGTGGTATTTTTCTATTTCTAACCATTTATTTTTGAAAAACAATTTCAAATGAAGAGGATGAAATTTGTTTCATGAGGGGAGAATGTAACACACCAAGATTTCATAGTACCTTATCTCAAAAAATTAATTCAATAGCTCGTGTTACACGTAACACTGAGTTCCAGCACCCCAAAACTTACCAAACTAGCAGTTTAAAAAGTGGTTATGAAAAGTATTAACTATATTTTGAATCTTATATACTCTATATAATTTTAACATCAATATTATGGGTTTCTTATATATCATATAAGAACAAATTCATTTTTTCAGATAAAAGAAAGTATTTTTCAAAAAATGAAATTTTACCACCATTTAACGGTGAACCTTTTTTGAAACAAATATTTAACATATTTTATATATTAAATTTTATAAATATTATTTATTCATTAGAAGAGGGACATAAAAATTTAGTTTGGATAAGTTTTTGGTACTTTTCTGATAACATTCATATTTTGATGAATAATGAAAAATATTAGGTTTTAATTGAAAACATCTTTTTTATTTAAAATAATTTATAGTGTTAAATTTTTCATTTTAATTTTTTTGAAGTATAATTAGATTATAATTTATCATATAATACAATGTATGTCATTATAAGTAATTTAACATTTAAATTTGACATAAACAGATGTTAATATTTTGATAGTCTTTATTTTTGTAAAACCCTCTTTTTGGTTTTGTCAATGGGAATTAATATTTAATTAATTAATGAAACTTATATTTTCTGAATTTGAAAAAATATAATCCATTTTTGAATTTGGAATATCAAAATTAGCTTAGGGTGATGTTTTGGAATTTTCTTGAAAACATTCCATTTTTGATGAATAGTGAAAAACACTGCGTTATTGTTTAAAAAAAACTTTTTATTTAAATAATGATTTATTTTAATTTAATTTATTTTTAGTAAATATATATATTTAATACCTATATAATTTCAATTTAATTAATTGGAGTCATTTTATAATAAAATTGGATGTATAAATTTTTATTGAACTTTTTACAGTGTTTTCCCCACCTTCTAAGAGCATTTCCAAATTTTCACAAAATTAATTTTACAACATCTGTTGGTTGAATTTTGAAAATCTGAGATACATGGTTCATATCCTTAAGTAAAATGTGGTTCAATAAGATGAAAATAATTTTTGGTGAATAGTAAATTTGTTATTTTATTAACCAATGTTAAAAGTAAATAGGTTAATTAAGGGTAAAAATGATATTATAATTACCCTAAGACATTTCCAAATTCTATTTTATAATTTTAATTCGACCAAAAAACCCTTATGAATAAAATATTATCCCCTTTGGTCTACTTGGATTAGATTAGGTCATTTATTATTATTTTATTTAAAGAAGGGTTAAAAGAGTTACATTCAATGTTTTATAACTAAATCATTTTTAATAGAGGGTTATACATAGGATAAATTAGACTATAAATATTTATTATAAAGCTAAAAATATTTATTACATAATTTTATTTTATTTATAATTTTTATACATTAAATAATTTAATTTATTTATTACACAATGATGATGCATTAAATACCTTATTAATGAAAGATTAAAATATTTTATATTATAAATATACAGATAAATGTAATTTGAGACTTGTGATGAATTAAAATAATTTTATAGGTTACTATGACATTTTAGTGTTGATTAAATAATTTTTTTTCGAAGGAATCATGTTGTTATGATTATTAGAAAAACGAAATACTAAATAGCATCAAAATTGACATAATTGAGTTTTTAAAACAAATACTATATTATTAATTGATATAATATTACATAAAATATATGGTTCGTCCAAAATAATTATATAAGGTTATATATATTAAAATGAAACAATTGGGGTTCTATTGGCTTGTTATAGTATGTTTATTAACCATGTAATATAAAAATACAAAGAGACATGGTAAATGTAAAACTATATAACTAAGAATTAAATCTAAAAGATAAGGTTAATATAGTGACATAAACCTATATAAAACCTATGGGTTGAGAGGTTTTCGACCCATACCCTCTTTATCCTTGAAATAAATTATTTCTTATCCATTAGAAACCAAAACATATTTTATTATAAAATAATAATGCATGCTTTTCCTAAAGTGGCCCTAAAGAATCTTATATAAAGGTACTTCGCCTTCTCTTAATTTCACAACTCCAATTACATTTGTCTCGGCCAAACCCTACCCAAATATCCTCCCATATTTTATACCTTTATCATATAGGGTTTAATTATATCATAAAGCCAACCTATGGTGCCCTTTTGAACAACTCAAAAAGAAATACCCGAAGAAGATGTAATAATTTCTGAAGCATCTTTCATGTTCTTTTCTTTGGACACTTCCTCTTTATTTGTTGTTTCCATAACAGAATAATAAAACCAGTACCTAATACATAATGTGATGTTATTATAAATATGGTACAACCATATTCTTTATTCTATCAATACTATAGATGAAAAAGTCACCATACGTGCATACGTATGGTTTATCGTCTCTAGGTCGTGGTGTAGTCTGTTATTCAAACACTTCATTTTATGGATGGGAATAATAATGTGTATAAATAATGTAAATAATAAATATTACATGTTAATGATTCTGTATATATGATATACCATCCAATAAAATATGATTTCCCCATAAATATGATGATATTATCGCTCGTGCTGATATAAAGAATAAATATTATATGTTAATGATTCTATATATATGATATACCATCCAATAACATATGATTTCACCATCAACATGATGACATTGTTGCTCATGCATACGTACCACTACTGGAAAAGAAGGTTATACCAACAGTTTAAAACCGTTGGTATATGCTGGAGAACCATTGGTATAGCCTATACCAATGGTTTTCCAAACCGTTGGTTAGTAAGCTATGAGGAAATCCTTATAACAACAGTTTGATCTAAACCATTGATATATTGTTCTATTAAATTTCTCCCAATGTATACAAATGGTTTATAACTGTTTGTAATTCATTTGAGAATTGTTATACCAATGGTTGAAAACCGTTGGTAATGTGATTTTAGATAAACAGATACCAACGGTTCTAAACTGTTGGTATTGTGTTTTTCCAGAACACATATACAAATGGATACAAATGGTTCTAAACCATTGGTATAAGTGTTTTTCCAGAATTCTAGAAAACCTATACCAACAGTTCTAAACCGTTGGTATAGTGATTTACCAGAATACCAGCACTCTTATACCAACGGTTAAGAACCGTTGGTATTCAGTTTTTCCAGAACAGCTGCACAGCTACCCCCTCCAGTTGCCCCTCCACTATACACCAACACCTGAATAAAAAATATCACAAAACCCACCTATAAACTTAAAACATTTTAAAAACACCTAATGTGTCACCAAAAAACACATAAAACCTTCAAATTCTTCCAACCATGTCATGTACTACAATTCCCTATTTTAATCTTTATATGACAACAATCATCCGATAGTAATTCACCTCACCCCTACACAACCCCCAAAACAGCATAGCCCCCCACCTCCCCATCAAATTCTAATAGGCAGAATAGTATGATAAATACCTATTATAGTTGAATAAGAGTTTGAAATTGGCTCATATCCCTTTTTTTATGATCCTAGATTTGGGTAAATAATTATTTGTGGTGAATTTTGAATTGATCTTTTATTGTTTATAATATATGGTGAAAAGGTATTTTCTTAGGAGTATCTTCACTTATGACCCCATGATTGAAACTACCCAACTCATGAAAAAGAGCTTGCAACTATCGATGATGAGTGTAAATTTGAGTTGTATTCACTTAAAATGATGTCCATTTCAAAACAAACAAAGACTTGAGGAGTGTAATCGACACCACCCTCGGATTTAGGCGAGGTTGACTCGTAAACATCACATATAACCCATGGAACATTTTCCTATAGTTTCAACATAATCCGAATGTGTTTGGTCAGTTTTTCGTATGCCGGTTTTTGTTTTCACTTAAAATCCTATCCATTTCAAATAAAAGTGAGACACTTTGAGTGGTACCGGCAACACCATGACTTATATTGAGGCGGGGTTGACTCATACACATCAAAAAATGACCCATGGAATCTTTCCTAAAGTATCAACATAATACGAATGCGTTTGGTCTGTTTTATGTATGTCAGTTGTTGTTTTTACATAAAATGTTGTCCATTTCAAAGAAAAGTGAAACACTTTGAGTGGTGCCAGCCACACCGCATCTCGGATTGAGGCGGGGTTGACTCGTACATGTCCCAAATGACCCATGGATTGTTTTCCTAAATTATCATAACAATCCGAATGTGTTTGATCTGTTTTCCATATGACGTTTACTTTACTTAAAAGCGCATCAATTTTAAACAAAACAAATACACTTTGAGCAGTTCTGTCCACACCACGCCTCAGATTGTGGTGGTGTTTTCTCGTACACATCACATAGGACCCATGGATCTTTTTCCTAAAGTTTAAACAGAATCTGAATGCGTTTGGTCGGTTTTTCGTATGACGATTGTTGTTTTCACTTAAAATCATGTCCATTTGGAATAAAAGTAAGACACTTTGAGTGGTACCGGCAACACCGTGCCTCAGATTGAGGTGGGGTTGACTCTTACACATCACAAATGACCCATGGATACTTTTCCTAATGTATCAATATAATTTGAATGTGTTTGGTCCATTTTCCGTATGAAAGTTGTTGTTTTTACTTAAATAGTTGTCCATTTCAATGAAATGTGAGACACTTTGAGTGGTGTCGGCCACACTGCACCTCGGATTGAGGCGAGGTTGACTCGTACATGTCACAAATGACCCATGGATCGTCTTCATAAAGTATCAAAACAATCCGAATGTGTTTGGTCTATTTTCTGTACGACGTTTATTTTACATAAAAGCGCATCCATTTAAAAAAAAGAAAGACAGTTGGATCGGTTCCGTCCACACTACACCTCATATTTAAACGGGGTTGACTCGTACACATCACATATGACCCATGGATCATTTTCATAAAGTTTAAACAGAATTCGAATGCATTTGATCGGTTTTCCATATGTCGGTTGTTGTTTTCACTTAAAATCATGTCCATTTCAAATAAAAGTTTGACAATTCAAGTGGTACCGGCCACACCATGCCTCTTATTGAGACGTGGTTGACTTATACACATCACAAATGACCCATGGATACTTTTCCTAAAGTATCAATAGAATCTAAATGCATTTTGTCCATTTTCTGTATGTTAGTTGTTGTTTTGTCTTAAACTGTTGTCCATTTCAAAGAAAAGTGAGACACTTTGAGTGGTGCCGGCCACACCGCACCTCAGATTGAGGAGTCGTTGACTCGTAAAAGTCACAAATGACCCAAGGAGTTTTTTTCCTAAAGTATCAACACAATCCAAATTTGTTTGGTTTGTTTTCCATATGTCATTTATTTTACATAAAAGAGCATCCATTTTAAACAATACAAAGACACTTTGGGTGGTTCCATCCACAAAGATTCTCAGATTGAGGCGAGTTTAACTCATACACGTCACATATGACGTATGGATCGTTTTCCAAAAGTTTCAACAGAATCTGAATGCGCTTGGTCAGTTTTCCGTATGCTGGTTGTTGTTTTCACTTAAAATCCTGTCCATTTCAAATAAAAGTGAGACACTTCGAGTGGTATCGGCCACACCGTGCCACTGACTGAGGCGGGGTTGACTCTTAGACGTCACAAATGACCCATGTATACATTTCCTAATTTATCAACAGAATCTGAATGCGTTTGGTCTGTTTTCCGTATGTCAGTTGTTGTTTTTACTTAAACTGTTGTCCATTTCAAAGAAATGTGAGACACTTTGAGTGGTGTCGGCCACACCACACCTCGGATTAAGGCGGGGTTGACTCATAAACGTCACAAATGACCCAAGGATAGTTTTCCTAAAGTATCAACACAATCCAAATGTGTTTGTTCTATTTTCTGTTTGTTGTTTATTTTACATAACAGCGCATCCATTTTAAACAAAAGAAAGACACTATGAGAAGTTATGTTCACACTGCGCCTCAGATTGAGGTGTGGTTGACTCGTACACGTCAAATAAGACCAATGGGTCGTTTTCCTAGTGTTTAAATAGAATCCTAATGTGTTTGGTCGGTTTTTCATATGTCGGTCGTTGTTTTCACTTAAAATCCTGTCCATTTCAAATAAAAGTGAGACACTTCGAGTGGTACCGGACACACCGTGACTCAGATTGAAGCGGGGTTGACTCGTACACATCAAAAATGACCCATGGATATTTTTCCTAAAGTATCAACAGAATACGAATGCGTTTGGTCCGTTTTCCATAAGTCAGTTGTTGTTTTTACTTAAACTGTTTTCCATTTCAAATAAAAGTGAGACACTTTGAGTGGTTCCGGCCACACCACGCCATGGATTGAGGCGGGGATGACTCGTACACGTCACAAATTACCCGTGGTTAGTTTTCCTAAAGTATCAACACAATCCGAATGCGTTTGGTCTATTTTCCATATGTCGTTTATTTTACTTAAAAGCACATCCCTTTTAAACAAAACAAAGACACTTTCAGCAGTTCCGTCCACACTATGCCTCAGATTGAGGTGGGGTTGACTCGTACACATCACATATGATCCATGGGTCATTTTCCTAATGTTTCAACAGAATAAAAATGCGTTTGGTCAGTTTTCCATATGTCGGTTGTTGATTTCACATAAAATCCAGTCCATTTCAAATAAAAGTGAGACACTTCGAGTGGTACCGTCCACACTATGCCTCTAATAAAGGCTGGGTTGACTCGTACCCATAAAAAATGACCCATGGATACTTGTCCTAATGTATGAATAGAATCCGAATGCATTTGGTCCATTTTCCGTATGTTAGTTTTTGTTTTTACTTAAACTATTGTCCATTTAAATGAAAAGTGAGACAATTTGAGTGGTGCCGCCCACACCGCACCTCGAATTGAGGCGGGGTTGACTAGTAGACATCACAAATGACCCATTAATAATTTTCATAATGTATCAACACAATCTGAATGCGTTTGGTTGATTTTTTGTATGTCATTTATTTTACTTAAAAGCGCATCCATTTTAAACAAAAGAAAGACACTTTGAGCAGTTCTGTCCAAACCATGCCTCGGATTGAGGCGGGGTTTAATCATACAAGTCGCATAGGACCCATGGATCGTTTTACTAAAGTTTCAATAGAATAGAAATGCGTTTGGTCAGTATTTCATATGCTGATTGTTGTTTTCACTTAAAATCATGTCCATTTCAATTAAAAGTGAGACACTTCGAGTGGTACTGGCCACACCGTGCCTCAGATTGAGGCGGGGTTGACTCGTACACATCAAAAATGACCCATAGATACTTGTCCTAAAGTATCAATAGAATCCGAATGTGTTTGGTCTGTTTTCTGTATATCAGTTGTTGTTTTTACTTAAATTTTTGTCCATTTCAAAGAAAAGTGAGACACTTTTAGTGGTGTCGGCCACATCGTGCCTCGGATTGAGGCGGGGTTGACTCGTACACGTCAGAAATGAACCATGGATCGTTTTACTAAATTATAAACCCAATCCGAATGTGTTTGTCCAGTTTTCCATATGTCGTTTATTTTACTTAAAAGCGCATCCATTTTAAACAATATAAAGACACATTGAGAACCAAATGCATCCGCAACGAAGACACCCTCCCTAAAGGTCTGTTTTAAGAGGACATCATGAATGATCAATATTATGTACCTTATAAAAATATTACTTTCCAACAATGGAAATTTTTTTATAATGTGTTTAAAACTCACAAGTTAGCTCAAATGGTATTATACTTCAGTAATAACCATTTTTTGCTGACATCATCTCATAAATCCCAGCAGAAGAGACTTGTCCTTTTCTTTAAGAGAAGTCCCATCACAAAAGACACATTGAACATCATAATAACCAAACTATTGATATCCCTGAATAATTTTCCACCACGCATCTGCACAGATAAGCAACAGTAGAAAGAAATAATTATATTGGAACAAGATTGAAATATTTATTCTCAACAAATTGAAATAGTAATCATGAAGAAACATAAATTTAAACTAATAAAAGGAAACAAAATCAATGAAACATGCAGCACCTCCCCCTCCCACCTCAGAACCCCCCCTGTGTAGCCCCTTCCCCCAGGAGCCCATCCCCTTCCCCTCTCCTCCCCTCCCCCTGCCCAACCTTTTCCCCCAGAAGCCCCCTCCCTCCTTCCATCACCCAGCCCCTCCCCTCCCCTCCACTCCCCTCCCCTCCCCTTCCCTACCCTCCCCTCTAATCTGCCCATCCCCTGCCCCTCCCCTACCCTTCCCCCTCCTGCCCACCCTTTTCATCCAAGAGCCCCCTCCCCTCCCCTCTCCTCTCCCCTTCCCTCCCCTACCCTCCCCCCTTGCCCACCCTTTTCCTCCAGCAGCCCCCCGCCCCTCCCCTCCCCTCCCCTTCCCTACTCTCCCCTCCAACCTGCCCAGCCCCTGCCCCTCCCCTCCCCTCCCCCCTGCCCCTCCCCTCCTAGACACCCTTTTCACCCAGTAGCCCCCTCCGCTTCCCCCTCCTGCCCACCCTTTTTATCCAGGAGCCCCCTCCCCTCCCCTCCCCTATCCCCTTCCATCCCCTCCCCTCCCCCCTTTCCCACCCTTTTCCTCCAGCAGCCCCCTACCCCTACCCTCCCCCTTCCCACCCTTTTCCACCAGCATCCCCCTCCCCCTACCCAACCTTTTCCCCCAGCAACCCCTCCCTCCTGCCATCACCCAGCCCCTCCCCTCCCCTCCCCCATGGCCACCCTTTTCCTCCAGCTGCCTCCTGCCCCTCCCCTCCTTCCCACCCTTTTCACCTAGAAGCCTCCTCCCCTCCCCTCCCCCCTCCCCTGCCCTCCCCTCCCCTCCCCCTCCCCTCCCCTCCCCTCCCCTCCCCCCTGCCCACCCTTTTCCTGCAGCAGCCCCCTGCCCCTCCCCTCCTACCCACCCTTTTCACCCAGCAGCCCCCTCCCCTCCCCCTTGTCCAACCTCTTCCCCCA
The DNA here is from genome assembly GCA_963277665.1 of Viscum album. NCBI lineage: Eukaryota > Viridiplantae > Streptophyta > Magnoliopsida > Santalales > Viscaceae > Viscum > Viscum album. The sequence goes on along the minus strand of OY728153.1, from coordinate 1,509,584,900 downwards.
GAAGATCCACTATTACTAAAACAAAAATCATCCCCTGAACAGAATAGAAATTCAAAAACAGCACGATTCACTTCTAAAACACAAAAATAAGATCATAATCAATAATGTACAATTACTACTTTCAAAAGAACATTTATTTGCATGTGATTATTCCACTCATGTTACTATGAGGCATAAAACTATCATCCATAAAGGACATAAAATTCAGTTCAATGGGAAAATGACATAAACATGAAATACATGGCTAACTAAGAAATCTTGGTAATAAAAAATTGAGAAATGGGTATCACAGTACCAAGGAATACTAAAGGTCTACGCAGTAGACTAATCATACAATGAGAATCAAGTGAAAAAAAGATATCTGATTATAACATCACTATGAAGCAGAGGAAAACCCCAGAGTGGAAAACCAGGTTCAAAAATATAGAGTTATACAGAATTCAAAAATGTAATGGATCAATCTGCCCCTAATCACCATAACCATCACCACTGTCATCATCAGTCTCATCCTCACTGCCATCTCTATCCTCGTTGTTGTCCTCGTCATCGTCCCCATGCTCATCGTCGGCCCCCTCATCATCCTCGGCCCCATCCTCACCCTCGACCCCATCCTCTCCCTCAGCCCCATCCTCGCCCTCGTCCTCATCCTCATACTCTCCCTTGTCCTATTCAGCATCCTCATCATCACCAGGAATGTCATCATCTCGACCGCCACTAGAGATGCCACCAGGTGCATTGGATAATTCACCCATCGATGACATAAATGTCTGACAAGCTGAGCTAGCCTCTTGTGAAAGTGATGAAGATAAAGCTTTAATCAGTTTCCTAAATTCTTTGTCCCTCGTTTGAACTTGTACTTCCAACTCTGTGAGCCTTTTATCAGACTGTCTTGCATGGTCCTTTACCTGTTCCAACTTGGTGGTACTATAATGGATACCTGGAGAGGACCAATACCTCGTCGGGACTATATTCATACCAGGTCGGCAGCGTACTCGACCATAGTGCTCCTCTCCCAAAACCTGATATAAATGATCAAGTGGCCCAAAATTATTAGGCTCTTGGGCATCAAGAGCCTCGAAAGCATCCTATTAAAAATATTAATAGATTAATAAATTTAAAAAGAGATATTAAACATTGAAATAAACACATAAAAACATAAAATCTTTTCTTGGGTTGATTCATTTACCGCAGTTCCATCTTTTTTTCTTCTACTGAAGCAAAACAATTTTTCTCGAGGGATATGTCCTTGAATATTCAACTTGTGCATCTGTAATGACATTTAAACAATATAATGTGCAAGTATAATCATATATTCAATATTCAATAAATCACATAATTTAATTAGGAAACAATAAAAAGGGAAAGGCCAAAAAAATTATAAACTATTATATCGTACTAGCTGCCTCTCAAGATCTGACATAGTTTTGCACCCCAAAGTGTGGAGGTATTGCATTAAATGAATGTTTTTTTGTTTATTCAGAAGATTCCTAAATAATTTTTAATAATAAATAAGATTATATTAATGAAAAATATGAAAACTCTCATTTAAATACCTCATATGAGATTAATACCTTAAATTTGGCAGTCTCCCAATGGGTAATCATTTGGCGATATTGCTCTATTGGGAAGTCATCCACGATAGGTAATTTCTCTAACTCCGTACCCACTCAATCACACTAGCCAACATATAGGTCATTCTTATAATCTCTTCAATGCTCTCCTAACTCTTTTAAACGCACTGGTCGTGCACCTTCTCCATTAGGGAAGTTAAACCGAAGATTAAACACAATAGATTAGTTAATATAAATATAAAAATACTACATTAAATCCAATAGATTTTTTACCCATATGTGTTCCCATGAATTATCTTTTACTTCGTGTGGTAGATGTCTCCAAGATAGAGGGATGACCAGAATGATATCGAAGTATTTTTCTAGCATCGCCAAAAAACCCCTACATTCCTGCCCAAATTTCTCAATCATTTGTCCATCAACATTGTATTCAACCATCAACTGTGTGTGGCGATTCCATACTGTATGCAAGAGAGTACACCCCCTCCCTCGCCTCATATCTGTAGATGAATCTGTTATTAAAGAAAAATAATATCAGTACAAGTTATAATAAAATAAATTTTGGTATAAAAATTTGATAGAGTTATATAACTATACATGTGGTAGTCAGATCAATGTTCATCACTGGATGTACAGAAGCTGAAGGAATATCCTATACAGGTGGAGTGTCCCGTAGTGTACGCTCCTCAGCCACATGTTGTGTCACAATAGGAGTTGAAGAAGGTGGAATATAACAGCTCGGAGATAATGAACCAGAAGCAAAAGATGATGGCATAGACATCTTACCAACTTGTAGTGTAAACATCAGAGGTCTAAATATCTCATGTGTCCCTGAATACATGCTAGGATCCAAATGGGGTGAAGAAGATATGTCTGTGGCAGTGGATCGTCTAACTCTCACCCCATGAGCCCTCGTACCACTAGCCTCAGAACCAAGAGCACTAGATAATTTTCCATCTCTGACACCACCCCCCCTCTTACAACCAGCCTCACTTCTGGGAGAAATATCAGGCTTCTCGTCAGATATCTCTCGTATAGGGGGTCGATCCTGAAAAACAATTTAACAAAAAAGTAAACACATGATAATATAAGTTATTAAAATATTTATATTTGAAATAAAATACACAAAATAGGGATGTGTAGAGGAATACCCATTTGTATCATGCGACGATTATTATCTGTCATCTTTTTCTGTCGCCTCTCTTCAATGGGTGTCATTTTCTGCAATGATAACAAATATGGAAGTAATTAGAAATAGATAACTAATTTGTAACCCAAAATAAATATAGAAAACCCATTCTGATAAAAAAACATAAATTAAAAGAACATTTATGGGGGTTTGAAGGTAGGTACTATGATTCACACTCTGAATGATGTGCGTGAAGCATGTAGGTGAGAACATGACTCTATGATTCTATATATTTCCCACCACAACTTTGGGTTCACAATCAACTCTGAAAATTGAGTTATTTGCGTCATCATAAGTAATAAACAGATTGCTTCAAATTGTAGTAGGGATAATGTCAAATTCATCATCACCATCTTCAAAAACATGTCTGGGATTTACTTCCAAAATTACACCGAATTTAGGATGACAATGATCTTTGACATAAAAAACTTGTTTCACCATTGATGCCAATACATATGGTTCATCGGTGGCAAGAGTTAGAGTCATGTAAATAACTCGAAATCCACAATCATCAATAAAGGTGCCTTGCCTTTTCATTGAATAAAACCATTGACATTTCATCACTGTGACAAAACCATGCGAGTAATAATCCAAAATCATTATTTTCTCCACGACTCCATAGTAAGAAACATTTTCAAAATGAGGTCTACTATCTGATGAACTGGCATAACAGTCTGTTATGGTAGTTATCCTAACACCATTATGTTGTGTTCTCATGTTTCTTTCTCGTTTAGTGATAATAAATTTTTATCCATTGATCACAAGTGATTTACAAGCACGAACCATGGTATTATGACGAAAAACCAAAGCTCTTATTTCCTCAGAAACAGAGTCTGCAGGCAAACTCAATACCTGAAATATAAACAAATAGTAAAGTTAATTAAATATTATTTTTATTTAGTTATTACAGAAATATTTTTTCCTTCAATTTCAACCAAGAAAGAAAACCCTTTTCTATGCAAAGTCTCTTTCCTTCTCAAAGATAAAGAACTATGATTTCTATATATCGATTCATTATGTTCCCTGTAGATAAAAATTATAATAGTTTAACAAATATTTAATATTACAAGAGATAAGATAAGAGATACATGTACAATTTACATACTTGATATACTCATAGAACAAATCACAATTGAACAACACTGTGCGATGTGCCATCTCTCTCTCTTCAAGGATTAATGTTGTCAATGTATATGAACCTAGAATTTCTCTTGTCTAAGGAAGTGATGGAAAACGGGGTTCAATTTTCCCATATTGTTCTTCTTCATTTCTCATTGGTCTGTTTATTCTCGTAGTAAGATCAGACAAATACATTGCGCAGATATCCATACATTCTTGATCCAAGTAACCATTCACCATAGAACCTTCGAGATAATTCCTATTCTGAACATATGATTTCAATGTGCACATGTTTCTTTCAGTTGGATACATCTAACGGAAAGCAACGGGTCCTCCAAGAAGTATTTTTGTCGAAAGATGGATAGTCAGAAGCAATATGTATGTAAAAAAATGATGGAGGGAATATTCTCACTAACTCACACAAAATTAATGGTGTCTCTGCCATTAGTTTTTGCAAGAAGGATTTGGAAAACCTCTTAGCACAAATATCTCTGAACAAATAGCACAACCGAATAACTGAGACTCTAACATTATTGGACAAGAGATGATGGATTGCTATTGGAATCAACTCATGCAAAAGGACGTGATAATCACGAGTCTTTAAAGATTTCAGCTTCAACACTTTTCTGTTGACCCGTTTTGATATATTTCATGAATAGCCATCAGAAACTTTAATAGTCTCTAGCACTTCCAGAAATTGATTTTTTTCAATAGGTGCCATCACATAAGAAGTACATGGAACTTCCTATTTATTTTCACTGATACAGACAGGATGCAATTTTGGTCTGATCCCCCAATCTACCAAGTCACTTAGAGATCATAAATCATCTTTTGTCTTCCCCTTGACATTTAGATGAATCAAAAGAAAAATTTCACATATAATCTTTTCAATGCGTATTACGTCTGCAATGACGTAAAAACTTGGTTGACCAATACGACAACTCAAAGAATATACTCTTCTTCTTCTAATTGTAACAGGTATCATTGGAAACATTTTTCCTCTTTCTAGATTTCATTACACCCTTCCCAAATGAATAACTGAAATCTTTCAATTCATTAAGCACATCAGTTCGAGACATACGCTGAGGCGTATCATCATTTTCCATGGTATTGTCAAATCTTCGACGATTGTTTCTATATGGATGGTTCATTGGAATGATTTGTCGATGTCCCATATAACTAAAACTATGATTATATTTCAGTCTTCTCGATCGAGTATTCTTCATACAAATATTACATGACAATTTTTCTTTTGTGCTCCATCCAGACATCATTGCATAAGAAGGAAAATCATTGATCGTCCACATAAGCGCAGCACGTATCTAAAATATGTCTTTCGAACATGCATCGTATGTGGGAACACCCACATTGTAGATACCCTAAGCTTAACGTACATTGGCATTACATTACGTTTGCAAAGTACTTAGTACATAACAAAAACACACACACAAGGACCATAATAGTTTAGTGTCTTTGGAAACTCGGAATATAATCTTCTAATCATGGTGAAAGATATTCAACATCTCCCACAAAGAACTTCCTTTTTTTATACCTAAATTGTTTCTTTATATCCTAGGGAAATGAAAACATAAAAGGGTGAACTCAAATGATTGGTAAGGGTAAACAAAAGAAATATCAATCACATCATATTCATAAGAACATAACATTTTGGAAATCTTAACCTGCAAAAGAGATCATAATATCATAACATGGGATAAATCATAGCAGTGAAATGTAATCCTAATAATCATAACATAAAACATGAAACTTTGTGGCATACACACATAATCATACAAAATCATTTCTTTTTAGTCAAGACTCATTGCCAAGACTGTCTTAGTGGACAATGTCTATTTCTGAACCGAGTTCACTCCTCGTTTCAGTCCTGTTTCACCGAACCGGTTAAACCTGCCGTTCCAGCAATGTCTATCTCATGAGATATAAAATCTTTACCCAATGAAATGGAGGGAGATATAGGTCTCACTCATCTCTTAATGATACCATTCTTATGTGTGCCACAAAATCATAAACCATACATCATAGCATAACCCATGTAATAAAAATGGGAATATTAAACATCATGACTTCATAAAAAAATTCATATAAGATAAAGGAATTCATAAAAATATTTCCATCACAACATAATAAAATCCATGTAATAATATGGATAGAAATAGAACCCTATATTATCTTATATGGAAAATAATTTGGATAAAACTCTTGAACTCCATTCTTGAGGAAAATATCCTTTCTACTTAAAAAACATTTTTCCTTTCTTCACATGTCATACAATTTTAAACAAAAAGATGTTGATTAAAAATAAACTTGAAAACTTGTAAATGAAGCTTCTTGGAAATAATGTTTTAAAAATTCATTCATGCCGTATAAGTTAAAAAAAACATTCTTCGTACTTTTGTCGGAAAAGTCAAAAAGTACCTCGTACGAAAAACGACAAAAGATTCCTTTCATATCCTTTACTAAAAACTCACCGAAGGGTAAAATTGGATTTAAAAACTTGTAGGTCGATGGAAATAATATTACATATTGAGGAAACATGGGTGTGGATGATGAAATACACCCCAGTAAATGCCAAAGTATAAACAATCTCGGATAAAAATGAGATTGTGACATTTCCCTTACCTTAGGTCTGATTTGCTTCGTAGGTGTCTGAACCTCCTGTATAATGATTTGAATAATGTCACTTAATTATTCCAGAATCATACTCATTGTTATGATATCATATATGGGTCTCTTATGGCTTTATATTACCCGTTCTTTTGTAAATTCCATGTTAAAGAGCGTTTAGGGTAAAATCGTTTCATTTTTCGTCCGTGTTTTGACTTGTAATTATTCATATGATTACATAGATCATGATTACATAATTACAGAATATTAAACATGATTTATATATAATATATATTCAGAATATACATATATATAATAGATTTTTAAATGGAAAGAAATACACTGTTCTTGGAGACGGTAGGTCGTACGTACGCATGGACGCTGTTTTTGTTTCCTTATTAAGTTGAATGGAATTAAGTAGATGATATACATATATATACACATAAATACAGTATCATTATTATGTCATATATTTCATGATTTCTTATTATATATACTTTATAATCATACATGAATGGTTAACGTGGAGAATGTATCGCATCACGTCGTGGAGACGGTAGTCCGTACGTACGCACGAGCGATGATATCGTTCTCATGATCGTGGAATTGTATTGGAGTGTATGTGTATACTATATCAGAATCAATATCACTGTAATATAATCATATATAGTTATTATGTACACCATTATACCCATCCAAATAATGTGGTGGTAGAAAATAGATTACACCACGGCGTGGAGACGGTATTTCGTACGTACGAACGCACGGTGATTTCATTTTCTGTAGGATGGATAGATGGTGAAATAGGGTTGTTTAATACTTATAAAAACATATCACTATATGATTGATACTGATGTTATTACTTCATCATGAAACAACCTAAGAAGAATAAGTGGAAGAAGAAATAAATTTGAAAGAATCAGTAACGGACATTACCTCTTCTTTGAAGCGCCTCTTTGAGATCTCCTTTCAGGGCACTAAAATTGGTCTTTGAGGAAGCCCAGAAGCTCTAAAATGTTTCTATGGAAGTGGAGAATGGAATTTGGAAGGGGTTGGATGAGCTTTAAGGCTCAATGTTGTGTGATGAAGAGAGGGAGGAGGTTCCTTTTTATAAGGGAGGAGGGGGGCTCTTTTGGAAAAGCTAAAAATATTATTTTATTATAAAGCCAAATTCGGTTTTAAATAGATCCAAATTGATTTATTTGGAAACTAAGGTTGGGATGAGTCTAAATCCTCTCATCCAATAGAATTCAGACAAGTTTAGGTTCCTATTTTAACCTTATCATTTAGATTTAACATTAGTTAAAATAATTTTACTTTTACCGTTTCTTCTTGTGTTCTTATACTATAAGGTTAACAAACTTACTATAAGTATCCAAACGAACCCCAAGTTGTTTCTTATTAACATATATAACATTATCTAAGTCATTTGGCTGAACCATTTATTTTTAAGAATAAAATAACAATTACTAATATAATATTTGTTTTAAAACTATTTTATGTCAATTTTGACACTATTTAGTAATTGATTTTTGTGAAAATCATAACAGAATGATTAGTTCGAAAAAAATTAATTAAATCAATACTAACATTTCATATTAACCTATAAAATCAGTGGAATTCATAAAAAGTCTCAAATTATATTATTTGAGTATTTATAACATCAATTATGTCAATATATCATTAATAAGATAATTACTGCATAATCTTTGTGTCATAAATAAATTAAACTATTTAAAGTCAAAAAATTACAAATAAAATATAATTATGTAGGAAATAGTTTTATATTTATAATGAATATTAATAGTCTAATTTATCTTATGTATGACCCTATATTAAAAATGATATACTTATTAAACTTTGATTTTAACTATTTTAACCCTTCTTTAAATAAATTAATATTAAATGTCCTAATCTAATCCAAGTGGGCATAAATGGTCATATATTATTCCTAAGGTTGTTTTTGGTCGAATTAAACTTATCCAATAGAATTAGGACATGTGTTAGGGTAATAATAAAATAAATTTTACCCTTAATTGCCCTATTTACTTTTAACCATGGTAAAAAAAGTAAAAAGATACTATTCCCCAAAAATTATTTTCATCTCATTGAACAACATTTTTCTTACGGACATCAACCGTGTCTCTCGGATTTTTGAAATTTCACTCATAGAAGCGGTAAAATTAAGTTTTATGAAAAATTCATTTTTTAACTACCACTTAGTAGTTTCACTATTCATCAAAAAAATGAATGTTTCCAAAAAAAATACCAAAAATTAGGCTTAAGATATATTTGATATTATGAACTGAAAAATGATGTCTATTTTACCAAATTCAAAACATATCACTTGCATTACTTAATTTAAAAATTAATTCCCATCGTCAAAACAAATAGCGTGTTCTTAGGAGATAATGACTATCAAAAGATTGACACTTGTTTATGTCTGGTTTTAATGTGAAATTACATCCAATGGCCAACACTGTATTAAACTGTAAAAATATATTATAAATATCCTTTAAACCCACTCAAATTATTAATTTATCACTATTAATTATTTCGATTAAAAAGGTTGTTTTTAATTAAAAGTTAGTAATTTTCACTATACATCAGAAAATGGAAGTTATCCGAAAAGTACCAAAATTTCACCCCAACATAATTTTGATATTCTGAATCCAAAAATGAAGTCCATTTTGAAAAATAAAATTTACAAAATTTCAAAAAGTGGTTTTTAAAGCTAGTTTTAATAATATTTTAATAGCATATCATTGTTTAGCGAAACTCGGTTTTGCGTACAACAAACGCTATCGCGGAAGGTCGCGCTTGCGTGTAATGCAAGGCAAGTCAAGGATGCATGTTGTACAAGCTTCTTTTGGTGTACCGTACAACACAAGACATTAATGAATTTAAAAAGAATATTTTTCATAAAATCTCGGGGTGTTACATTCTACCCCCCTTAAAATGAATTTCTCCCTCGAAATTCGTTGGGGTTATAAATGGTTTACTACTCGAAAGTTTGTTTAATAGAAAACCACATTGTAAAAAGGAATACCCAATATTGTCTTAAAAAACTAAAGTATGAAATGTAAGGGTCACCCAAATTAACTCATCACTGGGTATCCACGTAGGAGAACATAGGTGAAAATATGGATATGGAAGAAAAATCTAACCATCAAGTTCTGATGGAGAGTGGTAGAGAACATGGCTATGAAATAGCCAACAATCACAAAGCCATTGATTTGCGATGATCTAAGGTACCATCTGAATCCTCAGATATAAGGGCACTATGACAACATTTTTGGTTTTCAAGATCATTTCCTTAAAGTTGGTGATTAAAAGAAATACTTACATGATTTTTGTACAATTTCACTATTGTTCATGCTTTGAACAATTTGCACTTCATATCTTAGAGAAATGAATTTGAATTTGTTATTCATGAAGTGTTAATAGATCATGTGATAGAATGATGTGTCATTCCATCTATTTCAAACTAAAGGTTAGCAAAAGTTAAAAAATATACATAAGTCCATCTATGGTGAAGTTAATTGTATATGATTCCAAAAATGAACTTATACTTTATATATCATACCGCGTAATAAAATAAAACTAGTTTCTACTAACCAGGGAATTCCTGTAGGCCAGTGGTAGTCGATAAAGGCCAGTCACACTTCGGTTGTGGGTTCGATTCCCACAGCTATGTCCGACGCGATGGGCTATCGCTCGTCCTGCAGGTTGTCCTATTTCTAAAGCTATATTACAATAACATCCCATAAATAATATCGAAAAAAGTTCTATCTTAACTTATTTCCAACATAATCCATTCCAATGTTTTGGCTTATCTAAAATACTTCAGTCCAATCTCATAGTATAAAGAAAATGATTACTTGAAATAACAATCACGTGAATGCCATCATTTATCCCCCATATATCATAAGATATATCCTGTTGGTAAAATTAAAAACATGTGAATACCTTAATCATGTATTCTCTGGAAGAATGAATACCCATTGAACCTTAGTGAAAACATGAATGTAGTTAAAAGTTAACACTTTCCACAAACCAAATTCCTGAACATTTTTATACTCAATCCATGATATCACTTAGTCCTTATATCAATCATGAGCTCATGAATACAATAAAACATCTCATTATCTTTTTATCCCTTCATTATGCACATGTCATCTTCTTTCAAAAATATTTTAATCGCTTTTCATGGATATTGGTACCATAAAATTATTGAAAAACACAATAGACTAATACCAAAGTTTTCTAATACACCATAAAAGTACCTCAACAACATTATTCTTGAATACCAATACATAAACACTTCAATCCATCCTTTTCATTGATTTTCCTGGAGTAATTCCTTCCTTGATTTAGAAGTAACTTTTTAGGTCAGGGCATTGAGTTGGGTAATGCCCATGTTCTCCACAAATAAGACATTGAACTCCATAACAGTCAATCACTCTATGACCCTTTTCTCCATACAGATAAAATCGGTCCCTCCATTTGATGTATTCCTCAAGGTTCTTCTTCCCTTCTTTAGAAATCTCAATCTTCCATTCTTTATGCTCCTCAACATGAGAACATGCATAAAAGTCTATCTTCCTCTTATTTGATGAATTAGGCATACCACTAAATTTCTCCTTGTTAATCATATATCACGATGACTGATTCGGCATAATCACAATATCTTTCTCTCTAGGCATTACACAATTTTTTTGCTCATAGTCACCAATTTGTCCATTGGATTCAATGTTAACTGAATTCCTTCTGGTTCCCTCCATTGACTAAAACACAAAAAGAATTCTGTGGGAGGAAAAAATCATGCTAGGGAAAACAACATAGTAAAGGGGGTGTACCCTCAATATCTAACATCTTAGGTTAAATTCTAAGATGGTTAGCACAATTCTAGGACTATAATGTATACTTAACCTTAGGGACATCCCTAGACATACCTTAGAAATATCTCTAGGGATCTCACCATAGTTCTCGCATCCTAGTTTCCAAAGGTTGACTAAACCATTCCTCTGATACCAACTATAGAGACCCTAAGCTTAACATACATTGACATTACATTACTTTTGCGGAGTACTTAGTACATAACAAAAACACACACACAATGACCATAATAGTTTAGTGTCTTTGGAAACTCATAATATAATATTCTAATCATGGTGAAAGATCTTCAATATCTCCCATAAAGATATTACTTTTTTTATACCTAAAAACATTCTTTATATCCTGGGGAAAAGAACACATAAAATGGTGAGCTCAAATTCTCAGTAAGGGTAAACAAAAGAAATATCAATCAAATCAAATTCATAAGAACATAACATTTAGTATATCTTAACCTGCAAAAGAGATCATAATATCATAACATGGGATAAATCATAGTAGTTAAATGTAATACAAATAATCATAACATAAAACATTAAACTTTGTGGAATACACACATAATCATAGAGAATCATTTCTTGTTAGTCAAGAATCATTGCCAAGACTATCTTAGTTGACAAAGTCCATTTCTGAACCGAGTTCACTCCTCGTTTCAGTACTGTTTCACTGAACTGGTTTAACCTTCCGTTCCATCCATGTCTATCTAATGAGATATAAATTCTTTACCCAATGCATTGTAGGAATATATAGGTCTCATCCATCTCTTAATTATTCCATTCTTATGTGTACCACAAAATCATAACCCATACATCATAGCATAACCCATGTAATAAAAATGAAAATCTTAAAAATCGTGACATCATAAAACAAATCATATAAGATAAAATAATTCATAAAAATATTTCCATCACAACATAATAAAATCCATGCAATAATAGGGATAGAAATAGAACCCTATATTATCTTATATCGAAAATAATTTTGATAAAACTCTTGAACTCCATTCTTGAGGAAAATATCCTTTCTACTTAAAAAACATTTTTCCTTTCTTAACATGTCATACAATTTTAAACTAAAAGAAGTTTATTAAAAATAATCTTGAAAACATGTAAAGGAATCTTATTGGAAATAATTTTTTAAAAATACATTCATGCCGTATAAGTTAAAAAAACATTCTTCGTACTTTTTTCGGAAAAGTAAAAAAGTACCTCGTACGAAAAACGACAAAAGATTCATTTCATATACTTTAATAAAAACTCACAGAAGGGTAAAATTGGATTTAAAAAATTGTAGGTGGATGGAAATAATATTACATATTGAGGAAACATGGATGTGGATGATAAAATACACCCAAGTAAATGCTAAAGTATAACCAATCTCGGATAAAAATGAGATTGTGATATTTCCCTTAACTTATGTCTGATTTGCTTGGTAAGTGTCCGAACCTCCTGAATAATGATTTAAATAATGTAATTGAATTATTCCAGAATTATACGCATTGTTATGATTTCATATATGGTTCACTTATGGCTTTATATTACCCATTATTTTGTAAATTCCATGTTAAAGAGAGTTTTGGGTAAAATCGTTTCATTTTTTGTCAGTATTTTGACTTATAATTATTCATATGATTACTTAGATCATGATTAATTAATTCCAGAATATAAAACATGATTTATATATAATATATATTCAGAATATACATATATATAATAGATTAGTAAATGGAAAGAAATACACTATTCATGGAGACGGTAGGCCATACGTACGCGTGAATGCTGTTTTCGTTTCATTATTGAGTTGAATGGAATTAAGTAGATGACATACATATATATACACATAAATCCAGTATCATTATTATGTCATATATTTCATGATTACTTATTATATATACTTTATAATCATTCAGGAATGGTTAACGTTGAGAATGTATCTTATCGCGTCGTGGAGACGGTAGTCCATACGTACGCACGAGCGATGATATCGTTCTCATGATCGTGGAATTGTATTTTAGTGTATAGATACTATATCAAAATCAATATAACTTTACATTAATCGTATAAAGTTATTATGTACACCATTATACCCATCCAAGTAAGGTGGTGGTGGAAAATAGATTACACCACGGCGTGGAGACGGTATTCCGTACGTACGCACGCGCGGTGATTTCGTTTTCTGTAGGATGGATAGATGGTGAAATAGGGTTGTTTCATACTTATAATAACATATTAGTATATGAGTGATACTGATGTTATTACTTCATAATAAAACAATCTAATAAGAAGAAGTGGAAGAAGAAATAAAGTTGAAAGAATCGGTAACGGACATTACCTCTTCTTTGGAGCGCCTCTTTGAGATCTCCTTTTAGGGAACTAAAATTAGTCTTTGAGGAAGAATAGAACATCTAAGATGTTTCTATAGAAGTGTAGAATGGAATTTGGCAGGGGTTTTCCGAGCATCAAGGCTCAAAGTGGTGTGAGGAAGAGAGGGAGGAGGTGCCCTTTTATAAGGGAGGAGAGGGGCTCTTTTAGAAAAACTAAAAATATTATTTTATTTTAAAGCCAAATTCGGTTTTAAATAGCTCCAAATTGATTTATTTAGAATCTAATGTAGGGATGGGTCGAAATACTCTCATCCAATATAATTTATACAAGATTAGGTTCCTATTTTAACCTTATCATTTAGATTTAACATTAAGTAAAATAATTTTACTTTTACCGTGTCTTATTCTGTTCTTATACTATAAGGTTAATAAACTTACTATAAGTAGCCAAACGAACACCAAGTTGTTTATTATTAATATATATAATAGTATCTAAGTCATTTGGACGAACCGTAGATTTTTAGGAATAGAATAAAAATTAATAATATAATATTTGTTTTAAAAACTATTTTATGACAATTTTGACACTATTTAGTAATTGATTTTTGTGAAAATCATAACAGAATGATTAGTTCAAATGAAGTTAATTAAATCAATACTAATATGTCATATTTACCTAGAAAATTAGTGGAATTCATAAAAATGCTCAAATTATATTTATTTGGGTATTTATAACAGCAATTATGTCAATATATCATTAATAATGTAATTTCTGCATAATTGTTTGTCATAAATTTATTAAATTATATAATGTATAAAAAATACAAATATAATATAATTATGTAGGAAATATTTTTAGTATTAAAATGAATATTATTAGTCTAATTTATCTTATTTATAACCCTATATTAAATATGATATACTTATTAAACTTTGATTTTAACTATTTTAACCCTTCTTTAAAAAAATTAATATTAAATGTCCTAATCCAATCCAAATGGGCATAAATGGTCATATTTTATTCCTAAGGTTGTTTTTGGTCGAATTACAATTATCCAATCGAATTAGGACATGTGTTAGGGTAATAATAATATCATTTTTACCCTTAATTACCCTATTTACATTTAACCATGGTAAAAAAAAGTAAAATGTTACTATTCGCCAAAAATTATTTTCATCTCATTGAACCACATTTTACTTATGAACATCAACCGTGTCTCTTGGATTTTTGAAATTCCACTCACAGAAGAGGTATAATTAAGTTTTATGAAAAATTCATTTTTTTTAACTACCACTTAGTGGTTTCACTATTCATCAAAAAATGAAAGTTTTCCAGAAAAATACCAAAAATTAGGCCTAAGATATATTTGATATTATGAACTGAAAAATGATGTCTATTTTACCATATTCAAAACATATCAGTTGTATTACTTAATTTAAAAATTACTTCCCGTCGTCAAAACAAAAAGCGTGTTCTTAAGGGATAATAACTATCAAAAGATTGACACTTGTTTATTCCGGGTTTAAATGTGAAATTACATCCAATGACCAACACTGTATTAAACTATAAAAATATATTAAAAATATACTTTAAAAGCACTCAAATTAATAATTTATCACTATTAATTATTTCGATTAAAATGGTTGTTTTTAATTAAAATTTAGTAATTTTCACTATTCATCATAACATGGCAGTTATCCGAAAAGTACCAAAATTTCACCCTAAGCTAATTTTGATATTCCGAATCCAAAAATGAAGTCCATTTTAAAAAATAAAATTTACAGTATATCAAAAAGTGGTTATTACGGCTAGTTTTAATAATATTTTAATAGCATATCATTGTTTAGCGAAACTCGGTATTGCGTACAACACACGCTATCGTGGAAGGTCACGCTTGCATGTAATGCAAGGAATGTCAAGGATGTGTGTTGTGAAAGATTCTTTTGGTGTAGTGTACAACACAAGACATTAATGTAATTAAAAAGAATATTTTTCATAAAATCTTGGGGTGTTACACACATCCCAAAGATGGTTCAACTCTTTTATTAAAGGTTGCATGTATACATCTATATCATTTCCAGGATCATAAGGGCCAGATATCAGTATACTCAAGAAAGTGTAAGGCTTTTTCATACACAACCAAGGGGGAAGGATATAAATGTGTATGAAAACTTTCCATGTGATTTGCGAAGTAAGAATCTGCCCAAATGAATTAAAACCGTCACATGAATGTCCCAGTCTCACATTACGCACGTCAGCTACAAATTTAGGATATCGACCATCAAATCTCTACCATGAAAATGCATCTGCAGGGTGAACCAACTGTTCATTATTATTTTTTCTCTCGGTGTCATTCCATCACATTTTTACAGATATTTCATCAGACATGAAAAGGTTCTGTAATCTGGGGATCAATGCAAAGTTCCACAATACTTTTTTTGGAACACGAGATGGTGTTCCATCATCTTTTGACTTCCATCGGGTGGTTCCACATTTGATACAATCATTTCATTTAGCAGTTTCCTCCCAAGATAAGCTGCACTCATTTGGGAAAGCATGATTTTTTGGATAATCCATGTTCATCAACTAACTTCCATGCCATATAGTGGTTTGAGGGAATATCTTCATAATCTGGAAGTAATTCCTTCAAGAAGGTAATAATGTAATCAATTGTAGTATTTGAAATCCAATACATAGTTTTCCCATGAAACAATCGGATTAAAAATTTCAACCTATTCATTTTACCACATTGTCGATATACTGTAGTCGTCGCAGCATCATTCAATTTTTTCACCCTATCAACATTTTCATTTTCATTGGACGCATCATGTGTTCTTGTGTCGAAATCTTGTTGGATGGAAATTCTTTCCTTCTCATGATGCTGAATAAATGGAAACTGATCATATATCAAACTCTCCAATTCAGTCATATCATTTTGATCATCAACATTTTGAGATTCCATTTTCTCTCCATTGTGATACCACACATAATAGTTTGTTAGGAAACCATATTTGGTTATATGATAGATAACTGCTTCACCACTCTACCAAGGTCTTTCAACACAATTAAAACATGGGCAGTGTATGCGACCACTATCTGAAGCCTTGTTAAATGCAAAATCTAGAAATCTATTCAAATTATTATGAAAATCGGTTGAAATCCGATCAGTTTCGTACATCCTACTTCTGTCCATTCTGTAAAAAAATTGTAGTAAGTCATTTCCCTGAAATTCAATTATATTGAAGTTTAATCAAAAAAATATTTATGTAAATGAAAATTGTTTACTTTATATAAAAGCATAACTGACACATTACTCTAAATGAGAATCATATTAATAAATAAAACAAAATACAGTGTATATTTGAAAATAAGAAACATAATTTCTAATGCCTATATTCAAGGATTTCCTAGTAAGATATTGGAAGTGAATCAAGGAATACATAATACTTAAGGATCTTGTTGGGAGTACATGATTTTTATACTTTAACTTCTTCAGGGAGATCCAGATGAGGAGTAGGATGAGGATCAGGGGAGTGAAAGGACTGTCCAAGCAGGGTACGGGGTGTACAGTGGGGTGTGGGGTGTCTAGGGGGTCATGGGGCCATCTGGGGGGTCGGAGGTGTCTAGGGGGTGGGGGCTATCCAGGGGGTCGGGGTGTCTAGGTGGGTGGGCTGTCTGCGGGGGTGGTCAGGCTGTCCAAGGGGGTAGGGGGAGTCCAGGGTGTGGGTGGGTTGTCCAAGGAGGTGAGTGGGGTGTCCAGGGGGTGGGTAGGGCTGTCCGGGGGGGGGGGGGGGTACGAGGTGTCCATGGGGTGGGAGGGATACCCATGGGGGTGTTAGGGCTGTCCAGGGGGTCTGAGGTCTCCAGGGGGTGGGCGGGCTATCCAAGGGGGTGGGCGGGCTGTCCACGGGGGGTGGTCGGGCTGTCCACGGGGGTGGCAGCACTGTTCAGTGGGGTCGGGGGTTTCAAGGGGGTGGGGGGGGGGGGCTTTCAAGGGGTGGGGGCGTCCGAGGGGATGGGGGTGTCCGGGGGTGGTGGGCGGGTGTCCGGGGTTGGGGTTGGTGGGCTCTCAACAAGGGTGGGGGGTTGTCCCGGGGGTACGGGATGTCCAAGGGGAATTTTCAAACCTTTAAAAAATGAGTTCTTTTGAAATAGCATAGATTCTTCTACTGGTATATCAGCATTAACCAAACATAATTTCCTTCTACCACAGAACACTATGATAAATCTAGTTAAATCAGGGAATTCAATCTTAATTATTGAATTCTTTTTAATTTTTTAAGTATCGTGATATTAAAACATTATACTTAATTCGTATTAATTTAAATCCATATAAGTATTGTTACCTATGCGTCTATCACAAACTCAAATCCTTAGAATATTTTTGGGGATCAATGACAACCTATAAACAGGTTTTATCATCATCATTGTATGAATGAATAGGATTCCTAACTGATATCATCACGAGCTATAAAAAATGTTTTAACCATATTTTATTGATTTTCTTGGTTATGATCTCTCAAATAAAAGTATTCCCTAGTAAACATTCTATAAAACGTTCCCTATATTATAAGTTACTTGATCTTCATTTACTAGGGAGGATAACTCATCCCAAGGCACACACTCAACCCACTATTGAAGATTAGTTGCAGATGTTGCCAAAAAGTACATTTACCAGGCACCAAAATGAATATAGAGGAGAATGAAACAACTTGAAATTATGTTAAAATAGATTTACACTAGATGTATGTGTGATGATCTCTCAAGTCACAGTCACACACTTCATTGGAAATAGTAATATTATCAAAAAAAATAAATTAGTTATTGGTGTTAAATTACATGGTCCTTTTGTAATGTAATCCCCCCTATACAAGAAAAACTATGTATTATCTATAAATTTAGGCCATTATAAATTATAAATAACCCATGTATGTCATTTTACATCTCACATATAAAAAAATTCTACCAAAAAAATATAATTCATTTCAATAGTTTAACAACATGATAGGTGCCACACGGAAAAATGTGTTCTAGCTCTATATTTCACTATCATAGTTTCACACCAATTAGTACATTCTATTGGATCATCATCCCTATGAGTCCAAGTATATAATATCCCATACAAGTAATTTTTGATAGTGTTTGATTAACTCTTATGAGTATTAATCTAGCTAATTACTTCTTGATTCATCGATCAATGATTAATAATAAGGTTCATGTAACCTTCTATGTTTTCAACCATTCCCTTGGAATGTATAACTCACAAAATCAATGAATTCCCTGAAGCTAAAACGCTTATGTAGTTTCAATTTATAAAATCAGGACCCATAAATCATTGGTGTCATTTTAGAAAAAACAACTCCCACATGGTATGAATGGTATCATAATGACACCTATATGTTGAAAATATTCATATAGAATTATAAATAATTTTATGTTATAAGGATGATAAATCTACCTATAGAAGAATCTAATCATACCTTAAATGAAGTTCAAAACAATTAACGACACGTTATGGTTTTATTTAATACATTACTCAAAATCAACATTTACTTATACACAACTCAAAGAAATTTGTTTAAAACATCGATTTCCAAATATTAGTCATTGATTAACTACCAAATATTGTGAATCTTAAAATTTTCTAAAACACTAAAATAGGAAAAAATGACGCGATCTTTCGAGATATTGAAATAAATGTGGAAATCGGAGGAAAAGAGCTTTTATTTGGGAAGTGGTTTAAATAATCTAACCTGGATGACGGAGTTGCAGCCGATCGGATGAAAGAAATCGGGTTAGGGTTCACTAGGCACCGCGGCTTCTGCAAATTGGGGAATGCTGTTTAGTGCGGGGGGGGGGGGCTCTGGAATTGGATGTATTTGAGGAGAACATTCCCAATGGTTTATAAAAACCATTGGGAAACATGAATTGTCCCAACAGTTTCTAAAAACCATTGGGAAAAGATAAAAACATAGGCTTTCCAAACGGTTTCTTCAAACCGTTGGGAAGGCCATCACAAAACCATTGTTTACCAATGGTTTGATAAAATCATTGGTAAAAAACTCTTATACCAATGGTTATGGAGAACCGTTGGTATATAAGTGTTGGGAAAAACCTGCTTTCCAGTAGTGTATGGATTACCGTCTCCACGACATGATGACATTAATTTCCACGTTCTCCATTCAACGATGATTATAAAAAAATATTTTATTAATAAGTATGTAATATATGAAATAATAATGCTACTGGATATATATATGTGTTTGTACTTACATATATCTTATTCACAAACTTTTTTTCAATACGTGTATGTATAGAATACCGTCTCCTTAAACGGTGCCTTACATTTTATATATCTATCTACAATAAATATTAATATTCTAACTATATATTTTATATAAATCATGGTTTATATTCTGAAGGTATTTAAATCATAATATAACTGATACGATCAAGAATAACAAGTTAAAACACGTACGATAAAGAAAGCAATTATTGCCCAAAATATTTATTCAACATGGGAATCCATATTAAACGGGTAGTATAAAGTCATAAATGAATCATCAATTATATAATAAATATGAATATGGTGCTAGTATAATTTAATAATATACTATGGTCATTATACAGGTGGTTAAACATACCCTCGACCAAAGGAAAGTGCAAGGTAAGTGTAAATTCTACAATCTCTTCACTATCTGATGTTATTTTTATGCAAGTATCTACTGAGACATGTTTATTATCCTTTTCCATGTTTCATAACAGTGTTTTCGAATGGATTATTTTTAAATTACATTTATACTAAAAATAGTTTTAAATAATTTATATTTTTATTCTTATAATCCTTTAACATTATTGATCATGTTCTCAAAATGGGGTTAAGGATTTATTTATATGGACATGAATGTTTTAAAATTATAATTACAGTCAAAATTTTTGAAGTGTTATGGGTCAATTTGATTCAAAACTATCCTTTAAATGAATTCATTTATAAATTAAGTGGATTTAAATAATTTCATGAAAAGGAATATTTCACTCAATGATTTTTTACAAATCATTTTCAACTATGTAAACATCTTTTAAGAGATATTATTCTTTATCGAGGTTGATTTATTATGATAAAAATATTCTATATTATATTGAAGGTTTTGTGATATGTTTGACTGTGGATGTGTTATTTTTACAGCATCCATGGTTTATGGATAAATTATTGACATTTTGTACACTAGTTTCAAACGAATGTTTATGTTATTTTTAAACCTTTTCATATTATGAATACAATGGACTTAGTAAGTGACAGGTGGAGCCTTATATAGCTCCTTGATGCATCGGTGGTCTAATAAGATAAACTAGTGTCTTGGCACAAGGAATTGACAAAATATTATATTTAGTCTTTGCACAAGGCCTTGACTGGGTGGTTATGATGTTTGGAATTATGCATTCCATCATTATTAATGTGGTTATTGATATTTCTTGTGATTATTCAACTAGTAGAATATCAATGTGAATAATTAAACGGAATTATTTGATTTTATCTTTTCCATATTATGTTTATCATTATGTTTAAAAGGATTTTGTTTATTCTTATATATTTCCTTAAATTTTTATGCTAATTTATGATTGTTTCTGCTATATTGTTATCCTTACGAAGCATCTATGCTCACTCCTTTATATGTTTTATTTTTTCCTGGATGTGAAGAAGTATTTTATGGTTGACCTATAAGGATTGGCTAAGGGATATGAATGTGTTCAAAAGAGGACAATGTTGTTGTTGTTTATCATTTTATAATGTAATGCAATGTTCATGTATGTAATCTATTTTCCAAGACTGCTAAATTTATCGGTCCTTCGGGACATGATTCCTTTTAATCATGCCAATGTATTAAAATAATGCACCGACACTGGGAAACTATGGTTGGGTCATTACAATTGTAAATGTAAAAATGTGGTTAATTTATTCTATTTCTCATTTTAAATGTATAGTTTTTATTTTTAATTAAAAATATAAAATGTAGAGAAAACCCATTAGTATATAAAAATGAATTTTGGATTAAGAATATTTTTATTAAAAAATTATTAATTAATGGAGTTGAATATATCTTATTATTATTAAATAAAAAAATCTTAGTTAAAATATATTTCCTATTTCAAAAAAATACATTTCAAAATAATGTGAATTTGGAAAAGTTCATTTTTCCGAGAGTACATAAATTCATTATATATGGATTTTATTAGCTATAGAAATTGGCATTAACAGTGCTAGAAAAGTGATGATAAATTCCTCTTTTATCAGCACAAAAATAAAGCACCGATAAAAGGGGTGTTTTATCTGTGCTAAAAAAAGCATTGATAAAATGGTCCTTTATTAGAACTTTTTTAGCTGTGATAAATGTCAAAAAAATTAAAAAAAATCAAAATGTTCTAAGATATTTTTACTTCTCTTGAGCCCCAGGTTAATAGCATAGGAGGACCCCCTCCCACTCCCTCACATGCTACACATGGGAGGGCATCCTGCACTTGCCCATGTGCCCCTCCCTGCATCCACCCAAACTCAAACCCGAGACCTCCCCCCATGCATGCCTACACCTTTACCAATAAGCTATTTACGTTTTTTTCTCTATTTAATGATATATATATAGTTCTATTTATTCATATATTAATATATATTCATATTAATATAAATATATTTAGTTATCTTAATACATATTTTTTTATTCATATTCTAAGAAGCTGGATCATCTTTGAGGTATGGAACCTCTTTTTTCTGGTTGTTTTTTAGAAAAAGGGGTGTTTCTGAATGATTAAGGAGTAGATTCCAGATACTATTGAGTACACGCCATGTACCCAGTTGACATGGCTGACCATGTACTGGTCATGTAACGGCCAAGTACATGGTCGTGTGGGTTGACCTAGAGACCGCCTAAAGTGGGAGCAGGTTAAGGAAAGTACAAGCCATGTACCCTTGATGAACATGCAATGTTCTTTCTTTTTATTTCATTAAACAAACCGGGGTCATGTCTCAATCAGAAAAATGCATTCTCATCCATTTGCCTCGTCCAGGAGCCACCATACAATGTGATTCTTCTCCAAGCCCCCAACCCACCATCCATTTTCTAAATTGACCACTGTTGATTGCGTTGGAATCTCCACAATAAAATCATACTTCTTCTAGAGCCTCATTTCTTGATTACTCTTCTTTCGTGAGATATCCTCTATTGAATGATTTTAGCATTTTTATAGATCTACGACATTCTAGGGATATCAAGGTCTGAGTTTCATGTATATCTTTCATATAATTCCTAGGTTGGTGGTTTATACCTTTCCATCGTTAGTCTTTGAAATTTATGTGAAACATTTCTCCACACCCCATATTGGGGGTATTGCATGTTTACGGATTCGAAACCTATTTTTTGTGCTTTTTTTCTTGGTTTAGGACTCTGGTTTGTAAATAGGGTTATTTTTCCATGCTATGGAGGTGTTTTCCAATGTTTTATTTCATATTGACTATGTGGTGTAGTTTTTCCTTTTAGGATACTTTTTTTCCTTGCCTAGTGTTGTTAGGATGGAGTGTTTTATCTGATGTTGTGATATTCTTTGTATCTATTTAGCCAAGTAATACTTTTAGGTTTACTTTGGTTTCTAAATGTCATGTGTCCATGATTGCTTTATATAGGGACGTGGGAACCTCATGTAGTGAAACCACATGAGGAATTAATGTTGAGGGCTTTCATAGATTATTTGTTATATTTATAACACTACGAGACCATAGGGGTGATTGACGTTTACTGCTCCCTCACAGTGTATATAGATACCATTATGATACCACAGAGAGAATCGACATTGAGTGCCTTATCTAAATATCTCTCTTTTTTCATTAAAAGACTATAGGGGGAATTGAAAGTGAGTGCTTCTTTATAGAGTCTTTTTTTCATGAGAACAAATGAGTTATACCGTGTGAGCTACCCAGGAGAATGTTATATCTTGGTATAGTTAAACTAGAGGTGTTAGGCTATAAGAATGTGACCAGAGGTTTACTTGATATTTTTTGGTTGAACCAGAGGGCATAAGCTATGAGAACATCCTAGAGGGTTTGTTGTTTTCATTTTGTTAAAGAATTGATGAATTAAAATGAATGTAATTGAAACAATTGGACTGTTTACTTTTGAGTACTTCCTTGTTTATTGAATCATTTTTCAAATTACCTGCAATATATATTCATTGACTATTAGGCATAGAACTTTAGGTGGTTTCCTATTGGGATTATCCTAACAACCTATTTGGGTCTTGCTTTTGGGCCCAAACAGATTATATTTCAGCTGGTATAGGTAAGGGAATTTTTATGGTTTTTCAATTTTAAAGTTGATTTGATTTCACTGTTGGGTGATTCACAAGTTTTTTGCTATTATTTTTTATATTATTGAGGTTCTATTTCTATTGTATCCCGATGATATGAGGGTATTCCATCTCATCCATCATATAAGCATTTGCTAGAGATCACATTTCATGTATTCTTACCAATCCATTCAGGTTGCATTACTGATTGCATGTTATTGTGATCGATATAGTGCTAGAAATGCATGCTATTTTGGTAGATTCCTTGATAAAATACATGATATTTTATAGGGTATTGGATTGGGTAAGGTTTCATTTGAATGAATGTCAAACCTTGTTTATTTAGGTGTTATGGCACCTAATGGACTAGATTTTGGTGGATAATTTCTCGTTTCTTTTTGGATATGATATTTAAAATATTCCAAGATCTAAATCATGGGGAGTATGGGCCGTAACGGATCAGAATTTGGCAGTTTAATGTGCATTTCAATGTTTTTTGGGTTTTCGAGTAGTTTCTGAGGCCTACATTTTGAAAAAACCTAGAATACACATCGTGTAATGATAAATACATGCCATGTATCCTTTTGTTCAGGAAGGAAATATTTTTATTATTTACACTCCTTGTACTGTATGTACACACCATGTAGTCTCTAACAGTGTCACTGGCTGTGTGGGCAGAAACATAGGGTTTGGAAATCCTTTGTGGACACACCGTGTACCGGATGTACACACTATGTGTATATACAATGTGTCCAGGCATGTGACCAACGACACATGTGGATTGTGGGTTGTTATTAAATGTTGTGTATTGAAAAAACTTACCATGTAGAGTCAACCATGTAATGGGAAGTGTGAATAGTAACAGTGGTCGGTGAAATCCATTTGTACACGTAGTGTTGCGAACGAACACGTCACATAGTCTTGCTCTAGGAGAATAATGAGGGTTAGTTGTTTAGAAGAACTCAGGCATGGGAAGAGGATTCAAGTACACACTCTGTGTTTGGACTACAAAACATGTGGTTGGGGTGTTACATGACCTGGGATGGAAAAATTACATGTCCATATGACATTTTAGGGGAATATGTTATATATGAGTTGTACACACAGTGTACCCACCTTTTAGAAATATTGAATGATTTCAATATCCTTTTAAATTTTTGTACTTCTACGTTTCATCCCCTGATAATCTAGATCTAAGGTGTGTATTTGAACTAGTTGAGTCATGATTCGAAGACTCCCTCTGGTTGTATTCCCCCCACAGGGAAATTAATTGACAACAGCATGGTAGATCATGAATTTATAGCATATCCTCCCATCATACTAGTCTTGGCACCAACCTTCATTACGGACACAGGTGCTGATGCACAATTCTGAGAGGGATTTATGAGTTTCATGTAGACCTTCTGGGGAGTATCGTCTCTTGCCCCATCTATGGAAGAAATTATTCTAGTCTTTTAGGAGCAGCATCTTCCTACTTTATCATGGGACGAAGGACCTCAGGCTACAAATTCATGGTTAGATGTCATGTTGTCGATCTTTGACCATCTAGAGATGCCTCCATAGAGGAGGGTGAAGCTCACTACCTACATGTTTCTAGATTTCAACAATAGATGGTGGGATGTGATCTCACATGCAGGACACTAGTAGGTTATGGTGTGGGAGGAGTTCATGCATGACTTATACGATTACTAATACCTTGAGACCATGATGGACGATCAAGCCTGAGATTTTATGAGTCTGGAGCAGGGTACTCTCTCAATCATTATGTATTCTTATCACTTCACAAAGATAAAATTTTGCACACCTATTCTAGGGGATGATGAGCCCTTCCAAGTAGGGAATCTTGAGGGTGGATTATATATTACATCAGATCCCAGGTTAACATATTCAGGTTGACGACCATATCATCCATAGTCAACTAGGTTTTGATCACAGAGCGCAACCTAATGGATTCTGGAGATGGGGGCCTGGGCAGTTTGAAATCTAGAGATAGTGCTTCTACCACTAATATTAGGAAGTTCTGTAGTGGAGTCTACACCTGGGGATTAGAGTAGGATAGATACACCTTTAGGTGTCCAGGTGGTATGCTACCTGTGTGGGAATAGAGGGCATACGAGTCTACATTTATCAAAAGACCCAGTCGAGTGCTAATCTTGAGGCATAATGGGCCATATTTAGGAGTTCTATCATTTTGTCTCGCCAGCATCTAGTGATAGGGGCGTTTCTATTGTTCTGTGTTTAAGAGTGTCACCATTGTCCATTACGCCTTATAAGATAGCTCCAACAGAGTTACAGGAGCTCAAGAAGCAGTTAGTTGATTTACAGGCTACGGGTATCAACTCCCCCAGTAATTCTCCATGGGGTTCACCTGTCCTATTTACAAAGAAGGTGATTCCCTCCAAATTTGTGTATATTTTTATAATTTTAACCAGTTGATGGTCAATAACTGATATCCCTTGCCGAGGGTTGATTATATCGTTGATAGTCTTCGAGGTGCGTGGGTGTTCTCAATGATTGACTTGAGATCTGGTTATCACAAGTTGCACATTAGGACATATGATATACCACATACAGCCTTTCAGAGCATGTTTGATCTATAAGATTACATGGATATGCCGTTCGATCTAATGAATGCGCCTGCAGTTTTCATGGAACAAATGAACCAAGTGTTCTATCCATACATGGATTCTTTTGTTGTGGTTTTTTTGGATGATATCTTGGTGTACTCTCACATTCTACATGAACATGATACAAATCTTGAGATCATTTTTAGTGCACTAAGAGAGCCCCAGTTATATGCTAAGATCTCAAAATTCCACTTTTGGATAGACCAAATTCTCTTCTTGGGTCATGTTATCTCAGAGACCGGAGTGTCAGTAGACCCAGATAAAGTGAGAACAGAAATATACTAGAAGAATTTGAAGAACATAATTAAAGTATGATGTTTTATAAGGATTTATAGATACTACAGATGTTTCATTCAAGACTTTTAATGCTTTGTAGTGCCATTGAAAATCCTGAATAAGAATGGTGCGAAGTTTTTGTGGACAGATTCTTGTGAGTCAGCCTTGTAGGAGCTAAAAGGAAGTTGACTTATGTTCTGAGGCTAGTTTTTCCAGAGCCAAGAAAGATCTATACTATTTACTGTGATGCGTTATTTATCATGATTGGAGTAGTGGGGATACAGGGGGAAGGATTCATTGCGTACGAGTCTCGGCAGTTGAGGCCACATGAGAGGAATTACTCGACACACGATCTTTAGTTGGCTATAGTTGTTCATGCTCTATGGTGTTGGAGACATCATCTTCTGGGAAATAATATTTTGTTTTTCATTGATAAAAAAATTCTCAAGTATATCTTCACTCAGCATGATCTGAATTTGAGGTAGTGAAGATGGTTTGAGTACCTTCAGTATTTTTATTTTGATCATACCTATACGCCTGGTAAAGCCAACATACTAGCAGATGCATTGATCAGGATGTCTTAGATACAAGTAATTTCAGAGGCCATTAGTGAGTGGAAGATTATAGATCTATTCTATGAGATGCATTTGGAGGTGAACGATAGGTAGGGGTAGAGATTTATTTCTTCTATAGTTGTTACCTCTACTTTTCTTGATTGATTACAAATGAGGCATATATCAGACTCTGAATACCTGGTCTTGCGAGAGAGTGTGTCAGGAGAAGAACCTTCTCCTAGGTGGACCGTAGGCAAGGATGAGATCTTGTGTTTTTATGGGCATGTATTGGTGTCAGGACACATATGTGAGGAACTGATGTGGGACTTTTTTTCATCAGTTTAGGAAGTTCATCCTGGTGTCACCAAGAAGTATCGATATATACACCTTCAGTATTAGTGTCCTGTAATGAGGAGAGATGTTTCATGTTTTTTTATGAGTTGTTCCACCAGTCAGTAGGTGAAGGCATATCATCAGTGACCATAATGGTTATTGTAGTAGTTAACCATTCCTGAGTGGAATTGGAATGATGTCATGATGGACTCCGTGACCATTTTTTTTGAGGTCTCCTTGAGGGAATGATGTAGTTTGGGTTGCCATTCATAGACTCACGAAGGTCATTCACTTCTTTCCGATCAAGTCAAATTTCAGTGTAGAGGTGTTGGAAAGGTTTTAAATTTGAATGATTTTACATCAACATGGGTTTCCACACTCCATTATTTCAGACAGGGAAAAATGTTTTACCTCCATGATCTAACTGGGACTCTAGAAGGATTTGGGTACACAGGTACTTCAGAGTACATCTTACCATCCCGAGATAGATGGCTAGTCCGAGCATGCAAATCAGGTGCTGGAGGATGTGCTAAGATCATGAGTCCCCAATTTTTGTGGTTTCTTGGAGAATCCTATACAACATGAGAATTTTTTTTATAATAATAGTTTTCATGAAACTATTCAGATGGAACCTTATGAGGCTTTGTATGGTAGGCCATGTCTATCGCCCCTATGTTGGATAGAAGTAGGATAGATATCTATGCTGGGATCTCATCATTTCTAGGAGACCCAGGAGGAGGTAGAGTTGATTCATAAGAGGATGGATATTACACAGTCATGATAGAAGTCTTATGCAGATCGACGGTGAAAACCTCTAGAGTTCGAGGTCGGAGATCAGGTTTTTCTACGTGTCCCATTGAGGTTCAGACACTGGAGGATTAAGAGAAAGGGAAATCTTTCACCGAGATATGTTGGACCATTTGAATTTTTTTGAGAGTCAGGATGATTGCTTATTGATTGAAGTTACCTTAAAGGTACCGTGCTATGCACGATATCTTCCACTTTTCTTAGCTACATCATTACTTCTCATACATGTCCCATGTCTTTAATCCCAAGGAGGATGAGCTATAAGAGGACACATCGTTCAAGGATCATCCTATCTAGATTGTTGATCGAAGTGCAAGGGTTCTCTGTGGCCAGAATATTCCTCTGGTATGGGTGATATGGCAGCATGGACGAGTACATGATGAGATACGGTAGAGGGAGACCAATGCGGGATCACAGTGGCCGGAGATGTTCGAGGATTCTTCTTCTATGCCCCAATGACTGGGAAATTCGGGGACAAATTTCTTTAAGGTGGAATTTTGTAGGGCCCCAGATCTTCGTTAAGGTATGTATCCTATTTTTCTGGTTGTTTTTTAGAAAAAGGGGAGTTTGTGGATGTTTAAGGAGTACACTATGTATACTATTGAGTACAAGTCATGTACCCGATTGTACAGGTGACCTTGTATAGGATGTGTAACGGCTAAGTACATGGCCTTGTGGGGTGACCTATAGACTACCTAATGTGGGGGCCAGTTAAGTGAAGTAAACATCATGTACCCTTGAAGAACACATCATGTAATTTGTTATTATTTCATTAAATGAAATGGGGTTGTGTCTCATTCAAAGAAATATATTCTTCTCTATTCATCTCATCCAGAAGTGACCATACAACATGAATCCTCTCTGAGCCCATGACCCACCATCCATTCTTTGAATCGACCATCGTTGATTGCGTTGGAATCACCACAGTAAGATATTTCTTCTTCTAGAGCCTCATTTCATGATTTCTCCTCTTTCATAAGAAATAATCAGTTGAACTTTTGTATAATTTTTTGGAGTTCTACGGTGTTCTGGGGTGATAAAAGGAAATAGGTTCACATATATCGATAATACAACACCGAGGTAGGTGGTTTGTGCCTTTCCATAGAGAGTATTTTTATACTATGTAAAAAAGTGCACAATACATCAGATTATGCTATTGCATGTTTAGGGATTTTAACCATTTTGATGCATGTTATTCTTGTTGGCTTGATGTAGGACAATTGTTTGTAAATAGGGTTATTCTTCCAGTCTATGGAGGTGTTTTCCCATATTTTATTTGATATTGACCAAGTGGTCTAGTTCGGCCTATTAGGCTACCTGTTTTTCATGCCTATTGTTGTTAGGATGGAGTGTTTTATCTGATGTTGTGATATACTTTGTAGTAGTTTATCCAAGAAGAAATTTTAGGTTTACTTTGAATGATGAATGTCATTTGTGCATGATTTCATTACAAAGGGCTATGGGAACCTGGAGTAGAGAGTTCATAGGGTGAATTGACGTCGAGGCCTTCCCCAGAGTGTCTGTTATATTTTTCACACTTTGAGACCATAGGGGGGATTGACATTGAGTGCTCACTTTTAGTGACTATACTTACCGTTATGAGACCATAAGGGGAATAAAAGTTGAGTGATTCCTCAGAGTGTTTGTAGTTTATCATTAAAATACTATAGGGGGAATTTAAGGAGAGTTGTTTTTTAGAGAGTCTTTGTTTCCATGAGACCAAAGGGGTTAGACCATGTGAGTTACCCAGGAGGTCATCATATATTTGTTTATTTAAACTAGAGAGGTTCGGTTGTGATAACTTACAATGGGGGTTACTTGATATTGTTTAGTTGAACCAGAGGGGATGGGTAGTGAGAACATCCCATAGGGTTACTGGTTTTTGTTTGGTTGAACAATTGATGAATGTAATTGAATTTAATTGAAAATGCAGGACTATTTACTTTTGAGTACATACTTATTTATTTCTTTATTCTTTATTACCTACCATATATATTCACTAGATGTTAGGAAATAATCTTTGGGTGGTTGCCTTCTGGGATTCATCTCACACCCTGTTTGGGTCATGCATTTGGGCTCAAATAGATTATATTGCTACATGTATAGATAACGGGAAGCACCCTTCTACATCAGGTACATGATTTTTGTGGAGATGGAGAGAATGGGACTAATCTTAGGCTTGAGATACTGATGGAGTTTTTTTCGTGGTAATTTTGTTTTGTACTGTATTCCAGCATTGTGACTTGTTTGGATGCTTTCCTAGACACATGTATCATTCATCATTTATATATATGCTCTAATTGTTTATTACTTGTAGTACTTTTTTGTTTACTTATTAAATGTTATTAAATCTTTCAATACTATATATCGGTTTATTTTTGTTGCATTACTCTACCAATGAGGGCATAGTTTCCCTACTATCACACTCAAGGCCCTTGCTTCTAGTCATCAGCCGCTGGCATTTGGGAAAATGTGCTTGAGGCCATGTGACCAACCAGGAACGAGACACCTATGGGTTGCACCCGAAACCGGTATGATACACATATTTTAATATATATATATATATATATATTTATTCAAATATTAATATATATTTATAATTATATATATATATATATTTATTCGTATATTAATATAGATTCATATTAATGTAAATATATTTAGTTATATTACTACATATATATTAATTCATATATTAGTATATTTATTTATTCACATATTAATTTATATTTATAATTATTCATATATAAATTTATATTTATATTAATTTTTTAGATATTTTTATTTATAAATTTTTATCCATATATTTACTTGTATATTTATTTATATTTATAAGAGTTTTTTAAATACATTTATAAAATATGTTTTTTATGTGTGTTTATAAATAAATAAACACATACATACAGACATATATACAACACACACACACAAATCTATATATATATATTTACAAATAAATACATATATATGGGTATTTGAAAAGCCATAGAATGTTGAGACAACCATAACTTATATTCCAGAAGTCAGTTTAAACTCCACAACAAGTAAAATAAAAAAAAGAGACATTGTTTGAGAGGTTATGTGGTATAGGCATAGAGGACATCTGGATTAGAAGTTATACCTGTTTTAATGTTAAATAATCGGGGTATCCCTACTAAAAACTCAGTTTTGAGGCCTTCTGGTCCTTTTTGGACCATGAAAAATGTGACAGAAGGTTTCTTTAGGTCACTAGCATGTAGAGGTCATCATAATCAATGATTTGTTATGATTTAGAGATCAAATGTACAGTCAGATCAAATATAATGGCCGTTTGAAGTTTGAGTTATATTTTTAACTTATTTAACATCTTATAATAATTTGTTTTTTGATTTTTAGTGTCTTAAAATTGCTATTAAATGATTATTAATTGATGATAATTTGAAAATTATTAATTAATAATATTGTTTGAAATATTTTAATTCCATTTAAACTAAATTTCATATATATTAAATTTAATATTCTATTTATACTTATTTTAAACATATTTAAAAAAATTATATTATATTAATATCAATATAAATATACTTATATAAAAATATATTATTTTTCATGACTTTTTTAAAACATAAACTTTATCAGTGCTATGAAAAAATCACAGATAACTCCCCCCCCCCAATTATAATAGCTACTAAAAAAAGTACTAATAAAGGAGTCCCCTTTAACAGCACTAAAAAAGCACTGATAGGGGGGCTTTATCAGTGTTAAAAAAAGAGCTGATAAAGGGTGACATTTAACAGTGCTTTTTTAGCACTATTAAAAGATCCATTTATCAGAGATTTTTTTAGCACTAATAAAGGGTGGAGCTGTAGAAACCAAGTTTTATGTCAGTGGGTATTGGTGATCAAAATAATATAGCAAGTATAAATCCCTTCCATGCTCAGATAAATTCATTTTATAATGAATAACTTAAGATCCATATTCTATTTTTCCCACATTGTTATTTTATTTTGTAGTATGGTTACTTCAATTTATTCAAGAATATTTAACTAATTTTTTTAAGATTCATATATAATATTTACAATATATAAATTTTTTTTGTTTAAATTTATTTCATATGAGGAAGACTATTAATATAATATTTATCTATGGATAATATATATTTAAATCTCATCTCATTACATTATCCCCCTTATATAAAATTTCAACCTCACAATTTTAATTATTACTAACTAATGAAGTGAGATAAGGGTGTTTATATGATAATTAATGATTTCATATTTTTAATAATGTATGAATCACATCTATTTAGTTATAATACTATGTTTCTTCATAACCATTTAAGCTAAATACCAAAAATGGTTTCGTGTTATATACTAATATAGTTTTCATTTAGTTGATAGTTTGGTTATGCAGTTATATATTATCATACGTTGGTTTAATGTATGAAATTTTATTCCATAACTTTATAATAGTTACAAAAAAACATATCTCTCACCTACTTTGGTTCCTTAACACAGTGATTCTAATGTAATGGTGTGGTTGAATATTGAGGTCTATGAAGACTGCTCCTCCTCTGGATAAGGCTCAATGAGATATACAATTATACCCCTTT
This sequence comes from Viscum album, assembly GCA_963277665.1. Lineage (NCBI taxonomy): Eukaryota > Viridiplantae > Streptophyta > Magnoliopsida > Santalales > Viscaceae > Viscum > Viscum album. The sequence continues at coordinate 1,509,551,656 of OY728153.1, read as the reverse complement.
TAACCCTTTATGGAGTATCCATCTCCATTAAATTATAATTCTCCCTCTCTATATTATACCTCAAATTTACTTATACCTTCAAAAAATAACCATCCATCTCTTCACTAATATACTTCACTATTCTTTTTGTTTCTCGCACCATAAAACACTCTAACTGAAAGGTTTTTCATGGAATAATGAATTATGATATATGTTCTATGTGGAATTTCATGTGTAAAAATAGGTCCTTCTAGGAACTAAATAATTTTATGTACATGCCTCATGACCACATTGGTTCTAGTGCATTAAACATAGTTTTCAAAAAAAATTCTTCAGGAGCACTAGTTGGCCTCCTAACGTTTTATTTGACCACCAAGTCCTTTGGAACATTCTATAGTGGTAGTGGATTGTATTCTACATCCACCTTTGGAATGGTTAATTCATTTCTATAGGAATATATAATCTTACATGTGATGGTGGATCATTGATGTATTGAAAAAAATATGGCCTATTTTTTCTTATTTTTGTTGTTGTGATATTAAGATATCTCTATGGTGACATTGGGTTATTTTATCAACCACCACCCCTTTTTCCAATGAGTAGGATGTTGTGGGTAATGTAACCATAATCCATGAATAAGGAATCTATATTGAAATATTTATCCCCTAAATCAAATCCATCTAAAGAACCCAAAATGAGATTTATATATTCAAAAATGTATATTTTGAAACAAAATATTCATGAAACTAGAGATTTTATTTGATAAAAAAACATCATGGATGTACACTTATTAAAAAAACTATGAAATATAGGGTTTATTGAATAAATATCCCATATACAAAATTAAAAAGTGGTGGATTTAGTTATCATAACCAACCTCATCATAATTCATTGAATATTCGGCACCATGTCCCATTTATTGTGGTGGTTATTTAGGCTAATCATTCTCATCTTACTTATATTTATGAAACATAATTGTGTATTTCTCATGCCTTCCACACTTAAGGAATTAAACCATTAATATTGTTATTGGAATATAATTCTCCACTCACATCATGCTGAGAGATATATTTATTTTCTTATGACTGATTGTTGCTCGATTACCTTATATTACATAAGTAAATAATTTTCCAGTCATGTTAATGAAATTCCTTTTGTGATTCTTTAAACATTTTTGACATATAGTCAATTGAAAATTATTTCTTTCACCCTCTTTATCAATTTATCATTCATAATAATACATCTTTATATTCATTGGTGTGAGAAGTACATCAAACATGCTCACATTTTTAATCATATTTCATGGTAGATAGTTTCGAATAAACACAATATTTCTCATTCTTTATCCCATTATGATAGGGTTTTCATTGATGGAATATATTCATTTCCCTTCACACCCATGGTTTCATCCTATTATAAAAAGTATGAAAACTATCATGATTGACATGAGAGAAAAACATTTACAATAGTGGTATATTATCATAATCATTAAAGTAATATCATTCTTAAAATTTCATGTTATTTGACATTATGATGTTTACTTATAATTCCATCAATTTAACCTATATAAATCCTATATTAACTTAGGATTCCTCAATTTGGGATATTTTGATTGTCAATACAATCCCTCAAGGTAACTATGAATTAAATCCTTAATAGGGGTTCATAAACAACAAATGATTAGCAAAGAATATCCTTATGGAGTGTCAAACCTAGTGTGTAGTTATACCTCTTTTTCATGCACCAGTTGATAATTGAGTTAATACCCAATCCACAAAGTTTGATTATGCCTAGGTATATCAGTTATAGATCATGAATTCATTGGTAGTATCAAGACTAAGAAGTATAACTCAAGGAAACCATCAATACAATAAGTTTACAAAATTTGAGGATATCATAAAATAATTAGACTCAACACTAGAGTTTTTAAAAGGATCTATAACCCTAATACATGACATAACAATAATAATCATACCATAAAATACTTAGGTTCAATTATGTAGTTTTTACCACATTCTATAACCCTAATACTAAATGTAACTCCAATAATATCCATAAATAATAAAACCAATATAAAAAACGTAACCATTCACTGATTCCAAATATTGAGACCCATTCAATACATAGCATTAACATTAAAATAATCTCATGAATTTAAGAATACATATAAAAAATACTCTCATAATTGATTGACTGAAAGGTTATGTATCTTAGAGATTATCTATATAAAAATATTATTTTTATATACTTGAAAGGATTTATACATAATCATGAAAATATAGATCATTTCAAAACATCTCATATGATATTATAGTCTTCTTAACCTAGGGATTGGAAACATATGAAAGGGGTGAACACACATTACCAATAAAAAAATAATATTGTAAATTTTTTTTATCATAAGCATGAAGTAGAATACGAGGATGAAAAATTGTTAATAAAAGATCATAAGACTGTGTTTGATAATCATAAAACATGTTGGGGAAACCTAATATCATAAAATTATTTTTAATAAATAATAAAATATATAAAATGTCTCTAATAGATATCATTAATCATAAAACATTTCAGAAATATATAAAAGTTCTCTATACTTTAAAAATAATAAACAGTTAAGAAAACATTGAAATTACTTCAAATAAATTACCTAATTTATAGTTTAAATAAATTAATAAACTACTTGGGATTGTTTCCCAATGATAATAATAATTTTTTCTGAATTATGCATTATACCCAGTCATAAGTAAACGAACTCATTATATCCACACCTGGAAATGTGAGAAAACAAATTATTTTAATTAATATGTGAACAAACAAATTATATCCATACTGGAATACCTCTTGCGATATAAACATATACTAAGGAATTTTAGTGTAATATAGGACCACACCCATCATCATCAATAAAATTGTGTTCCATGTTAAATCAATCATCATCATAACATAAATTACAGATGGAAAAAAGTGTGTTTCTAAAACATATCTCATATCACAAACCTAAGAAATCACAGGATCAACAATATCATTTCCTAAGAGGAATAATAATATAATAACATATATATTACTATAAAAAACTACTTCATGGGTGAAAATAATTTGATGAAAGATAAATGTAAAAATAAAAAAGTCTCAAAAATGTTTTTATACATTTTTGTAGTAGATAGTGTTTTTTTATTTTAAAAATACATTTTTGATAATGGAAATTGAAGATGTTATAAATACTATATTATATTTCGTTACAAATAAAATATTCAAAAACGGTTCTATGATTTATAAAAATTATATGTGAAAATATTATGGAAAATTTACTTCTAATAGAATCATTATTAATGAAGGCTTGAAAATACATATTGTTTTCAAAAGGGGGTGATAAAATACTTTTAAAACCATTACTTTTAGAAAATAGAATTTTATAATGGAAAATTTAAAAATAAATAATTCTTTGAAAAACACGATGTAAAAATATATTGAAAAATTTTACTTTTAAAATTAATATATAATAATGGAATCTTGGAAAAATAACAAAAGTTTAAGAAAAGAAAATGTTGAGAGGATGATAAAACCTTTTATCTTAATAGGATATAAAAACATTTTGAAAATTTTGAAATATGTATGTTGAAACCCCACATCATTAGAAAGATTATCTTACCTTTAATTTGAAATTAATAAAAGGGAATAAATAAATCCTTTTAGATAAAAACAATTTATGTTTCAAAAAGGGAACTGTGAACATTGGTGGTAAGTAAAAACATGGACATGGATGAAAAATCTATTAAAATCAATGGGAATTATTCTTAGAAAAATTGATTTTAATGAAACAATATAATCATCAAGGAGGTAGACTTTGGTGTGGATCTAGATTTTCCTTAAAATGAATGGGAAAATGAAACATGACATATTTTTCAGTTATAATAGTTCATCTTGAAATATTATAGTTAAAGAAGTAGTATAATGACCCTAAGAAATTATTTGAGTCATAAAAACCACATGTATAATTTATAAATTTTTTATAAAAACCCTAGGAGTGGTACGAATTGAAAAAGAAAAGTTTTTATACTGAAATATATTAAAATATTTATAAAAATATAGGGAAATAATTACATCACTAAATTATAAATAGGGTGTATAGCTTAATCATGTCACAACGTATTCAAATTTGAGATAAGAAACCCTTACCATGTTTCCCTACTCAGTTGGATGCAGTCTAACCTCCAGTAAAAAAAATAAAAATATTAATATACTATTTCAGAATAATATTCATAACTAAAACTATAATAATTTTCATTTATAATCATCTTAAATATAAATATTAGGAGGGTTTTTTCCTACATTCCCATATGAGGGTTTAATAGTAGCATCTTTTTAAAGATGATTTAAACGAGTGGTGTCAATATGTGATCATATTCCAAATTTATTCATTAATTATTCATTAATTTTAAATAAATTTTTGAATTAAAATGATATATATGTATATATTTCTGTTCATTAATACTTGAGTTTTTACCCTAGAATGTGAAATTTATAACATATATTTTTAGTGATTTTCAATAATAAAGGGTGTTTTCTTAATAAATGAGTTAAATATTGATGTATTCTTATAGTAAAAATATTAATTAAATATTACATATTTATATATTATTATATCAAATATTATATTATTATCATCATTCATTATATAATTTCACAGTTTCATTCAAGTATGTGGTCAAACTGAGCCACTCATTACCATACCATGATTGTTGATGATTATGTAGTGATTTAGTGATAATATGATTATGAAATTAGAATAATGATATCATATAGGTTTTATAATTTTGATATATAACAATTATAATAGAATAATAAGTAGAATTAATGGATATGAAAATATGACGTAAATTTAATTGTTGATTTTTCCTCTTACTATGTTTGAATTAATCAAATTAATTTATGAAAATAACGTTTTCATCAAATCTTTAATAGTATTAAAATATTTTATAATAGAACATTTTTTATATTATAAAATTAATATTTATCCTTTAAATACATTCTCACGACTAAAATAAATTAATGTGGCCCTTTCATTTCATGCATTAAAAATACTTAACATTTACAGAATAATTAAATCAATATACAAATAGATGATGAAATAAAATAATAGTCTAGTGTCATTAGAAACATGAAAACATGAAAACCAATACATAAGTGAGAAACATTATCCCCCACTAGTTTCTTCCTGAATGACACCCTTCTTAGACACATTAAATATAATACATATCTTCATAACCTGGGGAAGGAAACATAAAAATTTGTGATCTCAGATACTCAGTAAGGTTAAAAAAAAGAAGACATGTAAGAATAAACCCGAGCATAGCGGTATGATAATGTGATCTTAAAAATAGAAGATCATATCTTGTATATCAATGATCATAAATAGGAATCACAAAAAAATGATTATTAGTTCATAAGACATGAATCATAAGGAAATAAATTACAAAATACTTGAAACTATAACATAGGATTAAAACATGGAATTGTGGTAGACACATTATTAAATAATATGATTTTCATATTAATTAAGGAATTTCTTCCAATACCATTTTAGTAGTATGGATTCACTCCATATACCATCGCGGTAGTCATTGTTCACTCCCATATCAATATTTATAACGTGAGTTCACGCCTCATAGCATATTGGTAGTCATGATTCATTCCCATGGCTATATTAGTAGTTTAGGTTCACTCCCAAGACAATATCAGTTTATCTCATGAGATATAAAACTTTACTAATTGCATTGGAGGGAGATTTAGGTCCCACCAATCTCATAATTAATTCATACATACATTTTCCATAAGACCGTGAAATATAATATCATAATACATGGATGGTAATGGGTTTCACACACATGTAAACATATCATAACCTATATAAAATAATAAAAATTTCATTATCCTTTCATCAAAAGAATAACCTTTGAAAAGAAGCAGGATTCAAAATCATATAACTCGTGATGTAGAAATGGGTTTCATAAACCTCATTCCATTAAAGAATAATCCATTAAGAAAAATAATATGAATGGAAAAATTTTATAATTCTCCCTAGAAGGTATGATTAACACTAACAAATTTCATTTTAGATGAGAAATATTTTTGAAATGACTTCTAAAAACATTTCTTGAGGAAAATATCCTTTCTTCCTTGAAACATTCATTTAAAAACAGAAAACATTTTTGAAATAATTTTTAATTAAAAATAGATTTTAAAACATATAAAATAATATTATAAATCAATAAAAAAGCTATAAAATAATTTTTCTTGAAATTTATCTTCATATATCATTTGAAAAAACTTTTAAAAACATGATTTTAGAAACAAAACAGATTTCTGATAGAAGGGAAAAACATGTTAAATTTTTTATTAAAAACATTTTCTTAATTAAGTTAAGTAAAAAATAGTGTAAAATGGTACTAATACATGGATATATCTTGAGTAAATAGATTAAAATGAAAATCAGGAGAGTTCTTAATATATGTATCACAAGAATTTATCAATGAAAGCATAATCGTTTACAATCTTGAAGAGAGATGAGTTTGTTTCAATAAAATATTAAAAATAGGTAACATGGAATCATACTCTCCATGTAATAAATTGAAATTACATGAAGCATAAAATAACATTATAAGAAGGTCATTCATGATATAAAACGTCAAATGGAAGTATATACACCTCAAAAAATAATTTATGTGCAAAAAAAACATGTGTCTCAAAGAAGGAAAATTGAGACAAAATTGCCTTACCGATTTAGTAAATTTTGAAACAATAATCCTATGGAAGAAATATCATAGAATATATATGTAAATACCCAAAAATTTAATAATAATAATCTTATAATTCATTCTGGTTTAATATATATACCACAAAAAATAAATGAGTGGTGTATAAGGCATGTATCTCATGGAAATAAAAAAGTGAGATGAGATTTCTTGTACCTAGTGTCTTGACTCTCTTCTTACTCATACAAGAATCCAGTATAATAAATATACGTTTTTTATACATATTATACAGAATAATAGTTTTTTATGAAATACCATACATGGTTTTATTATGACATTCTGTTGCCACATCTTAATAATTAAATGTTAAGGTTTCACATTGTGTAATATTTTCTATGTTCTTTGCTTGTTTATTAATTTGTTATATCCTTTGTCCTTATAATTATATCATGACTTCCAGAATGTAAACCATGATAATTATATAATTTATATTCATTATTTTTTATTATAATAATATATAGTATATAGAAGTATGAAATGGAATACACCGTTCCGTGAGACGGTAGGTCATACGTACGCATGAACGCTATTTCGGTTTTGTTATCATATAGAAAGAAAGTAAGTAAATGAATAATATGTATCTATATATGTATATATATCATTGTTAAATTATAATTATTTTACCTTATATATAATTTAATTTCAATAAAATCATCCTTAATACATTCCATGTAGTGTATGAACGAATCACTCTACATTGAGGGGGTTGTAGTCCACACTTCCTCAAATAAAAATATCATATTTTCACAAAATTAAATTTAAAATGACATGTGTTATAAGATTATTACATAAGATTAAATATATAATAATTATAATATATTACATATATAAATATATTTCTCGTTATAATGTCCACCGTGAGAGGCGATAAAGGAAAAATGAACAATCATCGTTTCATGGGGCGGTAGATCGGCGTACATGTAAACATTATGTTTGTTACCCATTAGATGGAAATGTGTGTAAGTGTATATAAAAAACTCATTATAAAAAAATACTAGTATATGATGGATACGGTTTTTGTTATAAAATCATGTAATTAGAAGATATGATGGAGTGTAGAATGAAAATGAAAGAAGGGATTTTGAGGGATAGTGTTACCTCTTTGTCGGGTAATTCCTTTAGGTTTGAAACAAATGGATTCCTTGGAGAAAGTTATAACCAAAGGAGATATTAAAGTAGGATGTGATGGATATTTTGATCATAATTTTTAATAGGTTTTATGAGACAAGGTGTCTTTAGATGTTCGAGGATGTGAGAGGAGTGGATGCCTTTTTATAGTTGAGGAGGAGTGCGACTCTAGTAATATTTTGACAAAAGAATTACATACTTGTTTTTCACATGTCATGTGGATCCAATAATAGACAAAATTATATATAAGGTATTACATTGTATATATGTGGCCAAAAAATATATATTTGATATGTTTATAGGATGTTTGTTCCCACAATATTAATGATTTGTCCTTTGATATGCTTAATAATACATTAATCATTGTAATTAATATTCGTTACTTGAACTAATATATTTTTTGTCAAAATATAAATTTACCTTATTAGAAATTATAAATTTTGATGATTCAAAATATGGAATCAAATTTTTATAATTCAATTCGCATAAGTTGTAGTAATTAATTTAATTATAATCTCATAGTTGGGTTGACAATGTGGGATTTTAAATTTGAAAAGTTTAAAGGGTTTCGATGTTTAAATATTAAATTTCAAAGTAAAATTGATTCAAAAGACCCAAATTTAGTTTTTTATCAAAATATAATGTTTTTTAATTTTTTTAATCTAATTTAATAACTAATTTATCATCATAAATAAATTAGATGAAAAGCCATTGGGAATAAAAATACGGTATTTTCAATATTCATAAAAAATAATGAAGTTTCTTAGAAAAATAAAAAATATTCACCCAATGATAGATTAGATGTTATTAATTAAAAAATAAAGTTTATATTATCATATTCAATTTTTAAATGTGTCCAAAATTAATTTTATTGTTTTCACTAAAGGACAATAAAAGAAGTTTATTTGAAAAGAATAGTATTTTTAAACATATAACGACTTTGTAAAAAATATTAAATATTTTGTTATGAATATGTTATTTAATACAAAATAGTGGAAAAAATATCTTCAATTTATTTATTACTATTCATATTACTATTTTTAATGGCTAGGTTATACTTATCTCATTTACATAATTATAACAAAAAAATATATGTATCGTAGAAGCTCAGTGTTGCATGTATCATATGCCAAGTTTGGGTTGCATGAAACGTACACCAAGTAAATGTTATGGTTAATATATTCCATGTAAATTCAATGTGGAAGGAATTTGTTTCTTAGTTAAATGTAAGATATCAATGAAAATTTAATCCATTCGAAAAAAGGTCTTAAAAAATTGGGTGTGTTGCATTCTAACCCCTTTAAATGAATTTCTCCCTCAAAATTCATCATTAGAGTAAAAACAAATGAGGATGAATATACTTAATTATATCATAATGTTCCCACATAATTTCTTCAACCCAGTGAATTCTACACAAAACTAAAACCAGGTGGGTGTTTTAGTTTTGTAGAACTTCTTCATATCAGTCTTGAATTTAAATTGGTTTTCTTTATAAGAATGATCATGATCTAGTGGGATAATAACAGGGCTCAGTACATATGAAGGGACAAGTGTGTAATTACTCAGGATATATACATTCAATACATCATGGAATTAGAGAGATTTTGAGGATGTTCTAAGGGATATGATGTTGTCCTGATACGATCATGAATCTCAAATGAACCAATTTACCGAGGTCTTAGTTTTTTTTCGTTCAGAACCTCATAACCTTCTTCCAAGTAGATATTAAATGAAAAACTAGTTCACCGACATGAAATTCCATAACATGCCATCAGTTATCAGCATTAATTTTTTACGTACTTTTAGCTACTTCCATATGCTCTTGAATGGTTCTAACCTTCTTGACAGTTCCTTTAGTGATATCAGGTCATGATAGAATTATTTATCCAACCTAATCCCAACATTTTGGAGATATATATTTCTTCCCATATGTTTTTTCATATGGTTTCCTATGAATTCTAGAGTGAACTATATTTTTGTATGAAAACTCAGCTAGAGGACGGTGTTAATCCCAACCAGATTTGAAAACCAGAGAAAAATTTCTCAACATATCCTCTATAGTTTTAATTTTTTTTTATAGTTTCCATCTATTTTTGGATGATAAGTAGTGCTAAAAATTTATTCTTTATCACATTTTTGCTGAAGAATTCACCATAATATTGAGGTGCAAATCAGATACAAATCTGATACTATAGAATGCGGTACTCCCTAAAACCTTATGAAATACTTAATTTATATCCAAGAATGTTGAACTAGTGTTAATTATACTCTAATAGTGATGAAGTGTTCTCATATAGTAAGGTGATCGAATACCACCCATATAACATTAAAACAATTATATGTTTTATGTAGTTAATGAAGAAAATATATAGCAATGTACTCCCATTTCCATTCTAGTATAGGTAATGGATGCCACATCCCTTTATACGTTTTCCATTCATCCATAACTTGATGCAATATCAATCATCGCGATACTACCTATGTGATATATCTCTTTATTCCATCCTGGAAGAAATATTTTTTCAAATCACTATACATCTTCATACTTCGAAGTTGATTAGACAATAAAGATCTATGAGATTCCTCTGTTAAAGCTTTCTTCAAATTTATTATGGATGGAACACGTACATTGTTTTTTAACCTTATCAATCTATCTAGATCAAGGTTATAATAAGTAACATTTTTAACATTCTTTTGTATCTCTACATATTCCTTCTACATCTCATTAATAATCACTTGGATAGAGGGTCAGACATTCATCTGAAAAATATATGATTTTACCCTTCCTTCATGATTTCCACCTCAACCCTCTATAAATGAAGAAATTTTGGATATTTATTGAACCACATTATAGATAAGATATCAGGATACTTTCAACATAAATCATCATCCACCTTTTTCACTTCCCTAGGGTTGTAATGTATTGATCACTCATAATCCATTATCAGATCCAACCAACTTCTATGGCACTTATTGAACTCCTTATATGTGAATATATATTTCATAAATTTTTTGATTAGTTTATAATTCACACTTTTCTCCAAAAAGATAGTGTGTCAATATATTTAATGTAAAAATTACCACCTCTAAGTGTAAATCATAATTTGGGAAATTTTTCTAACGAATTATCAACTGTCACGATAAATAATTGATAACCATGTTATTATGCATAAGAATACATCCAAATACCTTCATGGATGTATCACTATATAATAAAATACCTTATCCACTAATTGTAATGTAAGAACAAGTATTTTGACTATCCTCTCGTCAGTTGCCTGAATGTTTCATCATGTTCATCAATCCATAAGAACTTCACACCCTTCCAAGTTAACATGAACAAAGGATTAGATAGTCATGATTAATTATCCACAAACCATCGATAACATCCTAATAAACCAAGAGTTCTACGTATCTCAATTACCTTTTTTGGTCTAGGACAAAATTTAGTTGACTTAGTCATTGATGGATCTACTATTATACCGTCTCATGAGATTATGTGCCCCAAAAATGAAACCTTTTGTAGCCAAAATTCAAACTTTATAATTTTTTCATATAGATTATTCGTCATTAGTGTCTTTAGTACATTAATGAAGTTGTCATCATGCCCTTACACACTATTTTAATATATTATAATATCATCTATAAATACTACAAAAAACTAGCCGAGGTAATCATTAAAGACTCTATTCATTAAATCCCTGACGATAGTAGGGTAATTAGTAAGACCAAAAAGTGTCACTATATATTCATTGTGTACATAAATTTTTTGGAATGTTGTCTTGGGTATATACACTTTATTGACCCACAATTGATGATATCTATATGAAGGTAAATCATAGAGAAGTATTGACTTTCAAATAGTTGATCAAACAAGAAATGAATACATGGAAGAGGTTACTTATTCTTGATTGTAATCTTGTTTAACACCAGATAGTCAATGTAGAGTCACATTGATACAAATTTATTTTTCAAAAAGAGAACAGGTTCACCCCAATAATACACACATGGCCTAATGAATCCCTTATCAAGGTTTTCATTCATTTTCTTCTTCAATTATGGAAACCAAATTAGGACCATTCTGCAAGGAGTCTTTGAGTTTTTTGAGGAACCAGGTAGGAGTTCTATTGAGAACTCAACATAATGTTTTGGTTGATGGTGAGGAAACTCTTCCGGAAAGGCAACCACAATTTCATGAACAACATTCATATGTTCGATTTTCATTTTCTCCCCAACTATTTTAGATAATCATCCCTTTTGAATCTGAATTAATACCCATCCATGAGATGTAATCATGATTAGATGTTAATTCTTATCTTCACATAGATAGATGATCGTATGAGGCTTTTAAAAGTAAAATGTAACTACCATTCCTCAATAATTTATGTGTTATTTATGTAGATAAATCCAATCCATGCATAAGATCACAAAAGATTCAACTGGAGGATGAATGAAAAGATTTCCAGGAAGGATCATTGGATAAACATCAATAAAATAGCAATTATAGACTCGGTATATAATCAACATACCATTTGGGGTTTTCACTACATATTCGACTTCTAATATTTATTTTGATGTCTTTAAACCCTTATAAAATTATTTAAATATGAGAGAGTGGCCAGATCCAAAATCAAATAAAACATTAGTATATTTAAATTGAATGGTAAGTGAAACTTTCACCATGTCATTATCACACCCCTCAGTAGAAATATAAATTATATGTGGTTTCTCCTAACCCATGGATTAAAAGGTTGATAAAATATTTCATCATCCCTAGCCCTAGGTTTTGGGTAGTGGTTAGCATCATGTACATTTTCTATACACTTGTATCATTGAATCGTGAGAGGTTAATTATTTTCCTTTTTTCTTCATTCGCAGTGTTAACTAACTAATTCACATCAATTTGGAAATAAAATGCTCGATGCCAATCCCACCCACATATTAAAAATTTATTAAAACCGGTAAGGAAATTACCTCAAGGATTCTTACCACACATAGAGCATAAATAATATCTAATCTTATAATCTTCGTGGTTTTTATATTTTACATTAAACTCAACCATTCTTTTTTTATCAAACCAATATTTTGATACATGAATCCAACCTCCATTTCAACCTTGATTAAAAAACCCACAATCTATTCATTGTGACTAATGCATATTTTACCCAATTCCTATTATTAGACAAGGATTTAAGCCATTGATGAACCCATCAACATTAATTTCATGTTGGATGATAATTCGTGAAGCGTACCTTGCATGTCTTTCAAAATTATCCAAGTAGGTTCCAACTGATTCATCATCCCTTTGCATCAACACAAGGAAATATAACATCATATTGGTATGAAGAAACTGAGGAAAGTACTTATTAAAAAATATGTTCTTAAACTTTTCCCAATCCATGGATTTAATCTCTTCTTGCTTATTAATATTCTATATTAGCATCCAAAAATTCTCGAATTCACCTTTTATAAACAGTTACAATGACCTTCTCATTCTGTAAACACTAGATAAATGAGAAAATCAATATTAATATTATTGATCTACTATTTAGAAGAAAGTACATAAGAAAACCCTCTGAAATAAGGTGGATCTTGCATCCTGAAATACTCTATATAATTTTTTTCAATACGTTACTCACTTGGAATTCCACCATAATTCATATATTTACAATGTTGTGTGATTAGAGAAATAATATTTTTTATTCCGTCTTCTATAAAATTTAGTCACTAAGGAGTAAAATCATTATGTTGTCTGCCAAAATCACCATTAACAAGGTTACTTGGGTTTCCAACCATTGACTAAAACCAAAATAATAGAGTAATAAATATTAATAATAATGAGGAACCATAAAATCATGAAAATCACTTATATTATGTTTATATTATGAAAACTTCTTTAATCTATGACACCATATTTTTATCATATTCTATTCATAGATAACTTCAATTTAAATCCATTATAATAGTTCTTGAAGAGTTTGTGAATTCCCAAAGCATATCCCCTGGGTGTTTCAATACAAGTTTGTAATAAGGCCCAATTCCTATTACCAAATTACCCCACGTCTTGCACGAGACATCTTGTAAATGTTGTTACCCTTAGGTGCATCTGTTCCAGATCCACATACAGTGATAGTATCAAGACATGGATGTATAGGTAGGAAACCATTAACATTATCCATTACTAAACTTCCATAAGATTTACCTATGTTTTTCTTTATACTTAGGCCTATCAATAGACATATACTTAGAGATCTCACTAAGGTTTTCTCATCCAAGTTTCCAATGGATAACTAAACCTTTTCTCTGATTCCATCTATAACGACCCTCTTTTTCATATATTAACATAACATAAAATTTTTGGAATACTAAAAACATTATAGAGATAGAAAACCAATGACTATAATAGTATAGTGCATTTGGAAACATAGAAACATGAACACTAGTACATAATTCAGCTTCATTATCTCCCACAATGGTTTTCTTGAATAGAACCCTTATTATACATATCAAACATAATATATATCTCATGAACATAGGGATGGAATCATAAAATGGTGTGAGCTCAGATGCTCATTAAGGGTAAAAAATGTATACATATAAGCACAAACATGATCCTAGGAATATGATAATGTGATCATGAAAACATGAATATCATACCCTATATATCAATGATAATAAATAATAATCATTGCATAAATATTAATAGTCTATAAGTCATTAATCATAAGGAAATAAATAACATAATCCATGAAATCATAGCACAGAAATACTGCATCACATTATGTCATAAATAAAAGAATATAATATGATTTTCATATGATAAAATGAAATTCTTCCAATACCAAATTCTTTTTTTGGGTTCACTCACCATTCCATCTTTGTATGCATGGTTAACTCCCATGTCTATCTTAGTATAATAAGATTACTCATAATACAATCTTGGTTGTCATGGTTCACCCCCATGGACTTATTTTTGGTCATTATTCCTTTACAAGACCATCCTTTTCTTCGTAATGATATAAAAATCTTTTCCCAATGCACTTTAGGGAGATATAAGCCCCCCCATCTCTTAATTAAATCATAAACATATGTTCCACATGATCATTAAAAATAATATCATAAACCATAGAATGAAAGGGGTATCAAAAACATGTAACCATATCTTAACATGTGCGAAAAGATAATCATTTCATAATCCTTTCATCAAAAAAATAACCTATGAAAATAATCAAGTTTTAAAAGCATATAACCTATTAAATAGAAACATGTTTCATAAATATCATTTTATAAAAACATAATCCATTTACATTAATAATATGAATGGAAACATTGCATAATTTTCCTAATAAGGAATGACTAACACCAAGGGATTTTATCTTATTTGGGAAATAATTATGAAATATCCTTTAACGAATTTGTTGAGGAACATATCGTTTCTATATTGAAAAGATATTTTTAAACAATAAAACATGTTCAAAAATCTTTTTCATTACAAAATCATTGAAATTTAATAAAGGAATAATTGAAAACAATTTAATATTTCTAAAATCATTTTACCTTCAAAATTATATTCATGGATCATTTTAGGACATTTTTAAAAACATTTTTGAAAACATGATTTTTGAAACAAAACAGATTTCCGTCTAAAGTGAAAAATACGGTCATATTTTTCTTAAAAACATTTCTTTTACTAACCTATATATCAATGAGTTAAAAATGGTACTAATACATGGATATATCTAGAGTAAATAGAGGATAGTCAAAATCATGATCTTTCTTGAGATATGTATCATAATATATCATCATCAGATAATAATTAAAAATCCCAAAAAGTGGTTATATTTTTCCAATAAAATCTTATTACTTGGTAACTTGGGATAATAATATCCATGTAGGAAAATAAAATGACATAAATGTTTATATATAATTAAAATAATTGGATTCATGATATTATATGTAATATGGAATTATATTCACCTAGAAAATAATGTAGGTGTATAAGAAAAAATGAGTCTCAAAAAACGAAATTTGAGAAAAATTGTCTTACTAATTTGGTAACTCAGAAAACATTAACCCCATGAATGAAAGATGACAGAAATTATATTTAAATTCCCATAAATTTAATATTAATGACAGTATAATTCATTAATTGGCAGTATATACACCATAAAAAATAAAAGGGTGGTGTCTATGGCATGTATCTCTTAGAAATAAAAGTTAGATGAAATGTTCCATAACTTGTTCCTTGAATATCTTTAACTCATACATGGTTCATGTATAAAAAATTATATTTCTTTATTAAAATTTTATATAAGATTATTCTTATATATAATTCCATATATGGTTTGATTATGACTTTATAATTACCTCTTGATAATAATTCGAAGTTAAGGTTCCACTTCAGGAAATATTCGCTTGGTTCTTCGCATGTGTCTAAATTTCCCATATATTTGGTTATTATAATTAAATCATGATTCAAATAATTTAAACCATGATCCAAATATCATTTATATTAAGTATATGTTTTTTTAAATAATCTATATGATATAGAAGTATGAAATTGAATACATTGTTCAAGGAGACGATAGGTCGTACGTAGACATGAATGTTGTTTTCGTTTTATTTTTGTATTGGAATAATTATAGTAAATGATTTATACGTATCTATATATATGTATATAATGATTTATGTATAATTATTATATCATATATATCATATAATTTAGATTAATGGATCATTATACATTCCATGTAGTTTGTGAACGAATCACATCATTTTGAGGGGTGGTAGTTCACACTTCCTCAACCGAAATTATCATATGTTCACCAAATGGAAATTAAAATGATATTATTTTTAGAAGGATTAAATAGTATTAAAGACATCATAAATATAATATATACCATTTATAAATAGATTTTAATTCATAATTTCCACCATGAGATACAATAAAGTAAAAATGAACAATCGACCATTCGTGACGCGATAGTTATCTGTACACGTAAACACTATGTTCATTACCCATTAGTTAAATATATATGTGTGTGTAGGTTTTAAAAAAAATTCCTAGAATATTTATGATACTATTTTTATACAATAACTGGATAATAAAGATTTTGGGAGTTGATAAGGAAAATAGAAGATGGGAGTTTGAGGGAGGGTGTAACATATTAATTGGGTAAATCCTTTTGGTTTTCACCAATGGGATTCCTTGGATGACTTTAATCCCAATGATTGGATTCAATGATGAAGCGAGGGATGTTTGGATAATTATTGGAAAAGGTTTGAAAAGCTAATGTGACCAGAGAGGTGTGATTAAGTTATAGCATTTGAAGACATTTTATCATGGATGAGGAGTGGTACTCTTTTAATATTTTGACAATAAAATTCCTTACACATTTTTCACATGACAAGTAGATCCAATAATTTTGAAACTATGAGATAAGGGAGAATAGTGTATTAATAAATTCATTAAATAGCTCTTTGACATTTTTATATGTGGTTTGGTTCATTAAGAATAACGTTTATTCCTTTATTAAACTCAATCTTACGTTAACTGTTGTAATTAATTTTAATTACTTTCACTTTCATTTTTTGTCAAAAACTAAGTTGAACATATTAGACATTATAAATTAAATTGATTCCAAATATGGAATATATTTTTATAAATTAAAATCATAGAATTGGCAGAAATTAATTTAAATTTAATCATGTAGTCAGATTAGTAATACGGGTTATTAAAGTATAAACTTTCCATAGTTTCTATGTTTTAATATTCAATTTCAAGGTGAAATCGATTCCAAGTACCCAAATTGGTTTGATTAATAAAAATATGATATAAAATTTTTTTAAAGAGATTTAAAATATAATATATCTTTATTAATAAATATTTCTAAAAAGTATTTTTGAGTAAAAATCTAGTTTTCTTACTATTCATCCAAAAATGATGTTTTTGAGAAAAAAACCCAAAAATTCACCTTAAGCTAAATCAGTCATTTTAAAATTAGAAATTATGTTTTTATTATAAAAATACAATTCAAAATATGTCTAAAATTAATTTTATTGTTTTTCATTAAAGGACATGAAAAGTAGTTTATTTTATAAAATATTACTCTTAAACATATAAAAACTTTACCAAGAATTAAATATTTCATTTTCATTATGTTTTACTCATATAAAACCAGTATAAAAAATATTTTAAAATATTTTATTACTATTAATTTTAATATATTTAATGTATAGGTAATAAATATCTCATTTAAATCATTAAAAAAATATATGTTTTGTAGAAACTCGGTGTTGAGTGAAACATACGCCAAGTTAGTGTTTTGTGTAAAATACACCATGTCGGTGTTTCATGTAACATATGCCAAATAGGTGCGGTGTGATTGGAATTTTTTTCTTACTTAAATTCATTATATTAATAAAAAATTAATTAATGAGAAAAAAATTTAGATAAAAAATTCAAGGTGGTACAACGGTGATTAAATGAAGAACAAAAATCAATCTTCTCATAGAGGCAATAGTCCGCACATACACATTATTGAATGATTCTTCTTCTATAGAATGAGAAAAAGTAGCAGTATAGTTTATCATTTTATAATATAAAATATATAATTAATCACATAAATATATATTGAATTCCCTAATATGACCATAATATTATATTGGTAAATGGAAACAAAAGAAACGTTGCGCCGTGGAGGCTGTAGTCTGTACAAATCCAGATTTACACATTGATTTTCATTAATAGAATAGGGGAGGGCGGTTAATGATTGGACCATTTTTATAATAAAAAAAAATTAAAATGATGTAATAAATTAACTATGTTTAAATAAAATATTAAGACCAATAAAAATATAAAAAAATTAATAAATAATGATTGTTTTAGGAACAAGTGCCCCACTTCAATGAATATTGCCTTTTTTAAGGGGATTATAAATTTTTAGTATTTTATTTTGAGAAGAAAAAAACACCATAAATAAGATAAGAGTGTTTAAGATATGTTTGGGTATATTTTTGGATGAAATTTGGTGGTTTTTTGTGTGAGGGGACGTGATAAGATGATTTAAACCAATTGTATGTTAGAAGGAGTGATATTTTTGTAAATTAGCAAAAATATTCTCTAACGGAAAGTCACTAACAAAGAAATAACCATGAAAATTGGTTGGAATGGGTTTTTAAGAAGTATAAGGTTGATATAATCCTCGCAAACTAAAAAATATACTAGTTTTGAAAATGTTATTCCAATTACCTCTAAGTTACTCAGTTTTACCATTTTTTATTTCACCATAAAAACAAGTTTTTTCCGTGGTACTTTATCCAATGAGCATAAAAATATAATGAAACGTACTATATAATTGGATCCCATAGATTATAATAAAAATAAATTTATCAAATCAAAATAATAAGTGTTAGGAAAATCAATTTCAATAAAAGACCACAAAAATCATATTTTTAGAGTTTATTTTTATGAAAAAAGATTTTTGATTTGGGAAAAATTATCAATGGAATTTATTCTAATTATTTATAAAAAAAATATTATCATAATGTTTATTTATTTAAAAATAAAATAAATCAAAAAAAGCATCATTTACAAGTTATTATACCTAATCATTGAAAAAAAGTCATTGAAACAATGTATGAATTTTTAAAATGAAGGGAATGGGATTATAAATTCAAATTAATATGTCCAAATAATTTAATAAAATTTATATTATATAATATTTTTGGAATAATTATTCAAATAATTATAATGTGCTAATATAATAAAATAATTTCATAAAATTGACGACGTTAATAAAATCTATATTTTCACTATTCGACTAAAATTTATTATTTTTGAAAAATAGAAAAAACTTGTCTTATAGTAATATTACAATGATAAATCAAAAAATGATGTTAATTTCTTCAAATTCAAATACTAAAATTTATAAACATTATTTTTAATCCATATACTAAAATGTAGGGGGAAATTTTTATATAGGGAAAAAATTTATATATAATAAATATTTTAAAAAAATAAAATAAATATTATTTTGGAGATAATATTCATTTTTCTAATGAAATAAAAATAAATTATATTTGTTAAGATAAAATCGCAATTTTATATTTAAATTCTTTAAAATAAGGTCAATATGTAACACCCCGAGCTTCCACGATACGCTTCTCATTCAATAATGAAATAGCTTGCATTGTACGCAACTTCGAGTTCTAAAACACCGCGACTAATCAAAGTAGCCGTTATGAATAGTAATACCTTCTTTTTGAAATATTATAAATTTTATATGTCAAAATGGACTTCATTTTTGTATTCGTAATATCGAAATTAGCCTATGTTGAATTTTTGGTATTTTTCTGAGAACTTCTAAAATTTTATAAATAGTGAAAAATACTTAAAACAACTTTTTTAATCAAAATAATTTATAGTGATAAATTATAATATTTGATGGTTTTAAAGTATAATTAGAATATATTTTTACCATTTTATCCAATGGTGGTCATTAGAATTAATTTAACATTGAAATTGGACATAAACAATTGCCAATCTTTTGATATAAATTGTTTCTTAAAAACACGCTATTTGTTGTGACAGCGGGAATTAATTATAAAATTAATTAATGCAACTAATATGTTTGGAATTTTTTAAAATAGACATCATTTTTCAATTCGGAATATCAATTATAGCTTAGGGTGAAATTTTGGCCTTATTCTGAAAAACTTCAATTTTTGATGAATAGTGAAACCACTAAGTGGTTGTTAAATAACTGATTTTTCGTTTAAATGAAATATTACCACTTCTGTGATTTGATTTTCAAAAATCCGACATACATGGTTGTCATTAAGAAGTAAAATGTGGTTCAATGGGATAAAAATAATTTTTTGGTGAATAGTAACTTATTAAGTTCTTAATCGCGATTAGTGGTAATTAGGGTAGTTTAAGGTATAAATAATACTTTAATAATATTAAATGACCTAGACACATGTCCCAACCTCATTGGTTGTGTCATGGCCGACCAAGACAAGCCATGGCCTAACTTGGGGACCCCATGGATCCACTTTTGTTGGGAAATAACATAAATTACTTTTTATTTAATGTTAAAGTGAAAATGACACTAACATAAAGTGTTTTACTAAAACAATTTTTAAGTAGGGTTACACAAGTCCAAATTTTGATTATAAATAGTCATTGGAAAGATAAAAAGATTTCCTATATCATAGTATTTTTTTTTATAATTTTTAGACATTAAATAAATTTAATTATTTATGACATAATAATGATGCAGCGATGACATCATTATTTGACGATTTAAATAAAATGGAAAGATAATATAAAATCTATAAACTACACATGGCCAAAACCAATTGGATGAGTGGATTTCGATGCCTTATCACCTTATCCACGAATTCTATCAATGTGGGACCTTTTAAAACCGAAACACATTTTCAAATAATGTAATGTTCCTTTACTTTCCAAAAGTGCCCCTCCTCTCCTCTTATAAAAGGCCCCCACCTCTACCTCATTTCACACACTCTTCAAGCCATTGGCTCGGCCAACCCCTGCCCATTTGCTCTCTCCACATCCCTCTCCTCATCCTAGAGGATTCCCTTTGGGCAGAATCCTTTCAAAGGAAGCCTTTAGGCTCAACTCAAAAGGAGTTACACTTTTTAAGGTAATTCATTCTCTCATGTTCTTTTGTTTTATTTTGCTTCTCCAACCCCCTAAACTCTTTTTATTTACTTCTTTTGTAACAACACCAGTATCTTAAATATACTAGGATGTTGTTATAAGATTTATTTGAGCTACACTTCCACACAACTACATCAAATGGTTAAAGAACATAAGGTTTCCGTGGATGGCGAAATTCTGCCTCCCGAAACGATGATTGTTCAACACTCATTTAACACCTTCAAAGGTGGCCATTATGATGTCACTATTTTTATATATGATATATAATGTGTTTAGTTTTTTACTTATGCTTCTGTATTTCTCATTTATGGCTTACTTTATGATTTCCATTATGGGTAAAACGCGATAATTTCATTTTAGGAAGTGCGGACTACCGCCCCCTCAAAGTGATTTGAATCGTTAATGCCATATGTGGGATGTATAAAGGATGTAGTAAATGGTATTATACACTATATTATACTATAATTATATTATACATTTATATCATTATGATTTAGTTCCATTAAATATGAAATTGAAATGAAAGTAGCGTTCATGCGTACGTACGGCTTACCGTCTCCATGAACGGTGCATTTCATTTCTCACCTCTAAATGTTACGTAATATTATAAATGAATGTATATACTGGATATATAATATATATATTACATCTAAATCATGAATATAATTCTGGATATAATGGATATTTCACCACATAAACAACTTGTAATTATAAGAAGCTTATTGTTGACTCAAGTACCAAAGATCGACAAAATGAACATTATTAACTTAAATAATTACATAATGTTCATATCATTGTAATAAGTGATATAATAAGGATAATGAAGTTGAAAATGGTTCTTAATAAGGTATATATTAACTCTAGTTTATTATTCAGGAGGTTAAAGAACGGTTGAGTCAAGTCAGACACGAGGTAAGGGAACTTCTTAACCCAACTTCCATTCTTTGGGTTAATCTTCTACTTTCAAATTATGTCATGATATTATTATATCCTATTTTGTATTTTTACTTTCTTTATGTGTACCTATAGTTAATACACATAATAGATCTATTTTATTTTAGAAATGATCTTTTTAAGGACTTCGTCTCAATCTCCTTTCATTGAGGCATATTTGGTTTTATACACAACCTTCTTTTATACGATGTATAAACCCCTTTGACTTTTACGTTTATTCAAAAGGAATATTTTTTATACGAAGCGTTTTGCTAAACGACAAAAGGGAATGTTTTTCTTTCCGTACTTATGCGGCGACAACGACTTCTCCGCCGCCGTGACCATTATTTGAGTTTCGGCTTCCTCTACAAGCCATCACTTTTTTTAATGAAAAATAAATACAAAGTTTTAACTTACTTTTATTTTGGTATTGAAAATGGTTTTGAAAGCGTTTTTATTATATCAATGTGTTGTATTGATATCTTGTGATTGGAATGTGGAAATGTTATGTTTCCTTTATGCATGTTTTATGTGATATGATTATGTTATGGTTTATGATATGTTTAAACCTATTCATATGAGGAATGTATTGGACTTAATAAGTGACGGGTGGGGCCCTCTATAGCTCCTCGATGCATCGGTAGGTCTCATGAGACAACTAGACGTGGAATTGGCCGAGGCCCTTTCCCAATTTGATTTATGGTTTTGGCCGAGGCCTTAATCATTTTAGACGTCTTGGCCGAGGCCTTGACAAAATGATTCAGAATGTCCGGCATTATACATTCCCTCATTATGAAAGTGGTTATTGATATTACATGTGATTATTCGACCAGTAGAATATCCATGTGAAGAAGTAAATGGCATTATCTCATTTTACTTTTGCCATATTATGTTGAAGTTCATGTTTAAGAGGCTTTTGTTTTAGTTATACATTGCCTTAAATGTTAATGTTTATTTATGAAAGCTTCCGCATTATTGTTATCCTTACTGAGCATTTGAGCTCACCCCTTTCAATGTGTAAAAATTTTCCAGGTTGTGAAGAAGTAATTTATGACTGACTTGCAAGAATAATCAGTGAAGATATGAGTGTGGACTATGAAGACTTTGTTTGTAGTTTTTCACTTTATGATGTAATGTAACGTTTACGAATGTATCTAGTGTTTCCAAGGCTACTAAACTAATCGGTCTTTCGGGACTTGATCTTTTGTGATCATGCCAATGTTACGAAGTAATGCACCGGCTCTGGGTAGCTGGGGTCGGGGCGTTACAGTTGGTATCAGAGGCAGTTTAGTACTAACCTTGGAAGCTAGATTTAGATAAACTCTGATTAGAGCACATAGCCCAAAGATAGACTTTGAGGATTAGTATAGAAGAACTTCCTAGAATTTTGGTATTATAGAGATGTTATGACTTTTCCGAGCAATACATCCCTGTATGGATACGAGCAGGTAGAGGCGGCTCTGGCACAGATGTACCTAGGGGTAAAACCCGAAAACACCGCTTTGAGCTAGACTCGAACGGGAACTGGTGCACGACAACGGGCCTTGCTGTACTCTTGGTTACGACACTCCCGGGGGATATGCTTAGGATAATTCTCATTTTACTTACAAACCACTATGAAGGGTTATGAGTACATACTTCCTCAAAGAAAACATTTCTTTTTATGATTATGGATTATATCCATAAATAGTTCAATTTATGTAAAGTGTTTTACAAGTATGGAATTATGTATTTTGATTCATAAACTAACCTAGTTTATGCCGTTGTATAGAAATGGCGCCCAGTAGAAGGAATGTGAACTCCAGCGGTACGTATGATCCAAAGAGTAAGAAGGATAGTATCTTTCACGGTATTAAGCCAACATTTCGAAGGGAAATAGTCTCCCATGTGTTCTCAACATATGAAGAAATAGTATCATGTGTTAATAGGATAAGTAAAGAATTCTCTGAGTCCTATGGCTTTGAAGCGAAGCAAGAGATGAAAGGGATGGAAGAGAGAATGATGGATAAAGGGATGAGGGGAAAGAAGAATTTTCCAATATGTGGTAATTGTGGGAAGAAACATCATGGAACTTGCCTAAAGGGAATGGGAGTTTGTTATAAGTGTAGAGAAAAAGGACACAAAGTGCGTGACTGCAAGGGTAAGAAAATGGTTTCAAATGTACAATGCTTCTTCTGCAAGGATTGGGGACACTACGCAAACCAATGTCCAAATCATCAGAGCATGCCCCAAATGATGTTATTGGATAATAATCAAGTTATGATACTACCACAGATGAGGAGTAATGATTAGAGTTCTTATGTTGTTATTAAAGATTTTTTTTTAATTTGAGTGTTGTATCAATGATGTACTGGTTATAATAATTATGGAGTATATAAGGATTGTACTGCAGTACTATTTCATCAAGGACTTGAGATTGTGTGGAACCAAGAAAAGTGACTCCACAGTAGGTTAAATTTTTGGAAAATATATGGTTGAGAGAAAGATAAACCATAATATGGTTTTGATACTGAGATTGTGATTTTGGAATAAGACGTGATTGATTTGGATAAATTATATTGGATATACTTAACTTCCTTGAAACTGATTGATGTTTTGTATACATTTTTGGATAGAAGGAGTATATCTAGTATTCTATAAGGAATAAGGGATCATGGTAATTCAGTATGTTTAAAAAGAATACATGATGAAGGTGCTCACATGTTGTTACGTGGGATAAAGGATCTTCATTATGTTTACCTTCCTTATAAAATTTGGACTGTGAGTTGGACAGATGTATTTTGGATAACTATTAAGGTTGGAATGGATTAAGTTGAACCATGGATAGTATTGTTTAAGGTTAAAAAATTTATGAAGATTATTTTTGGAATATTATGATACTATAGTTTTAGGAAAAGGACAACCTGCAGGGTGGGGCATAACCCGTCGCGTCGGACAAAGCTGCAGGAATCGAACCCACAATCATAGTGCGACAGGCCTTTATTTCCTACCACTAGCCTACAGGAAGTCCCCGGTTATTACAAAATAATTTTACTAATCTAAATGGTATGTGTTAACATTTGGAACCTTATACAATTAGGATAAGTATAATATTTTTGAGTTCTATTATCTTTTGAGTGAAAGATGAGTTGAAGGTTGAAACTCTAATGTCAAACACATATATATATATACCTATCTCTTATTCAATGAATAAATTAATTCTTAAACTTTAGTAAAGGGATATTAAAACAAAAAAAAATGTGTTATCCTAATAACTTATGTTTTGTTGAACTGATGATATTTTAAATCAACATAGATTGAAGGCTTTGAGGCCCTCAATTTGACAGTTGATTGTGATTGATGACCTCAATCAATCCCTACAAATATTTACGTTTTTCCTCAAATTATATGTCTCTAATTGCCACCAATGTTCTCCTTATCGAGATCATGATTTGGTGGTGACTTTCTTATTTCCATTTCCCTCTTATTAAGACTAAATTCTATTAACCTTATTTCCGATGTGGGTTTTCCACAAAGGTATTTTCTATTTTCAACCTTTTATTTTCCAAGAAAAAATTTCAAATTGCGAGGACGCAATTTATTGAAGGAGGGGAGAATGTAACACCCCGAGCTTCCACGATACGCTTCTCATTCAATAATGAAATAGCTTGCATTGTACGCAACTTCGAGTTCTAAAACACCGCGACTAATCAAAGTAGCCGTTATGAATAGTAATACCTTCTTTTTGAAATATTATAAATTTTATATGTCAAAATGGACTTCATTTTTGTATTCGTAATATCGAAATTAGCCTATGTTGAATTTTTGGTATTTTTCTGAGAACTTCTAAAATTTTATAAATAGTGAAAAATACTTAAAACAACTTTTTTAATCAAAATAATTTATAGTGATAAATTATAATATTTGATGGTTTTAAAGTATAATTAGAATATATTTTTACCATTTTATCCAATGGTGGTCATTAGAATTAATTTAACATTGAAATTGGACATAAACAATTGCCAATCTTTTGATATAAATTGTTTCTTAAAAACACGCTATTTGTTGTGACAGCGGGAATTAATTATAAAATTAATTAATGCAACTAATATGTTTGGAATTTTTTAAAATAGACATCATTTTTCAATTCGGAATATCAATTATAGCTTAGGGTGAAATTTTGGCCTTATTCTGAAAAACTTCAATTTTTGATGAATAGTGAAACCACTAAGTGGTTGTTAAATAACTGATTTTTCGTTTAAATGAAATATTACCACTTCTGTGATTTGATTTTCAAAAATCCGACATACATGGTTGTCATTAAGAAGTAAAATGTGGTTCAATGGGATAAAAATAATTTTTTGGTGAATAGTAACTTATTAAGTTCTTAATCGCGATTAGTGGTAATTAGGGTAGTTTAAGGTATAAATAATACTTTAATAATATTAAATGACCTAGACACATGTCCCAACCTCATTGGTTGTGTCATGGCCGACCAAGACAAGCCATGGCCTAACTTGGGGACCCCATGGATCCACTTTTGTTGGGAAATAACATAAATTACTTTTTATTTAATGTTAAAGTGAAAATGACACTAACATAAAGTGTTTTACTAAAACAATTTTTAAGTAGGGTTACACAAGTCCAAATTTTGATTATAAATAGTCATTGGAAAGATAAAAAGATTTCCTATATCATAGTATTTTTTTTTATAATTTTTAGACATTAAATAAATTTAATTATTTATGACATAATAATGATGCAGCGATGACATCATTATTTGACGATTTAAATAAAATGGAAAGATAATATAAAATCTATGAACTACACATGGCCAAAACCAATTGGATGAGTGGATTTCGATGCCTTATCACCTTATCCACGAATTCTATCAATGTGGGACCTTTTAAAACCGAAACACATTTTCAAATAATGTAATGTTCCTTTACTTTCCAAAAGTGCCCCTCCTCTCCTCTTATAAAAGGCCCCCACCTCTACCTCATTTCACACACTCTTCAAGCCATTGGCTCGGCCAACCCCTGCCCATTTTCTCTCTCCACATCCCTCTCCTCATCCTAGAGGATTCCCTTTGGGCAGAATCCTTTCAAAGGAAGCCTTTAGGCTCAACTCAAAAGGAGTTACACTTTTTAAGGTAATTCATTCTCTCATGTTCTTTTGTTTTATTTTGCTTCTCCAACCCCCTAAACTCTTTTTATTTACTTCTTTTGTAACAACACCAGTATCTTAAATATACTAGGATGTTGTTATAAGATTTATTTGAGCTACACTTCCACACAACTACATCAAATGGTTAAAGAACATAAGGTTTCCGTGGATGGCGAAATTCTGCCTCCCGAAACGATGATTGTTCAACACTCATTTAACACCTTCAAAGGTGGCCATTATGATGTCACTATTTTTATATATGATATATAATGTGTTTATTGTTTTACTTATGCTTCTGTATTTCTCATTTATGGCTTACTTTATGATTTCCATTATGGGTAAAACGCGATAATTTCATTTTAGGAAGTGCGGACTACCGCCCCCTCAAAGTGATTTGAATCGTTAATGCCATATGTGGGATGTATAAAGGATGTAGTAAATGGTATTATACACTATATTATACTATAATTATATTATACATTTATATCATTATGATTTAGTTCCATTAAATATGAAATTGAAATGAAAGTAGCGTTCATGCGTACGTACGGCTTACCGTCTCCATGAACGGTGCATTTCATTTCTCACCTCTAAATGTTACGTAATATTATAAATGAATGTATATACTGGATATATAATATATATATTACATCTAAATCATGAATATAATTCTGGATATAATGGATATTTCACCACATAAACAACTTGTAATTATAAGAAGCTTATTGTTGACTCAAGTACCAAAGATCGACAAAATGAACATTATTAACTTAAATAATTACATAATGTTCATATCATTGTAATAAGTGATATAATAAGGATAATGAAGTTGAAAATGGTTCTTAATAAGGTATATATTAACTCTAGTTTATTATTCAGGAGGTTAAAGAACGGTTGAGTCAAGTCAGACACGAGGTAAGGGAACTTCTTAACCCAACTTCCATTCTTTGGGTTAATCTCCTACTTTCAAATTATGTCATGATATTATTATATCCTATTTTGTATTTTTACTTTCTTTATGTGTACCTATAGTTAATACACATAATAGATCTATTTTATTTTAGAAATGATCTTTTTAAGGACTTCGTCTCAATCTCCTTTCATTGAGGCATATTTGGTTTTATACACAACCTTCTTTTATACGATGTATAAACCCCTTTGACTTTTACGTTTATTCAAAAGGAATATTTTTTATACGAAGCGTTTTGCTAAACGACAAAAGGGAATGTTTTTCTTTCCGTACTTATGCGGCGACAACGACTTCTCTGCCGCCGTGACCATTATTTGAGTTTCGGCTTCCTCTACAAGCCATCACTTTTTTTAATGAAAAATAAATACAAAGTTTTAACTTACTTTTATTTTGGTATTGAAAATGGTTTTGAAAGCGTTTTTATTATATCAATGTGTTGTATTGATATCTTGTGATTGGAATGTGGAAATGTTATGTTTCCTTTATGCATGTTTTATGTGATATGATTATGTTATGGTTTATGATATGTTTAAACCTATTCATATGAGGAATGTATTGGACTTAATAAGTGACGGGTGGGGCCCGCTATAGCTCCTCGATGCATCGGTAGGTCTCATGAGACAACTAGACGTGGAATTGGCCGAGGCCCTTTCCCAATTTGATTTATGGTTTTGGCCGAGGCCTTAATCATTTTAGACGTCTTGGCCGAGGCCTTGACAAAATGTTTCAGAATGTCCGGCATTATACATTCCCTCATTATGAAAGTGGTTATTGATATTACATGTGATTATTCGACCAGTAGAATATCCATGTGAAGAAGTAAATGGCATTATCTCATTTTACTTTTGCCATATTATGTTGAAGTTCATGTTTAAGAGGCTTTTGTTTTAGTTATACATTGCCTTAAATGTTAATGTTTATTTATGAAAGCTTCCGCATTATTGTTATCCTTACTGAGCATTTGAGCTCACCCCTTTCAATGTTTAAAAATTTTCCAGGTTGTGAAGAAGTAATTTATGACTGACTTGCAAGAATAATCAGTGAAGATATGAGTGTGGACTATGAAGACTTTGTTTGTAGTTTTTCACTTTATGATGTAATGTAACGTTTACGAATGTATCTAGTGTTTCCAAGGCTACTAAACTAATCGGTCTTTCGGGACTTGATCTTTTGTGATCATGCCAATGTTACGAAGTAATGCACCGGCTCTGGGTAGCTGGGGTCGGGGCGTTACACAATATCTCAAAAAATGACTTCTTGAGGAGTATAAAATTCATGATATATCTATATAAAAAATTTATTACAAAAGTGATATAATCCAAATTTCTACTAACATAGCCCCTTATATTCTCTATATAAGATATACGAATCAAATTAGCTTTGGATTTTATTTTTTGTGGTGTTTCAGATAGCATGGTCATTGTTGAAATTTTACTGATCTTTAACATCCCTCATAAATGGTTTTTCTAAGACTATAATTCTCAACTTCAGTATGGGATTTTTCAATTAAAAACCAGCTTGAAGCATCCAACCATCAATGTTTGGATAAATGGGACTTATAAATAATAATTCATCTTTTACATGTCATCTCTTTTAACATTATTCATTGAACATATTGTTTTGTTTCTTTAATTTATGAAAGCTACTTAATGTATAATTTTTAACATCAACATTAAATATTAAAAATATATCATGTTTTTTAAATTTGGTTTTTCATGTGATACATATTGACACTGAAATATTTATTGAATGATAATCTATAGTAAAATATTCTGTCATTACACTATCCACTTATAGTTCCTATATGGAATTATGGAGATTTAATTATGGTCATCATGATGGGGTCTCCCAGGGCCCTAATGAGTCATGATGCTCCATGGGAGACAATCAATTAGCTAATGAATGAAGATAATTTATTATAGATTAAGGAGACCATTTTAGTGAATAATTTGGTGAAGATTTATTTATATGATATTTTACACCTAAATGTGGATTTATTAGGCGTTTTATCACACAGAGAGATGCATTTTGTGTCATAGTTTGGGAATGGGTTATAGATGTGTATGGGTTCGTATCTAAATCTATGTACATTGAATTATCTGATGACTAATTTTTAATCAAAGATGATGATCTGGGTTTTAGAGGATATATTGTGATCATGAATTTGGGACTTCCATGGGGCTTAGGACGATCACCCGGATTTGTATAAGTTTACATAAAGAAAATCAAAGGATTAAATTTACATAGAACACATTAAGGCTCTTTATTGTGGTCCATGTTTCTCATCATTATGTTTTCATGAGTTATGCTAGGAAACAGTTGTGGCACTGAGCATTATATAGGAGATCTCCAAGGGGGTATAGCTAATTCTAATTATATTAGTTCATGTTTAGACATAACAACCTCTATTATCTTATAGGATAAGGAACAAACTTTAGTTTAATATGAGGGACTGAGTTTTCTTTTGGGTGACCCCTCAAATAGGGAATCAATGGTTGCAGACAGAGGGAACGTTAGTGCGGAGATTCATTAGACCCTTCAAGATTGAAGAGCATTTCAATATAGTGGCCTGTCATTTTTGTCTTCATTCATGACATTGAGGTGTCTAATATGGATTATATCTCTCTATAAATATGAGGCTGAATCCTAATATTTCACATGGGATAGACTACAGGGACATTGAGTTGGATCCTAACACATTGATTATGCAGTGCCTGGTGTGGATTATAGACAGAGGGAAGAAAGTACTGTGAGAAAATATATTCAATCTTATTAGAGGACATTATATACATGGAAGGATTCAACAGAGTAGGGAATGTGAGGCTAATATTCAGTAATACTGCACCGAGTTATCTGAATAAGACCTCTATATTTAGTTATTGGGGATTTTAGGTAGTTAGTGGGTATCCATAGTTTTTCAAATCATATTTGGATTTAAATAATGAGATATATTTTACTTTTTTTTATTTTCTTTTAGAGGTGTTTTTATCTAGAAATATGGTCTCAATAATTTTATTTGAGAGGTTAGACACTTTCGGGTTGCATGGTGGCTGATGATAGGCCACCAACTAGTCAGTTTAATGCACTATCTATAATGTGGTGGTGGAAGAGTATTTTATACTTATGTATATTGTACCAGTGGGCATATAGTGGAGGATAAATTCCTAGAATACTTTATGTAACCGGTTTCCACCTATATCCCATATTCAAGGTCCCTTGATTGTGTTTTCATAATTTTAAACAAAATTGATTTATTCCTTGATATTCTATCAAATTCGACTCTAATGCATCCAATACCTCTTCGAGGAATCTTCCACCATTTTCCAGGAATTATCTTCTTCTTGAATTGTAATCTGGATGTATGGAACAATATCATGAAACAATGGAGGTTAGATCTATCATTTATAAGATAGGTTATCCTTCATTACTTGGAATTTATTAGGTATATAAAACTGATAAGTTAGATCTACCGATCTCTATCTAAATCTAATAAGGATTTCATTCATTGTTGATCATGCTACATTAGATCAGGATATCCATTTTCCTCTCCTAGGTTTATCATCGATCATCCATTTTCAACTTATCATTTTCAATAAGTGGATGATAATAAAATATCATGGATTGATCATTTCCATGATTTCTAATAATAGAGTACTTATTTTAATGGAAGAGACCATATACTTGTGAAGATCAGTGCACATGTGGGATTCTGGTTTCATTCCTGGTAGATCCTTTCAATTGGATTTTTCATGCTTGAGGAAAGAAGTCATCTTCACCAATAGACTTATATGGATACCTTTATCTTGTTGGATTTTATTTATATACCTAGTGTAGAGACCCATTTTTAGTTTGATCTCAAGTGTGTGTGTAGCCCATATACTAATTTATGTCTATGATGGGTATTATATTTTTCATTTGGGATATGTAGATATGTTCCTATAAGTGTTATGAACATTTTATGTATGTGTGTAAAAATTTAAGGATTCTCTTATAGTATCTAATGATCGGTTTAACAAGGTGTCTTGAATGGCCTTAGGATGGTAGCATGTGCAACATGAGATGATGAAAATGATGTAACAAAACATGTGGAATTGGTACATTATCCATTGGTCTTAACCCAAGGAATTTTAGTGTCCTAAAATCCTTATTTTTTGACCGGATACAAAGGTAGTATCGAAATATAAAGACTTTGTGGCAGGACCCAAGATGGAGACGAGGAGTGAAATACTTGCAGCCCGAACCATGGATCATTAGTCTTGTGGATTTTAGTGACTCATGAGGTGTAACTATGGTCCACTGTAGATTACAACTATAGTTATATCATTCCATCAAGTATGGAGTCAAATAAGGTAGATCTGTGTCTCATAGAATATTGGTTAGCGCGTGATCACTCAATGCATGATTGGTTTAATTCTTGTGTACTAATTTAATTTCAGTCATTTCATAAAATCTCATATACAAGGTCACTTATGTTAAGGATGTATTAGTGGTATCCTATTTTTTATACTAAAACCCCACATGAATATCTTACGGCACATTAACACTTCATTACTGGGGATTTGATGAATAGAAAGGGCATCGTGATAGGTTTCTGAGGTGCTTGTATTTGGGAGATAGACACTATACAAAGACAATAGCTATATGGTTTCGTTAGTGCTTCAATTTATTTGTTTCCTCCTAATGTACTTGTTGACCTTCCACACCAGGGTACACATTTATTATACTAGTGTGACATGATACGATGTTGGTTATACCATTTATTCCTATTATCTTATGTAATGTTGTTGAGTTGGATTATATTCCTGTTATATTATCCTGGGATGTTGATTATTAGCAAGGGTTTAGTCTCCCAACAATATTTTAGTCCCTCACTACTAGTTTTAGGGCTCTATCACATTGGGAGGCACCATGAGGTTTTGTGGCACTTAATCTTAATCATGGTAATTCTATTCAGGATGTTATGATATAACTTTCAACAATTTGAATAATTCTACAGTCATATAATGTATTGATTATCTAATTTTATATTTTTTAACAGATTCATCTCCCAATTTATTCCTTAATGGAAGAAAATTATCCCCTGTATCCTCTTTCCAATGATGCAATACAAGGATGGCCCAAAGAATTTCAAATGATAACACATGAATCATATCCTATTATATGGATAATGTGTTCTTGATTTCCTAATTTTGATGAATGAATATCCATGCTTCCCTTAGGGATAATGTTCCCTTGCATTGAATTTACCTCAAGGGGCCCTAAAATGATATATATAAATTTTATATTAGATTAAAGAAATAAAAATAAACTAATATTTAAGATAAATAATAATTAATTTATGAATATCTTAT
This sequence comes from Viscum album, assembly GCA_963277665.1. NCBI lineage: Eukaryota > Viridiplantae > Streptophyta > Magnoliopsida > Santalales > Viscaceae > Viscum > Viscum album. The sequence goes on along the minus strand of OY728153.1, from coordinate 1,509,517,651 downwards.
CAATTACTTGTTTGGGTGGATCAATAATGAAATTATCTTTTTTTCATTCTCACCCATTTCCATTTTTCATGGTGAGTAAGGGGAGATAGGGGTTCGAACTGATCCTTTTTAGATCCTCTACTATATTTAACTCTTAATTCATCAATATTTTTTTTAATAATTCTCCCCTATAGAAATGGATACCCACCACATGATAAATTCCAAGGGTATAAACTTCAGGAATGGATCTCTTGGGTATATATATTATATGCATATTATATAAAAATAAATAATTCTATTATAAAAAAATTCACAATTAGTTTTTCAAATTTATTTTATAAATAAAAATTAGCATATAATATTGTTTCCATCTTATATAAAAGTTAAACAATTCTCCCCTAGATATATATATTAAAATTATTATTTTAGTCATTGATTTATATTTTTTTATACATTAAAAACTAAACTAATGGTAACAATGATTTAAAATCCCACCATATAATTTCCAAAAAATGGCCACTAATTATTAATTTCTCTTATTCCAATAATGTAGATTGTCATCAATAATTGAATAGATCAAATGATAGTCCTATGATATATAATATTAAAATCATTGAAAAAATTAATATGTTTTGATATTTTACTATTATACACTCAAATAATTGATCATTCATAGCCTGGTCGACACACCACATATATGGATATAATATCATATTCTTAAAATTGTTTTTGAAAATGATAAAACTCTTAAAAATATTCAAAATTGAGCATATTCAGTTGTTCTTATCATCAAATTAAATTAACAAACTCTGATCTCTATGATCATGTGAATGTTTTGGTAAATGTTCAATCCCACTTCTAAAACCTTTGGGTCTCATATTCCCTATAGTAGAAGATAATTTATAAATAATTTTGAAAAAACATAATTTAATTTCATAAAATTAATTATTAATTATTTATATATTTATATAAAGAAACATATATATATAATGGTAATTCTTCCACTTTTTCCATTTTAATAATTTAAATATATGTATTTATATTTACTAAATAGATTTATATATATATTATTAAAATTCAATGGGTTTTTGAGGTAAAAAATATAATTGTTTATAATAAAATGAAAATTATATATTTTTTATTAACTAATGAAATTGAATAAAATTTATAACCTAAAAATGTTGAATACAAATAAATACTCACATAAAAACAATGATATTTAGGCTTTATACAAAAATATTTATAACATAAACGGGTGAATATGAAAAATAATAAATATCTAATAAATGGTTGATATCTAAAAATGTTTAATTTAGTGAAAATGTATTTTATTGATAATTAAAAGACTCTTAGAAGTAAAATGTTTGTGTTCCTAATCCAAAAGTAAATTAAATATATTTTTATTATGAAAATAGTGGAAGAAAAGTGAATAACCAAAACTGGTGAATATAAAAAATAATCCTAGAAAAACTAGGACCTGAGGAATCATCAAATAATTTTTGTGAAACATGAACCAATGAATATAAAAAATCATAAAGAAAAGAATGAAATTGTCAACATCTAATTTTTTAATTATTTATTCATATATTCCAATGTAATTAAATGTTTAATAGAAGTAAAAAAATTATTATTCTTAACAAAAATCAATATTTACCAATTTTGTAATCTAATATAGTTGAATAAAAGTACATATCCAAAAATGATGAAGATGGAAAATAGTCATAGTAAAAATATGATTTCAAACTTATTCATCATAAAATTTTAAAATAGAAACATATAAATATATACAAAATTACATTGAATGGAATCACTGATCATAATTTATATATTTTAATATATAATAAAATAATTATATTTTAACATGTGTATATTTCAGAAAATAAAAATAGAAATATTTATATTTTTCAAAATAATTAGATGAATAATAGTGTGTTTTCCTATATTTTTTTAAATGATCATTTCATATAATGTGGAATATATAAAAGTTAGAGTCATTATTTTTCTCAAGTAATCATGGAATAGATGAAGATATATTATATAATTATATAACATCATTAACATCTTCATCAACAAAATGGATTTCTTAATATGTAAAATAACTATCCACTAAAACTTTGACTGGTCAATAATAGAAAATATCTATATCACATGTGTATTTATGATAAATGGCTACAAATTGAAATACTATTTTTGAAATTAACAAGTGTGAATCCATAAATATCATTTTTCACAAAACAATTAATATTTTTCTAATTACACTTAGACACTTGTACCAGAAATTTAGTAAATTAAAATTTTCAGATACATTCAATAGTATTAAAATATGTTGTCCATATTGAAATTTTTTTTTTCTCTTAACTAGAAAAATTTATTTCATCAGGGAAAAACATTACTCCACTATTATCAAGGGTATGATATTCAACATTTTTTTGCAAAATTTTTAAACATTAATGTCAAAACCAAACCATGTGATCATATTAACAAAAGACCCCCTGAGTAACTATTTTAAGGTCGTTGATATAGATAGATTATTATTGACTTTCTTCTTAAACCCTAAGACACAAGTATTTTTATTATCAATCATAAAGAGACATTTAATTTTATTTCAGATATCACATTTACAAATAATAAATTTTATATGATATATATTTATTTGAACTTCACCACTGTTGTTCGTAATTTATAAATTTTCATGCATCACTACATCACATGAAATTTATGTAATTTTTAATCCATGGATCCCCTTACATTCACTAAAAAATTCCTTATAGTAAGATATAGAGATATTAACATTATCCAATTTAATTCAATATTCAATACAAAACTATTAAAATTCCAAGGATATATATTTTTAAAATATAGAGGCCTCTGGTGGATGTTAATTTTTTATATATCCCAAAATAGTTTTCACATATCATTCCTAAGGGTATATCTAAAATAATTTTGTAGGAAAACATATCCATATCTCTTACACTATATTAACTATGAGATAAACTATTAAATAAAAACAATGTTGAAAAATACATTCTATAGTTTAAAATTTATGAAGAAAAATTTATTCTTTAATGAAATTAAAATAATTTGGATCCTTAAATTTTCTATAAATGGTATAAAAAAGTTGAAAAATTTGGTAATAGAAAGTATAAAAGGAATAAGAAACATTCTAATTTGCATTCCAAATACTAATAAATTCATCAACAAATAAAATCAATAACGTTTCATTAAAATTGACGTAAAATCCTTTAATGACCACAAATTGTTCAGATTTTTTAGAATACTCAATACCTATTTTAATACCATTTTTACATCTAATAAAATTAAAATTTTGACTCCTTTATAACTTGTGATAAGCTTGGGGAAAATATATTAATTTTCCTTTCACATTCAGAGATAAATCCAAACATATTCTCTTAAATATTAAATCCAATTTTTCGTACAGTCAATCTTATTTATTTCTCTTTATATCAAACAATGTTTTTATAAAATTGTAACATATGTTTATCTCAATATGAATAACAAAAATGTTATATTTTACCTCTAAATAAAAAAATATAGTGTATATGGATTATGATGTACTATTATTCCATTTATTTTTTTGATTACTTGAACTTGTTATCTTCCCAAACGTGAAATTTATGTCGTTCACCTTGTTCTAGTATTATTCAGTACAAAAAATGTTCTAGGGAAAATAATCATCTTGTAAATCCTAATATTCCATTTTTAATCTTTAATAAGAGTGATATATTTTTTAAAATATCTGATGACCCATGTTCACTACCATTCCCCTATTCTACAATTGATTCTATTGAATTCCTTTTTTAAAGTAGACAATATTTATGTCCCTCGACATTGTATCAATATAAGCTTAGATATTATGGAAAGTAACATACATTGAACATTAATATAACATGAAAAATAAAATAAACATTCTTGTATTAATAAAAAAACATTGACACCAGTTTCTATTGTAATTTTATTTCATCAATCAATTATTCATATAAACATCAATATCATATTCCGGTTTATTTGGTATAAAAATCCCTAAAAAAATATGAAAATATCCGTATTCTTATATATGAATGGGGATGGGTTATGAACTATTGACATAACAGGACATAAAATATATGTTATATTTATTATTCAATTTGTGTTTATACCATATATGAACAATCTCACTAAGATAATTCTAACTTAATTTTGAAAATCCAAAAATTGTTGAAAAAATATTTTCTATTATTGAAAATATGTTTGATGATATAGGTTTCCATAAAATAGTCTTTCATCTATATGAAATTTTTTTCGGGTTACATCATTTGAATTTTCAAATAAATGCTTCAAATTGGGAAATTTTGGAAGCATCCTATTTTAAAAACAAGTAGAGTAGTTCCTGTCTTTAAGAATGAAAATATAAACATATATATATGTATAAATTTATATAAACACTTTTGAAAATTTATAAACATATAATCAATTATTATATACATATATATATATTTAAATTTATAAACCGATATATATATATATTTAATACTGTAATTATATCTATTAAAAATTACACCTAAAATAAACCTATATTCATCAGTATTAGTCTTTATAAATTTTGGAAATAATAATCTGAGACTCTCAAAAAAATGTCAATGAAAATATGGTATTGTGACTGAAGAACGAGGTAGAATACCAAAGGTGGTGGAATATGAAAGATATTAATAGAATGTGGAATAGGGTGTATGAACATGATTAGGGGAGTGAAAAATGTACGAGGGTGATATAATATAGTGGAGAGATACAAAAAAACAAAATATCTAGGAATGTGATTGGATAATGATATATAAATAAGAAAGAAGAATTATATTTCATGTTTTGTTGGTTAGGGTTTTAAAAAACAAATCTTCTACAAAGTGGGGGAAAATAAATAGTTATCAATATTGATTTTGAAATGGTTTTTATCATCTATTATCTAAATAAATAATGTTAAGACCCATATGTCAATTTGATTTATTAGAATTGTAAACAGTTTTAAACATCGGTTCTATAAATAAATAATGTTAAGAATCTTGTGTTTGTCTGATTTTGATTTTATATCTATTATAGAATAAATAATGTGAAATAACTATTTCAATGCTTATTTTTATAAAACAGGAATTAAATCCCATATACGTAGAGGTTTTAACATCCATTACTAATATAAATAATTTCAAAAACCAAATTTAACATTTAATATTGGAAAAACTGATGCTAAAAAGCATAAAATGTTAATTAATAGAAGTTAATATTTAATATATGTTATAAATAGTTATAACATTGGTTAAATCAAAAAAATGATAAAAACCTTATGTATTTTCTACCTTTTCTGCTTCGTATTAGAGCCAAAGTCAATATATATTTTCAAATTCAATTAGAATCAATGAAGGAATCCATAAATTTTTCAGATACACTTAGTATTTTGAGGCTTTCTCAAAATTTTCTAACACTAACATGTTTTTCTTGGAATGATTTTAATTTTTTCTAGGGCTAGTTTAACAACAGAGCTCTAGAAAACAAGAATTTGAGTATTTCAACAATTCTTTATAAGGTATTATACGAATAACAGAGATTTTTGAAGATGATATTTGTGAATAACACTGGGAAAGAATGTTATGATATGATTAATGTAAATTATATTGTTATGTAAATGAAATTTAAAATCTCACTTATACAGAAAATTTGGAATAACTGAAAAATTATATGGTCTGGATCACATTAAATTGATCTATGATTGAGAATACTTATAGAAATATTTATTATTTTGAAAAATTTATAGAAATATTTAGAAATACAGAGATTAAATACTTCAAAACATCATAAATATTATAAACAATAATGTCATGAATATGTACTAACTTTAAATATTCTTATTTTTCTTTTGTAGAATCTGTAACACAAATGATGCAATGTTTTATGAAAGCATTGAATGGATTATAATTATTTTTTTAGTGAGAGAAAATTTATATACAATTGTTTGAGATGTTCATAGAGATAATTTTTGAAGAATTCAAGTAATAGATAAGAATTTTATATGATATAAATGATCATAAAACTTTAATCTTGGATGATCTAATTAGAACTGTAATAAAATATGAAAGTTTTAAATTAATATGATGAGAAAGAGATATAGAATAAAAAATTTAATATGATAAACATTTCAGGGAACTAACTACCTCGAAGTGTACAACTATAATGATAATATCTAAAGGAAATTTGAATACTTATTGTTTACAAATTATAGAAGGTGAATTTTAAAAAAAATATGTATGAAAAATATTATTAAAAATAAAAATGATGGGAATGATACTTGGAATGAATAATAATAAAGATATGAAAATATTGTAAGATGTAAAGAAACTTTGATCATTATTTGTTATGAATTCAATATTTCTAGAAATATTTTTCCAAATTATCCCAGGATTAAGAAAGGATAACAGATATATAATGAATTTTAACTAGGTGGGGAAGTTGGTTTTAATAGAAACTCAAGATACATGTAATGCTAATGAAGATCCATATTTCGATGGTATCAGTTTTTTAAATTATGTTTCTAGTTATAAGATAACTACAATTTATGTCAAGGTTCCTCAAAATGTATTGTACTTTATGATAACGGTAACTCCTGAGTCACTTATGATTCTAACTTTTGATAATGGTTATTCCTATTCTTTAGATGATGAATATGATACTCCATCATTTATAGAGATTTCAAATGCTGATAATTTCATGGATAAAATATATAATAATTTGATTAATATTAAAATTATTTAACTAATTGATATTCATATAAGGCTAGTGATATAAGTTTTAAAGTATCATTCATGTTTCATGTTAAATGCTTTTCGAATTCAACTCATGATGATCCAAGATTTATTTTGAAACAAAAGTATAAAGATTAATTTTATAAAAAAAAATCATACATGTTTTACATTTACAATAAAAAACATTGAAAACAAATTACAGTTAAAACTATATAAAATATTTTACAGAAGTTTTATTACTTTTTTTCAGTCACTTCCAAGTATAACTAGTTCAATCTAATTGTGCTCCTTTCTATAATGAATATATAATAGTGGTTCACTAAAAGATTTACTATTCTTTAAACCAGGATTATCCAATAAGAATATTTAGGGATAATATTTAAAAATAACTAACATCTATTCCAAACCATTGGTTTCTCAAGATATGGATCTTGTTCGTTTTTTATTATTAATGAACCCAAATATACTTTTAGTGCCAAAATTTTAACCCTTTTAATTTGAGGAGAGAAGGATGAGTACTAGTAGATGGAATATATATAAAATCAATAGTTATTGTTGTTAGAGAAAGAATAAAAAGAAGTTAAACTTCGGGAACATAAAAAGTGAATAGTGGGAATGTTACTTTTTAATATAATTCACAAGGATTAATTTTTAGTTTGGTTTCCTTTCATGGTGAGACATTAAATTCAAATGATCCATATTTTTTAGGAAATAATCACAACCTAATCAAGATCATAAAATTTGGTTTGTGAGTTACTTTTGGAACATTATGAATGTAATGTGTTCCATTATAAATTCATAAGTAATTCATATTTTATCTTTTCACATGCTAGAAATTGTTTTACACTATTTACTCAGAGGACATTACTTGATGTAACTACAATTTTCTTAGTGTGGATGAGGATAAGTCATGAGTTTTTTAAAAGATGTCCAAACACTAAATTGTTTATACATTAGCTAAAATTTATAGGAGAGAACAAGTGAATGATATACTAGAACATAAGTTCAATTATTATAGAGTCAATAACCATTTCCAATATGGTAAGCAATGTAATTCATGATTTAAACCATCAAGTGAAGTCTTGTCATCTGACCTTCACAATTAGTGTACATGGACCTTTTCTGATATATATATATTTTTAGTACCATAGTAAAATTTTATATGTATATCTTAGTTCATGATTATAGTAGGTTTACATTAGGTCGTATTATTACACTTAAATTAGAATCACTATTAGTTTTTAAATTAATTTTTCCTCTTTCTCAAAAAAATTGAAAAACATACTATCTATCACAATATAGATTGATTATATTAGTAAGTATATGAATTGTTCTTTTGAATATTTTTATAGTGAAAATGGAATTATAAATAATTTTTCAACACCATGAAATCCAAAACAAAAAATAATAATTTAATGAAAAAACAAAAACTATCAATAATATTTAGAGATATTTTTTCTTGAATTTTATGTCAAAAAACATTTTTAGGATAAATTTATTAGTACTTACGACCACACTATAAATCATTTTTTAATTAATTTTGATTAACTAAAATTTATTATGATATGTAGAATAGACGAAAACCATTTTTTTTACTTTATAATTTGCAAATGTTCAGTATTTATTTTTAATACAAAAGATAAACCATATAAATTTTAACTAAAAGATAATAAGGTTATTTTTCATAGTTACACCATAATGAATAATTCATACAATGTTTTCAAAATATAGACTCATACTATTGAAGAAATGATACATGGTATGATTGATGAGTTTGATCCTTTTTTAAAGATAAAATATCTATATTATTGAAATAACATGGATTATTATTTGGAATCACCATATGTTTTACTTTTAGAAATTTAACCACAACCATCAGAAGTAATATTTATAAAAGGCAATATAATAGAATATAATATTTTGGTAGATGATTAACTACCTTTTATTTTACCTAGAAACTAGATGTTAATACAAAATCCCCCCTATGATTATATAATTTGTAGTTCAGATAAATCTGGTAGAAATATCAGTTGTTTATGAATTGATTGTGAGAATAATCAATCATTATCTCAATTTTGAGCCTAAAATAAAAGTTTCATCCTTGGTTTATGAAAATTTGATAGTATTTCTATAAGAAACTATTAATTAAATCAAATGGAATAAGTTTTAGAATTTTGATAAATGTAAAAATAATATTATATTTATAGGATTAAAATTGGAATTCAAAAATATTTATGATGTAAATGAAACATTTTTTTAATTATTAAATCATTAATAGGGGTCATACCAATGAAAATAGTATTCAATGTAAATAAAAGTTTTAACAATTATCAACAATAAAATACATACATAATATATTTTCCATTACAACTCGTTTCAATTATAATATATTTAAAATGGGTTAATATAGTTTCACCCTTAATGGTTATATTATGAAGGAGGTTTTTGGTGAACACCCTCTTAGTTTTGATGATATCAATTTTCTAAAGCATGATTTCAAACTTACTAAGGTGATTTATAGACATAAAAAACAATGAGATCTTGCTATTATAAATATTATAATTTCTAACTCTGAAATGAATTTTGAAAATAAATAAATATTACACACTTATTATTAAGAGTTTATTTAACAACACTATTATCCTACAAAATTTATTTTCATGAAATTATTTTTTAGTCACAAAAAAAACCTAAATATTTTTTCATAACAAATAAAAGGTGAATTTTATATGAGTATAAGTTATAAATTTATCTACATTCTTATAATCTAAATAAAATAGATTAGAAGGAACAATTTTTACTCAATATATGTATACTAGGAATTTAAGTAAATGTTTTCATTTTGACAATTCTTATAGTATATCTACTCTGATATGAACCTCAATTAATATTGATTTTAAAGAATCTAGGAAGGTGGTAGAATATTTTATTCAATTATGACCATTGGTTTATATATCTAGATATATAGTTTAGTAGAGTGATTTTCTATAATAACCCAAGTGAATATGAAAAAACTAAATCCTAAGTAATTGAAATTAATCTTACATTGTCTTAATGGGACCTCATTTGTTGATATTTTATTCCTCCAGATCTGAGGTTACATGGGAGATTTATTTAAATACTAATTTCAAATAGTTTAAAATGGATTATTAGGGTAATTATTTAATATCTCGCATTCTTGTGGAATCTTTAGTCTTATATTATAGTAAGAAGGAACATTCAATTTCATTGTTCATTCTTGAAGCCACAATTTCGGTAGTTGGGATGTTTTTAGTCAATTATTGTGGATGCTGCATAGACTCGCTGATTTCATAATTATTTTACTCAAAAAATGTTTATTTTTTATAGAGTACGTGTTATTTCATTGTATAGGAACCCAACACATCACCCATAGTCCAAACTCTTAGATATAATACACCATTTCTTTCAAAACTACACAATAACAAGAGATATGTTTCTTGAATTTATCATAATTTAATATTATCTTATTGGATATTATACTAAACCTTTACATTTAAAAACATTTCAAAAAATTAAATGAATGTTTGTTAAAATTATATATGAAGAAAAAATTTCTCTTTGTTATTTTACAGTCTCTAGACATTGATAATTTTCCCTATGTGGAGGATATGTATTATTTATATAAAACAACACTCAATATTTATGTGAGTACTTTATAATTTCTAAAATAAGTTTGAAAAAAGTATTCAGAGGTATTTTAAAAATATTTTCATGATTTACCTAATATAATAAACTTTTTTATTATATTTAATGGATGTTATATTCTATAAGACACTTTTTACATTATCTGTCTTACTCATATGAGTATTTACCCTATATTTTGTTTATTTCGTTTAAATTTATATACCATGATGTCACTATTATAAATTTTTAATGACTACTCTTATGTATGTATAATTATTTTGAAATTAGTTTCTTCAATATGAGTTTCATATATATGTTTTCTATGTTTGTAACTTTTATGTATATGTTTTGGTGTATATTTTTTGTGCTCGTTTTTTTCCTATGTGTATAACGTTTTTCATTTTTATTTTCATTTTATTAAATGACTTAATCATTGTGAAAATGGATGTTTTTTATTGATAAAATTGTGAATAATGTTTATATTTTAAAGATATATTTTATATAATATAATATAAGGTTTTTCATAATGGGTTTTATTAAAATATATTTGATATATTAATTTATTAAATGATAACGGTATTACTTTTACATAAACAATTTGTTTTTTTCTTAATTGTTTTTATTTGGTGTTATTTTTTAAAATTCTGAATAGGGATAATTTTTATATCTCTTTTCTAGGGATGAATTGGTTTTGTATAGAGAGATAAGTATTGACTGAATTGGGGGAAGTGAAGTATTTCTCTTTATCCAAAAAACAAATGGGGGAGGTCATTAGATGATTTTTTTTGAAATAATAATAATAATTTATTTTTAAATTTATAATTAATTTTCAAAAACATGGGGAAGATTATTTAATAATTTAGTGAAATATCAATGAAATAATCTTGAAACAATATTTTAAGAACACTAATAAGAAATTTAAGGGGAATGTACATCATAGGGGGGAGATATATATGTGATTAAATTTTTTTAGTATGTGGGTGATAATAGTAAAGTTTTAAAAATATTTATTTTATATCATAAGGAAAAGTAGGTTTTACAAATCTTATGGTGAGTTTCTTATTTAGATTTATTTTATTTGAGTTTACCATGATTTTTCTATATGTCACTATCTTATTTTGTGATTATGAAAAATGGGATATCATTTATTCATTTTCCAACAATGAAATCATCTGGATCTGTTTTTTTATGAATCAAAAAACAGTAATTTTTAATATTTACTGACTTTTTATTTTTTCAACTTACACCTTTCAAGCTGATATAACTTTTTATTCACATGTTTTAATTAATAATTCTTTGTATCTATGTTTTGGAACTTATTTTAATTAAAACTAAAATATATCAACTAGAAAATAGGTTGAAGCTTATGTGTTTTTATAAACATTCGAGAATATATAACATGATTTTATTACACCAATGTCTAAAAATTCTTATTGGGTATTTAAATAATGAATATGAAACAAATTATTTAAAAAACATCCACAAATTCATTCTTTTCTCTTTCAACTTTTGTTTGAATTTTTCATTTCTAGTTATTTTTCGACGAGTTTATTAATATCTTTAGTTTTTTATGATTTATTGTAAAAGATATATTTATTCAATTCATACTCATTTCATTTAATTATTTTTTATTGACATGATTATGAGTCCTAGGATATTTTACTTCTAAACATCATGCATGATGAATTCTATTTTTAAAATTAATTCAAATGTGATTGAAGAGGAGATCGAGGATAGTGCTTCTAAGTGTTGATTGTGTTTTTAGGAATTTATTGGTTGAAATGTTTTTTTATCATTTTAGAATGAAAAAATAGAGTTGATCGTCTATTCATTGGATATGATTAGTGATACTTCATCCTCCTTTGTATTAGATTTATGTGTTCTCTTTATAGTAACTTAAAATATCCAATAAATATTATTTTATGAATTTTCTAGATCATTATCCTAAAAAAGTATAATTATTTATTATATCTAATTTTATTACATTGTATATGCAGAGTATAAAATAATTATGTTATTAAATTTGATGAGTTTCAATTTCATCTATACTTATCTTTGTTTTAATTGGAATCATTCATTGTTTTTACTTCTTATTAGCTTAATATCTTGTGTGGGGAAATTTTATGTACATATTTACATGGAAATTAAACAACTCCCTTAGGACTTACATAATTAGAAAATAATTATGGAATTTATTTGTAAAAAATGGAAAGAAAACTGTAGATGTTTTAATTATATTCCAAAACCTTTTGATTTTTTTGAGCATGCATTGGGAACTACGCACACTCACTCTGTGTGATGAAAAGTAACTAAACACCAAATAATTTTATAATATTCCAGACCCCATTATATTTTAACATTGATTCATTAGGTTTTATGGGTAATATTAAAATGGAATATGGGACGAATATGGAGTTAGAGTATATATTTTTGAAAAAAATAGGCATCATAGTGTGTCCCTAGGCGTTGCAGTGTGGACATTTAGTAAGAATAATGGTGTATTTTTACATTTTATAATGTCAATCAAGGAAATTTTATATAATGATATGATTATTCTTCCATAGTATGATATTTAATCTAATATTATTTTCCCCATTAATATTTTGATAGGTAATATAGGTTGTGATATGCTTGTTTGGGTTATGGAATGTCGGCTTATCTTTTTCTATGTTATCTAGAACAATATTTATCAATACTTTGGTCAAGGTAGGGGTTTTGAAAAATCTATTTATTTATTTTATGTTAATTACATATGTATATTGATTTTTTTGGTTGATTTTAAATCATTATCCTATTTAGGTAATGAAATATAATAGATTAAATTTAATGGGGTGAGAGATTCACATGTTCTTTTAGAGATTCTATGATATTTCATGTGATTTATAGTTGTTCAATGACTCTATTGATTATTTTTCTACTATGATATGTGTTATGATTTATTGGTTATATTTTTGGAAACACCTCTGATAAAATAATTATCACTTAAATATTATAATTAAATAGTAACTTAGAATCTTGAAATTTTATTAATGTTTTTTATACTATCCACTTATCATTTACCTGTAAAAATGAGTAAAATGATGATTACATTATGTGATTTTCTATTAGTTTTACTTTTATTGATGTGGTTTATTGTGTCTTCATCTTTAAGGGATGGATGGTTTCAATTTTCTTCTTCTAGTTTTAGGGTTTCTTAATGTGTTATATATCAAATGGTCTGTATGTTTTTCATAGTTATCTTGATAAGAGTTGGACATCGATGTGGAAATAGTGGGTGGGTGATTATTTGGGTCAGAAATGGGGGAATAGATGGTTATATGGGAAGAAAATATTTTTGGGATGGTTTAATATTTTTATAGAATTTATTATGGAGTGTTTTGTGTGGGGCGTAGTTTTTTTTGTGGGGGATGTATTGTAAATGATCATTGGTATGTGGTATGGTAGGTAATAATGACATAAAAAGAATTATATATAGTAATTTAATTGGTAGTGGTTGTTAATGATCCATTATGTTTAAAATTAATGGGTAATGATTAATTTTAGCATTGTTTATAGATGGGGAATGGTTTGAAAATTAATAGGTAAATAAAGGTAATAACTAATACAATGTTCCTTATAAAATGGTAGTCATGTAATGTGTAAATGATTTGTTTAAATGAAAAAGTTTTAATATTTTAATGATGGTTTTGTGTGGATGGTGTGGATGATTTGTGTTGTTTAGTTGTCATTAAATTCCAATGAATGTTAGTGGTGATGTGGTGGTCTTTATGGTATATTGTGTTATTAAATTTGTATGAACCATTTGGCTAGACTTATATATGGATAAGATATATATTATATTTTCCATATGATTTGTTAAAAATACCACATATGTCATATAACCATTAAAATGACCAAATGGTTTGGGTTCTTTGTGTTTCCCCCAATATCCATGTTTGTGAGGGAATGGATTAACATATTATCAATCTTCCCCTCCCCCTCTTCCTAGTGTCGTATCAACTATAGTGTCTTGTGGTTTTTATATAAAATTTTATATAGATAGAGGTTAGAGTGAAAATGAATTCCTGAGGTGATGTGATGTCTTGATTATGTGGTGAAGGATGTGACACATGTTGGGGGATGTGTAATGTAGAAGGAGGTAAAAAAGATGATGTATTTATTGTTAAAAATTCCCAAACATTATGAGAATATTTTATGAGGTCATTGTGTATGGTTTTAAGTTTCATATGATTTGGTGGATCTGTAGTGATTGTGATTATGTAGTCATGGTACATGGTATATAATTGTGATAAAGAATATGATTTTGAACGTCATGGTCATGAATGGGATATGAGTACAAAAAGATTTCTTGTTGGGGATTGAGAGAGATGAACTTATGGGTATGTGGTTTTTGGGTAATTTCTTGATAAACTCTTTCAATAAAATGTTATTATACATGGATATAATATTATATGAGAAATTTGTGGTGAGATCGGGTGGTGGTTTACTCATCTTAGGTTTATGTTGTCTCCATTGTTTATTCACTGAAGAATTATTATTCTTATTTAAAATTTTCACAAGATTTATTAAGAAGAATCCAAATGAGAATACATTAATGATAACACACATATATAAATCTATTTATCTAGTTCCTAAGAGGGGTTCAGTGATCGAGATAGATATTACTAACTCATGGATTGGAACTGTTGTCTGAGTATCTGTTAAATGATTTTGTTTTCTGTATTCCACTTTGGAGACCTTGATTATGTGTGACGACTCATTTATTTTGGGATATCCGTTTTCCATATTATATATTTGATTAGTGTATTTTAATAAAGGATGGGGACAAAACCTTATTTATTATTAATGAAAAGAAAAAACCACTTTTAACTAGGTACAAGGAGACCCATTACCTAGCCCGAAGGCCCAGTTGGCATGTAGCCCATTACATGTCCTATAGTCCAAATTTTTTGGCCCAAATCCTATTTTGTGAATATTACTGCTATAGTACCAGCTTTCTACAGTACCACATAGTATATTCCACTACTACCATTTCTTACCTTCGCTACAGTGTCATACCACCACTACAGTGCTCGTCATTGCTACAGTGGCTCCACTACTACAGTACTGCTATAGTACCTACACTGAATGGGTTTTGAACCCCCATTTTTCATATAGGATTACAAGGTGCTTTCCACTAATCCAAACCCTATCTACATTAGTGTATTTATTTATTAATTACTAGGATTATTAAAATATTATTCAGTGTTATCCATTTACCCATGTCCTATTATGGGTAGCTCTAGGTGTCATACTCATCTTGAATACAAGCCCCTAATGATCTCTGAATATGGGAGCATTTTGAAAAAGAGGAATCAATGATATTGATGAGAGTTATAATGGAAACTTATGTAAGGAACCTATTAGGATTTCATGGATTTGGTAGGGATATTCATTTAGATTGACATAGTATGTAATGCAACATGATAGAACATTTAGTACATAAGTGATTGACCCCCATGTGATCTAATTCAGGGAAATTATTCTTACTGAATATTGTACACCAAATGATTTAGATTTTGTGTGAAATACCAACAATAGGAACATGAATCATGTTTTTTTGTTCTTGTGATTAGATTTAAGAGTTTTCGGAAACATGAAATGAATATAATTAAATAATTATTAATAAATTATATGCTAGTGGGTTTCATAGTCATATTTCTAACTTATGTAGTTGGATCATAGTCATCATCCACATTTGGATCATAATTATGAGGTGTATTAGGATTTTCCAGTGAATAGGTGGAGGGTTGATCGGGCTGAAGAGGGTGGTTCTTTGAGGATGAGGATGTGTCAATTCCAATTTCACAGTTCATTAAATTTTTAGTGGAGTGGTTTTGATTTAGAGAAAAATAACATGTCGAAGGATCAAGACATATTTTTCAATTTTATTTTTTTAGGGGTGACTATTGGTTCCCATTAGTTTTTAGTAAGATAAGTGGATATGTAATTCAGTGTGGCATTATATTTCTAAGAATGAATATTATTTCATAGGCTTCACTTATTGACTTAAACTAATATTTCTATATAGTGTTCTTTTCAATAATGACAAAGGTGATAAATATGTAGTAGTTATTCGTTCTTATACAGTGGAGTATGAGTGTGCTGGAGATTGACATTAAATTAAATATTTTTATTAATTCATCCAAGATCTATTTTCCAATAATTACTCCATATAATGTCATTGTGAGGGGGTTTTTTGAACAGGTATTTAGTATTTAACTACCCCATTAATGCTGCCTATGTATTTTCATGTGGAGAAGAAGCCAAAGGGGATAGAGAGAAATTTTTAATCGTTGGGATTGAATTTTGGGGGGAGCCAATAAAGCCCAAAAAGAAGTATATATAGTGATAAAGGGTATTTTATATTGTTATATAGGATTTATATAATGGAAGTGAGTCATTCTCAAAAGAAATGTTTTAGTAGAGTTAGTAGTTCATATGAATCCACCAAGAGCCCACTGTGTATATTATTTTCGTTTATGGGTAATAGTTGGAGGTTATTTAAATTCCCAACTATCATATAATGATATAGAAATGTGGTAATTTAGTTTCCATATCATCATCAAAATTAATTTCTTTGGGGAATTTTCTATAGTATAGAAAACAAGTTATTCTACTAAGGGGTGATAGAGAATGAAAAGGTTGTCACCATTACATACTCCATCCCCATGAATTTAGGTATTAGGGTTTTTATAAAGGTTTTTTTCTGTTGGAAAAATGAGTACATTTATATTGTTGTGTTTATTTATACACAAAGTATATTTCTATTCCATATTCACCATATGTTGTTGAAATATCATTTTTTGACTTCTTCTCTTACTTTTATTTTATTTTATTTAAAAAAATACATTCCCTTCATTAAACCTATCATGTTTTATGACTTGGTATCCAATGTGGAGAAAAATTCAATTCTACTATTTTATAATATTCTAATTACTGATCAATTATGTTTGCATGATGTTTTCAATGGTTTTTATCTAATTATGGGGTAACATCATTCATTTTCCCAACTATTACATCTTCAGATATAATTTTTTGATTTCATCCTTGTAATGGATTGGTCTTATTTCATTTTCATGTTCATTGATTTATTTAGGAATAAATTTAAGTTATATGAAACAAATTGAAAGTATTTATTTTTCATCATGTGAGTGGGACTATTAGATTGGTCATATGAATACATAGCCACTTATTTCATTGTTTATAGGGTTTTCATTCGATTTAGTGGAGGTGCAGGTTGTGGTGTCAACTAGGTCCAATGTGTATCTTCAAAATAACTTTTTTTGAGGGGTTTTAACAATACCATATCTATGTGATGTTGATTTTAGGATAGAGTTATATCTTGGTGCTTCCCAATTTTCGATGGAACCCAACCAGAGGTCAACCTTTGAGTATAGATATTTGAGAATCCAAACTCAAAAATTAATGCAAAGTGTCTTCATATGGACTGCAATGTCATCATAGGATTCTTTGGTGTTCTTCACCATGAAAGAGTATATATGTATTATATTGCGTATATATTATTAGTAGATAATTATAGGGACATTCAAAAACCATAATACATTTCCATTGATAGATTATTTGTTTGATTTGTTAAGATTATGTAGCTATTTTTCAAATATTGATCTATATTTTAGATATCATCATAAATGGGTGATGATGTATTATATCAGAATGACTAATTTTATGTTTATT